>VZRR01013400.1:115882-373633 GCA_013398015.1 Oreocharis arfaki | reverse complement strand
GGCCGGCCGCGCTCCCGGCCCGGGCGCCTCAGGGGGCACCGGCAACCACAGCTCGCCCCCGGCGGCACACCGACAGCGAGAGTGACCCAGGCATCCTCCCAGCTGCGCGGCCGCGGGTTCCTTCTCCAAAGTTTCACGGGGAGTCGTGTGTGTGCCTATGCGTCAAATATTAGGGGGTCGCATCCTGGAGCTATACTGTGAAACCATAACCATCAGAAGGAACAATGCCTGTAACCTCAAGTTAAAGAAAAAAATACAAAAAACCAAACAACAAAAAAACCCCAAAATGCTAAAGAGCGAGGGAAAAGAAGAACACGGGTGATTTTGAGACGTCGGCTCCAGCCGTATGTGTGTTTCTTTGGCAGAACTCTCAGCTGCAGCAGTGCCTTCCTTTCCCTGAAGCCCTGTGCCTGGCACTGAACCCCTCTGCTGTCTCTGAAGCCCTGTGCCTGCCCCTAAGCTCCTCTGGCCCCCCTAAACCCTATGCCTGCCCCAGCCCTGCCACTGAGCCTTTCTGATGCTTTTCTGGCTGATGAACACTGGCAGATGGGTTCCTCATCCCAGTCCCCACCTGTATTCCCACTCAGAGCACCACAAGGGAGGCCAGCAGCAGGGACTTAGGGCTGT
This sequence comes from Oreocharis arfaki, assembly GCA_013398015.1. Classification (NCBI taxonomy): domain Eukaryota; kingdom Metazoa; phylum Chordata; class Aves; order Passeriformes; family Paramythiidae; genus Oreocharis; species Oreocharis arfaki. Next base: position 373,006 of record VZRR01013400.1, on the reverse strand, counting down.
CCGTGCTGCCACTGTGCATAGGAGCAGCACAGTCCCACAGTGTCTCTGTCATGTTAGAAAGCACCATTAGCACCGTGTCCTTCAACTCCCAGGATGTTCCTCCTATACTGACTTCACCATCATGGCCAAGACTCCTCCCATTCCTAGTTACTTCTCTGGATTATGGTGGCATCCCCAAAGCACTGAACAAGACCAGTGTGTGTCTACTTGAACAAGAAAAGAGAGTTCATCTACTGGCCCACACTTGGCCAGGGCCTTGGAGCTCCTGAAAGCAGAGGAGATGGGCTGCAGCACTGATGAGGCTCCAGGCCCCTCTCGCAGCGGGCTGTGGCTGGCTCAGCTCAGCTTCACACCAGCACTGTTCTCCCCCACACACAGCACAGGCCTCCAGGACACTCTGGCACTGACCATGGAGGCAGACCCACTGCTGCCCATGCCTCTCATGTTCGTAAATCCCAGGGACCAGCCTCAAATAAAAAGATGCCCTAATTCAAAGCCATAGAGCAAAAGCCAGGAGGGGAAAGAGGCTGAGAGGAGTGGGCATACTTGCGGTCACCTATCAAGCTAGCACTTTAGCCTGGGGGTTAAAAATATTAGGGAGACATATCCTGCTATATATATCCACAGCACACAGCAGGGCCCCTCTCCTGGTTACAGGCTATCCCCACTGTCTGCATTTATTAAACTGTTGTTGACGTTTAGCTTGATACTGCAAGGTCTAAGGCCTCAATCCAAACACAACAGTCAAGCTGGAGGACAGTGATTGTGGACTGTAAATAAATATCCTTTGAGAGTTCCTAGAAGAGCAGAATGAGTTCAAATTATATGTCAATGGAATGCTTTTGTGCAAGTGGAGTATTAACCAAGTACAGTACTATTACCAGCAGAGAAGTAATTCAGTACAGATAGCAGCTGTGGAGCACCTTCAAAACTACAATCTGATTGTCCTGAAACTACTTTGAAAACAATTAATTCAACAGACCAGACTTCTAAACATGACTGCTGTGTGGGCATACCCACTCAATCTGTACAGAACTACTGCTGAAGCCAATTACCTTCCTGTTGCAAACTCTTTGTTTTCAAGGACTTTGTAAGACAAAGTTTCTGAGCCAAAGACTGACCTACATACATCATTCCCCAACCTCATGTTTAAAATGAGAAGTTGGTTTCAGATGAGTGCAGTTTAAAGACTACAAAGAAAGCAGACAACAAAAAAAATTAATATGTTGATATTAATGCTTCTCCTTTACTCTGCTCTCCTAGAATTGAAGTGTGGATGTTTAGAGTCTTCAGTTCCTGAAGAGCATTAACCTATGACATAAGACAATTGTTTTGGAAAGACTGGGGATTCGGCACATAGACTGATAACTAACACACTTGACTCCCTCTCTAGCCCAATACCTCCCTACCCACCAAATATTATTGTACAAGTGCAGGCACAATGACTGCAAAATGGTTACAGACTTCTGTATCCATAAGTAGGGCACCTGATAAGCATCCTCAAGAACGTCCTCAGAACAATATTTGGCTCATCACCTATTTATTAAGAATTTATCACAAACCTTTTAATGTGAATCAAGCTCTGTGCCAGAGAGCCCATATAAGCTACTCTTATAACAAGGATGGGGGACCGGCTTCCTGCTAAAATTCCAAGTAGCAGGTTCCACCATGACCTCTGAGCAGGACGACTGCTCTGGCGTCAGGGTTGAAGCTCCTTAAGCAGGTTCTGGCACAGAGTCATAATGCTTCTCCACAGGCCATTACAGGTCTAGCATATTAATGATAAAACCGAGGGCTAGTTAAACTTGGTTACAGGTGAAATTTTATGAAGGACATGTTCACTGATCTGTCTCCTCCGATCATTACTGGGAAAACAAAAGACTCATTCTGGAACCCACAAGAACAAAACCTGAATTTTTTATTTTACTATTAGTAAAGACGTTAATCTCAAGTGTAAAGAAACAGTCATGCTTTGGTGACCAAAACTGGAGAGATGCTGCTTTCTCAATATGAGTTTTGCATTTCTGCTACTTCTCCCTTTTTTTCCCTGATTCTCTAAAGACATTACTGACTGTGGGCAGGTTCTTGGCCAGCCTTTACTTTGAAAAGTAAGGGAAAACCCACAGTCTTGAAACTGGGCAATAAGGGGGTGTTTCCTCCTGCCTGCAGCCAGCCCCTTGGGGTCACTCACTTGGGGAACCTGGATATGTGTGCAGAGGTGCTTCCCCCTCCCTGCAGTGTCATGCAGCTCGGAGCCGCGTGTGTAACTTCAGCCCAAAAACCATCTGGTACGGGCATAAACTACAACCATTAACGCTTCACACAGGGCCATGTGTCCTTACATAATCCTCCAGGCAGCACCAGGATGATGCTCCATGGTCAGTGCCATGGTGGGGCAACACATGCCCATCATGGGGAGCTGTGCTTTCCCTCCCTATCCAGCCAGGCTGGAGAGCCCACACAGCAGCCCTGTGGGTCTTTGGGACAACCTGGATAATTGCTGCCCGATCCAGTCCCAGCCCTGTGTCAGGCTAGCAGCTGTGGGAGCACAGCCCCAGCTCCTTCTGACACCCATCCTGTCCCAGCCAAAGTGCACATGAAAACAGCAACCAGCTGAGGCACAGATGAGCCAGACAAGGTCTGTGCTCACAGGGGGAGAAGTCAAATTGCCTGCTGGGTGAACGCTGATGCCAATGCAAAAAAAAAAGGGTGTGATTAATGGTCAGGGAGGGGCACAGCAGGAGACTGGGACCATCTCCATTTCTGGACCTGGATAGGCTTCAAGCAACTGCAGATGCACCCACTGAATGCCCCACGGGGCCACCTCTCAAATTGCCACCACCTGGGGGAAATTTTCACCTTTTTGGTTAAATCCAGGGTTTATAGGTTAAGTTTGTTAGAAAAAGATACAGAGGAACGGTACCAATGGAGGGAAAGGAAAAGTACTTTTCTCATAGGAAGTGAACTCAAGTAACTCATTTGCCAGCAGTACGTATCCAGATGTATTATGTTCTGTTTAATGTGATTAGGTGCAAGGAACAAGCAGATGGGAGCACTGTGGAGAGATTAGCAACACAACCCAAAAGAAGTAAAGTTGGTGGAGAGAAGAAGACAGTATTTAAGACCTCTAAATTAACTCCCTGTTAAAGCTGTTCTTTACTCTGCAGTAACAGGAAGGATTAGGAAATTCAAGCAGTCCTTCACAGGCATAGTCAGTTGCACAGCCTGAGTGGTCCCTGTGCTGGCCATGCGTGCGGTGGTTTGTTTTCCAGTACTAGAAGGAGGGTTCAGTCAAGGACACTGAATTATAACATGCTGATTTAAAAGTAATCACCGTTTCAGACCTGACTAGCACTGTCTCTGTTTACACTGGCGAGTGAGACAATCTACTTATGAATTATCCCCACTGCAGTTCTATTAGTCCTCGCGTGTTGGCTCGACATAGGCAATTTACAGTCGTCTCCTCCAGCAGGGTTAAATGGTACAGTGAGCATAATACCCTGGCCCTGTTTACCCTGGAGATTACACTGCTGGTAACTTCAATGCTCCCCTGCCACTGCTGAAAAACAGGTACAGAATTTCCTGGTGCTGATCCTAGAGGAATGAGAAACTCTGGGCAGGGAAAGGCAGCTGTAAATATGACGAACATAATCAATCCGGGCTATTCAGACCAGGAGAACACCCCTAAGGGGATGAAGTAACCAAGTGTCTGAGAACCAAAATTTCCCACCATTAGGGTAAATATTGTTATACAGTGGCTTCCATGTGTTTTAGTCATTGGCTACTTCAATCCTCCATTTAGTTGTATCCAAAACCAGTGAACAAAATCAGCTGTCCTGAAAATACTGCGCCTCCTTCTATCCTTAATTTTGATCACATTCCACAGCTTTTGTCACATTTTGAGCTCTAATCTACTAAGTGTAAAAATGAGCTATTTAAGTAAGAGAAAAGGCAGGAAAGGATCACAATATTGTTTGTTCGGGCTTCTTTTTATTCTGCTGTTTTTCAGAGCTCTCCCAGCAGTACTTGCAATTAGTACCTGGTACTGGATTCTGTGGAGTCTCCGGTTGCAGTGTGACTACCTTGCCTAAGCTCCCTGTGGTTTCCAGGCAATTCCCAATAAGTACAGGAAAGAATCATCCCTCATTATTAATTTTTTTTTCCTATTCAATCAGGAGCTAGAAGAGATGCACTAAGGACCACATTAAAAAGCTGAGAGATCACATCATGCATTATCCTGCCATAGGAATGGATGAAAGTTAAATGAGGGATAGAATTAGCATGGATGCTAGAATTATGCATATGTAAGAATCCACCGCCAACAAAACTGAAAGCCCTGTTGTAGAAGTATAGGTTGCTAAATAAGCTATTAGTGGTATTTTACACACACAAAGAAAGTTCATTCTTCCACTAAAGAACATACTTCAGTTACAGAGAGTCTCCTGCCAGGTGGATTATTCGCTCCATAAATCTCAATTGCCAACAAACTCCCTGGCAGCCAGGAAAAGAAAACAATGGGCACTTGACTGCAGGTTAACAGACTATCAAAAATTTTAGTACTTTCTGACTAAGGTGTATGCAAAGACTTCAAAAAGCTGGACAGTGCAGAAAGATCACAAGGAAACCCAGCAACCCTCGTCTAAAAAAAAAATCTGAGGGCAAGACAGAACAGAGATAAGAAGGGAAAGCAGAAGCAGGATTACAATACGGTACTAAAAATACAAGTAGAATGTGAAGAGCTGTATTTTATTTCTGACATTAATATAATCAGCTGGTTTAGAGATACAAAGCTCTGCCTCACTGATGGTGCTGTCTTGTACCTGAAAGTAAAGGATGAAGAGAGAACCTGGAAAAAGTATCCAAAGACATATGGGGAACAAAGGGAATCATCAGAATGCAAAATTTGAGGTCAGTGATGACATAAAAATAATGCTTTTAAAGAACTACAATGCTAGTATAAGCGAGTGTTCACATTTAAAAGTGAGCAAAGGAAAGATTTCAGTACTGGTAAATGGATCTACATGCAAAACAAAGGAATTTGTTTTCTTTCATCCTGCAGTTTTCTTATCATTTGTCTTGCAGCATTTACATACATGCTGTCTGGATGTGTAATCATAAGGGAAATTAACCCTGGATAACCCCATGCTGCAGCACGTTTACAGAAATTGCTCTAGAGAAAACAACTCTAGGAATAAAATGAGGGATGTTCAAACCATCGGAAACCAAGTGAGTCACAGACACGATAGGTCTGAAGGATGGGAAAAATCTCTTTATGAGAACATGCCATTAAACATTACAATCAAGCATAAAATTGCTCTGCCACAGTATTTTGTTTTATTTGCATTGTTAAATTTCTTCTCCTAACAATAATGGATAGGTTATAGCACTAATGATTTATACAAAAGGAGCTGTGTAAATGCATCCCAAATGGGCGCCTTCTTTCTTAAGAACCACAGACTCAGTTTCCTTCAGCTTGATTGCAGATCGGTGACTCACACAAATTTCACATCTGCCTCAGGATACAATGGCGCAGCTTCTAACGAGGTTTCATGATGGATTAAGCTCCTGTGGTGCAAGACAGGTGTAAAAACTTATGCCATTTTTAAAAAGCACACTGCATTTCCACAAATTGCCATGGTGCAAGAACTATAGAGGCTCTGCCATTAACAACTGTTATCACATTACTAAGTTCATTACTTCTGGCTTCTGCAGGTCCACTTAAAATAAAATACATGGCTTGCATGAAATTCATGTATGTCCATGCACAGAAACGCAAATTTCCCCCAATAAATCAATGCAACTGATCTGGAGATGGGGGCCACAGTGTGCGAGTATTTAAATGTGTCTGCAAAACACATTCACCTCGCAGTGCACCCCCAAAAGAGGTGAGGATTGAGATTTTTGACGGGCAAAGTGATATGGATTTGCTAGTTTATAATCTGCTTTATGGTATAACAGAGTAATCTATTTCCAATCCACAGCATTCCAAAACCGTAAAGTCAGGCTCCCTCAAATCAGAAATCAGAAGAGTGACATAAAACAACCCTGTGGGATACACCTAGATCTTATCCTTCCAGAGTGCCCTTGACCTTTATGTCAGAATGAACATATTCACTCATCCTTGATTCCAGCAGCTGAAGCATTAAGAAAATCACTTAATTTAAGGCAAAATCTTGAGAAAGGGCAACACTGGGAATAAGAATCAGAATCTAGTCAAGACTTCTTAGGCCAGCAAGAATGAGAATAACTGCAGATAAAAAGTGCTCAGGTCATGGGGAAGTATCAGGAAGTTTGTAACGCACTTAATTTTTGACTAATGGCCTAAGTGAGTATGTGGACAATAATCCTCATGCAAGAGATGTGAGGAGGAAATAGGAGAAGAAGTCCACAGAGAATGTCAGTTGTCAGATGCTTCCTGCAGTTTTTCCATAACCACTTATCGGGAGCCACTTTTAACGCATCATCACAGGCATTCCTTAGCAAGCAGCAGCATTTCTGTCACTTCCTTCAGACTGGAAAAGGAGTAAGACTTCCCAAAAATACATCTTCTAGAAAAGAGGAAATTAGGCGAGCAAGCTCGGCACTCAATGGGAATGGGATATCTCACTGCTACTTGTGAAAAGCAGACCTCTGAGTAAACCACCAGCAAAACGACAACCACATTGCAGAAGCTACCAGGCTATTTTTACCGAAGCAGAATATGTTATCTTTTCATTTTGTAGAAAGGCAATAAAAATTCATAAGATTCATGCTCTGCATTTAAAGAGAAAAGCTTGGTAATACAGCATTCAGACCACATGGTTTTTAACATTACCATGAATGGTCTAAGTTCTTCAGTCTTCTGACATGTTCACAGGGATGGTGTTTACACTGACTTGTTCATAGTACATCATATCACATTTTAATGATTCAGTTTGCTCTGACAAAAGGAAACATCTGTCATAATTTTTTTCTTTCGTGAACTTTATCACAATTAAAAATCTGACGTTTCACCAGCCTGTGTGCCAACTGAGAAGAACGCCAAGTTCGGCACTTCCCGATACATACAAATGAGTGCGGCACGCACAGCTAGTACCAACAGCACCAAGCCATCACTGACTTGTCAGTTCTCACCACAAAAGAGAAGAAAGATCACAGTTTGTGGGCAATAATTTTATAATCTTGATCTGGTTTCCATATGACAGAGTGCAAGAGAGAGAAAGCAAAAAAAAAAAAAAAAAAAGATAAAAAGAACGCTTCGCAGCTCTGTGTGATGACAACATAAGATTTCTATGTCTTGCCCTATTGCAGCCAGAAAAATATTAAACCAGCATGTCAAAACTGGCATAGCTTCTAAAAAAACGATTTCCAAACATTGCTTGATGGACAGCACCCTAGCAACTCGATACAAAGCTTAAATCTGCATCTATTTTACATAAAATGAGACCAATTCCACCCAATGCAATGACAGTATTCTTGTTTTCAGCAGAATTAATCGTATCTACAAACTCAAGCCACTTCTGAGACACTACACATGATAGGAAGGCAGCTTGATTATTTACCACGAAGACCACCAACCTCTTATACCCTGTGTAAGGCCAGGCTAAGTTTTGTATTTCTAGGCAGTTTAAATGACATTGTCATTTCAGGATGGAAGCCAAGAGCCAGGAACAAAACCAGCAGCCAAATGTACAGGCAATGCAGTGCTACCTCATACATGGAGTAGCAGAGTTCCACTCTACTCTGATATTACAGGCAGTCAGAGGGATGGATATTTCTGAACAGAATCCAGGACAGAGCTGGGGTCTCAGTGATGGTTGAGAGGTGTTTTCTAACACCGTTCCTCCATCTGTGTTTCCCCTGTAGCCCTAGCATAATACTAGATCAGGTAGGATACAATTAAATTTGAAGTGTCTCATAGGAGGACTTCAGGTACCAAGAAAGAGAAAATGACCCCGCATACAGAATATACAAGACTGCATACAAGGTATGGCATAGATGCTTAAGGAGATGCATGATCTACTAGCTATGAGATCAGACTGAGACTGAGCTTCTCCCCTTAGCTCCGTCACAGACCTGTTAGTGACCTAAGGCAAGTGCCTTCAGCTCCTCCTGCCTGTCATCTCCATTGTTCTCTCTCTTGAAACCACAGCAGCACCTACGCAGTGCTTCCACAGAGCACGGCCTCGCTCACTTCAGCCTTCACACGCTGTCCACTACCAGCACCATGTGTCATTTGGACTGCTAAGCCGCTTTTGAAGATGACATGTCAGCACCTAAATCACTAAGATATTTTTTCAAAATCTGCCCAGGGGTAAGTGGATGGGTGCCTTTCCCTGATGAGCAAAAGGCTGATCCCAAGGGGCTGCAATGGTATTTTCCTGTGTATGACAGCAAAAAACCAAAATTTCCTTGAAATCTCACCAGACACACTGGGAAATGATAGCTAATGCATCTTACAGTTGGTTGGCTGGTATTTTTGGATGGGAGGCTGCATTTCAAACTACTTCATCCTGTATTCCCACTCTGTACAACTGCACATCCGACATTGTACTGATTCACTGGTAGCATTTTTGTGCAGCCCACTGAAGAGATACCACTACACCCCATGTGGGTGGGGCCAGGCTTTCTGGGTGAATTGACTTGTTGGAGAGGAAGTTTTGAGAGTAAGATAATTGTTTTAAGTGTCACAGAAAAACTGTGATCTCCTGTGCATGCATGCAGAGCAGGAAAAACACATCCACTCCCTCTCACTTCTCCATGTCACCCCACTGGGGCAGCAAAACTACTGATGCTTCACATTTGGTGCTGTCCTAATTTTTAATATAAAACTTGTTTTTTCATTAGGATTAAGGTAAGGGGTTAAAACCAAATAAATCCAAGTTCTTATGCAGCTTCCAGAGAGAGGGCTAAGCTTTGTGCCCAGCCTAGGAGGGGACGCTGCCCACACAGCACACCTTCCAGACTGCCTCCAGGCAAACCCAGGGCAGACAAAGCCTTCTGGAGAAGCAAAGGGCAGAGAGATCTCTCCATCATCCCTTCCAGTCTGGGATCAGGGGTCTCTGCCGCACTTCTGATCCGCTGAGTTTTAAGTCAAAGCTGCAGAGAATCGGCCTGAGCCAGGCAAGCATTTTACAATGCTGCTCTGTGATGCCCTGCCACCGGCGCCGCTTCACGCATTCGTGCAACAATTCCAGAAACAGCCTTGACTGCTCACCCATTAACTGTGGGGTGCGAGTCAGGTTTGCACTGCTGGGAGACAGGCTATTTTTACCACACTTAGGATGTGCTGTCGCAACATTAAATCCCAGTTGCAGATTTACCAAAAGCGCTAAGGGGATTTGTCCAGGATTTCAGGATGCCGGCATCCTGATCTGAATAGCAGCTCAGACCAGGCTTTTTGCCATTCATAAGTCTCAGACAAATGACTCGTGAGAGCGTGCAGCTTGCCAGCACAGTGCATATCCAGCGAGCACGCAGGGTCTGGGATGCGTCTGACACCGGAGGCATGTGCTGGCCACCTGCACACGGCATCCCAGCCTCCCCCACACGCTGCGTGCCAGGCTTCACCAAACACCTGTGTGCATGTGTGCACCCTCCCTTCCGTGCACGGTGCCTGGGCACACCACACCATGAGGACCACACCTGTGGCATTGTGGGAAAGGCCTGGCCACACAGCCCCTGCCCTCCAGCAGGGCAATATATGCTCCCTGTACATCCCACGCCATTCCTGCTCTCTGTAGTCTCAACCAAGTGCAGCACAAACTTGCAACTGCTTCCCTTCTAAAGTTTACACCCTACAGCAAGAGCTTCCCAGCCACCTCTGCCCTCAGGGACCCAATCCCCTGGCTGTGGTAGGTACACAAAAGGGTCTCACAGGAGAGATTTCAGCGCACCCATCACTGATGGCTCATGGATAAAGTCTGAGAAATATTGTTGTATGACACTCAGGATGGTGAGGCTGAAGTCCTGCCAAGACCTTACCTGCCATATTTCCTGTCTTGAAAGCTGCATGTCATCATATTAGCACAGTTTTGCTAAATGAGTTAGAAAAGGCACACCCTTTCCAGAGTTTATCCTGGATTTTTTTAGACACACTGAATACCTTGCTGTCAATGCATCTGGTTTCTGGTTTACACACCTAAGGCAGGAAGAAGGGAATTGCCCAAGCCAAGGTTGTGCATATAAGGAGCATGAATCTGTCATACAACCCAAACTGGCTCTCAGCTTGAATCTATCCTTTTTTGGGCAGAAACAGCTTAGACATTTTGAATTTAAAAAGACTCTGGTAATTTTTCCTTTCTGTCCTCTCATATTTCTTGCTCTGAAAGCTCAGACTAAGACTTTTTGTTCATTGTAGGTGCCTTACCCAAGGCCAACTTAAACCTGAACACCTCGAAAAATTTTTCAGGAACGTGGTTTTCTAATTTGCTTTGGGGTTTTTTGTTGTTTTGCTTTTGGGGTTTGGGGTTTTTTTTTAACTCTTAGACTTAACAGTTGTGGTTCCCAGTATTAGAGGTACGAGTTGTGGTTCCCAGTGTTAAATCACAAAATTTTGAGGGTCTTAACTTCTGCTAAAAAAAAAAAAAAATTGCTCTTTTTTCTTTTTTTTAGCACAGTGTGAATTTTTGTCACATAAAGAACTGAGTCCCAGTTTCCAGAATGTTCATATTTTATCTTTTCTGCTATTTCCCCCTGTTTCTTCAGTTAATACTTTAACATCCTGCCTGAAACTGAAGCAGTTTTAGGTTCTCCATTGCCTACACATTTTGTCATTTCTAACACGACAGCTCTGTAACCCGTTTGTTTTCTCAGTGCGCCTTTGAGCATCGCTTGTACTTCACAGTGCAGATGTCTAATGCAGATCAAGGCGGGCGCTGCGGCATATTCTGTTCCAAAAGATATCCCCACCTCCTCATTTGTTTTGCAACATGGCTATCAAAGCACTAAATAAATAACATAATAGTTAGCATATATCCATTGTCTTACATATTCTCCGTGGTTCATACACGTTACCTAATTTCTTCACTCCTGTGGAAGAGATACGGAGGTGATCTCTTTATACAAATTGTGGATACAAAACAAGTTAATAGCTAAACTAAATAATCAGATCAAAGCCCTTTCTCAAATTTCTGAGGCTAAAATAAATCCCATTTTTAAGGAAAAACACAAAAAAAAAATCGTAGACCACCTCTTGCAAACAAACGAAATGTAGGCTAAAGTTTGATTGCAGCTTTTTCTCTGTGAGCCTCTAGCCCAAATCTGAAACCTGAGTTCTCTCCCTTAAAGCTCAAACCCAGAGGCATGGCTCACTGGTCAATGCAATCTTCAAAGTTTCCCATCTTGAACAATTTATTTTCAGGAACAAAGCCTGGAAGAGATCCAAACCCCCAGTGTGGATTGGCAGCAGCTCAGGATGCTGTCTAGGTGTGTCTGGCTTGCCCAACTAACAACTCTTTCCACTTCCTCCATGCAGAGCACACCTGTGTTTCACCATACCGCAGAAAGCCACCCATTAACTTCTATTCCCTCTTTTCTAAAAAGGACATCTTTTTCTCCCACTAGATCCCCAGCTTTTTGGGTTGCCAGACACTTTGGGGTTTAGATGGTGGCTTAGAATTCAACAGCGAATATACAGTTTAGAATTTACAGCTGGGAAAACAATTTCCCAAAATATCTGTATGAATGCAATGCAGAAATATGCCACATTATAACAGTGAGTATTCTTTCTCAAAATGGAAGTGTTAAATTTCAAGCACAGCCCTATGCCTAAGATGAGCCAAGAAACTTCTGAAATGAGTAGCAGGCCTTGCTCAGCACCCTATGTGCAAAGCAGCCTCTTCCTTCCTGCTCCTCTTGCCCCTCCAGGCAGCAGGGGCACAGCAAAGCAAAGTTTCTCTGCTGTGCTATTAAGCCAAACTCCCCTCAACATTGTTATCAGGACAGTGCTTCCCAGCTGCTACCAATAAACTGTTAAATCCTGAAATGGGTCCATCTGAAGGTTATTTGTATCATAGAATCATTTAGGTTGGAAAGGACCTTTAAAATTATTGATTCCAAACACAAAGTAATTTTTCATGTGCAGAAACACATAGGGAAACAAACACTAATATTAATCTCTTCAAACAGCAAGAAATCCCCCCCTCCCCCTCCCCCATGCATAAAGCTGCAGAAATTAAATCCATAAGGGCATTTATAAAGAATATCTTATTTCGGGGAGAAAACAAAAGTGACTGACACAGTTATTTGTCACCGCTGGTAAATAAATTTGCACGGCTTACAATGTTTACCCTGGAGTACAGCTGAAAGATCCATTCGTGCTGCATTAGAAACCCGCCTCAATGACAAACTTCAGCTCCCCGCTCTAGCAAAGCTGATGTATTGACTAGACAGGTAGATATTAGGTGCTCCGACTGTCTGGATGCTATGGAAATCATGCTGCATGCATCTGACCGTTGTCAGCGGCAGAAGACAAGCGCCGGCCTCATTCTTATTCTAGCCAGGAAAAAGGCCTCGTCTGCATTAGCCTTTTTACTGAAAGGCTGCCATATTTGTCAGTTCAGACGCATGTAAGATAAGCTCTTTCCCCGTTATCTAATATTTCACCAGGCAGTGGAAACGAAGGATAAGCAGAACCTAATAGTCTATGTGGGCAGGAGATCTTGAATGCTGTCAAGCTCAGCACAAGGCCTGGATGCCCTAGACAAGAGGAAGTTTACAGCAGAAGTTAATCACTTCATTTTGAAGAAAAACTCACAGGGATTTGGAGAAATGGCTCGGACTTATCCTGGCTACGCAGCAAGAAGGGAGACAAGCGTAAAACCCTTACTGCAGCATTATAGTCAGTGCTTCTCCCCTCTTGTAATGTAGGTACTGCTTGGCTAAAATTCCAGCCCAGTCAAAGGGGATTAAAGAAGGCAGCTGGAAAACCGCTGCTTTTCCTAAGCAGCTGGACAAAACAGAAGGACCAGCAGGGAGAAGCAAAATGAAAATTTAAACTCTGCATTCTTGAAATGCCCTGAGCTGATCAGTCACTTGCACGGCAGCTAGCAGAGATGCCAAAAGTATTACTGCAGTGTGGTTTACCTGTACTTCTGCAGTCCAAGACTGCCCAAATCGCATACAGAGTTGGTAGCAACTTGGCAAAGAGATCAGAATGGCTCTTGCTCGGTCGCAGGACTCCCTGGCAAGCACATATCTTAACAGGCTTTTCTGCTGCATAATGTGAATACAACAGTGCTAAGTGAATTCCAAATAAAATTAAGATAGCCTGTTTCAGAGCTCACAGAGTAAGTCTGGTTTAACAGCATGTCTTCTTAAGAGATACACCATTTCAAACAGTAGTGACTGTACGGTCACACTGCTCCCTTTTAATGCACTGACATGAGAATCCAACCATATTTGGTGCAGCCCCAAGTATAAGCTTTACATGTTGTTCTGGCTCACCCTGAATGGCCAAGCTATGCCCAAACATTTTTGCTTTGTTTTTTTCATCTGGCAAAAGTGGATTTTTTGGGCACAACTGTTCAGAGATGCCCTGCCAAAATGTGGCAGCCTTTAAGGGAAGGGTTATAACATGCATGTGGGATGTGGTCTCCAGCATCCCTCTGCTGCTTGTTCCCAATCCACTGCCCACACTTTAAACCTCCACAGAAGCGACACAGTGAATTGTGTTCCGTGCATGGACTCCTAATGTCAACCCTGCACTTAATACCTCATGTGGTCACCAATAATAATTTCGACCCTCCCTGCAGTCAACAACGCTTTGGCTGTCAACAGCAACAGTCCCAGGATAGCTGCTGTCAGCAGTGCCACAGCACGTGTGCCCGCACGTGACAGCAGCTCTGCCGTGTCGCCCACCTGCTCCCACCGTGTGATGATGGGGACTACACAAAGTCACAAGAAACCTATTCCCAGGGAGTCAAGTGCTCCTTGGCGTCAGTACTCGCCGTCCTCGCGGAGTAGGCCAACTGGGGGAAGACGCATGCGGCATGTGAGCCTGCAAGGAAAACAAAGCCTAGCCTGTGTCTAATTTTAGGCTTGGCAGCCCTAAGGATGTTCTGGGCTGTCTTTATCTTTGGCTTTTCCAACTCCTCTTCCTTTAAGGTCATACCCTTAAAAGCTGTTGTGCTGCCTCTTGCTCCAGGTCTCTTTCCTTCCCCACATGAGCCCAGTCAGAAGGTGCAGCAGCATGAAAGCCCTGACCTCCCGGGAAGCCTTCCTTTCAGCGAGCTGGCAGGACAGCCATCCAGGAAAAACCTTCCAGCCTGCTGGTTCAGCTGGGATAGAGAAGGGACGATCCTTCGTGCTTTATTTCATCACCAGCTGGCTGCAAGGCTTTCTGAATCGCCCTTGTCCTTGGGTCAGTCAAGAGTTTCTCTGCCTTTTCTAACGTGAACCTTGCAGTGTACTTCTTTTTTGTTTTTCATTCATGTACATTAAGCACTTTGTTTAAGATTATTGAATCCCAGTTTCACATTAATGGGAAAGAAAAGGCAATGGGAAGGTACTAGGAGATGATGCCACATGGTCAAGCTCCATTTCCCTTTATGGACTCCCTGAAACCCCAAAGCCTGTCTGATAAGACTCAGATTCACCCATTCCTCACACAGGAGCAAGATGCCATAGGCTAGCTCTTGGCAGAAGTTGCCAGGAGGTACAGGCAGGACAACACCAAGTATCCTCCTGCTCTTTGCAAGCCTCAAGCTCCCTGCTGCAGCACACTGGGGAAGGAAAGTGATGCTGGACCACCGTCCCCACATGGGAAAGCTGCACATGGCCCATGTGCCTCAGCCCAAGACTGATCCCACGATGTAGGTGTGGGCCAGCTGCAAGGAGCACACACACAGCAGCAATGCTGCCAAGCCTGAACTCGCAGGCCCAACATCCAACAAAGCAGCACTCCATGTTTAGGGGTTCTAGAAATGCAAAACAGAGAAAAAGGCTAAGGTGGCTTTCCAAAATATTTTTGTTTCACTCTGAATTCCCTAAAATAGTGCAGGGATTTATTTAAAACCTGGAAGAAAAAGATAATAACCTAAAGGTACTCCTTCTTTACAGCATTCCACCTCTGGCTGTGTTTTCCACCCATGCCCAGAGAATGCAGCAGGTGGTTCCAGCGCTGGATCCCAGCCCCAGGGGCACTGTACAACCTCCTGTCCACCTCTGGTAGGGCTGAACAAAAATACCAGCTTCTGGAGAAAAGTGTCTATTGTGCAGCCATACACCATGACCTCTTACTTCACTTTCCAGCTGCCACTCCAAAGCTTGCACAGAAATGAATAATCTTATTTTCTCTGCTTTTTAAATATTTTTTTTCCAGAGGGAAGGGGGAAACCTTGATTAGATAGACGTGGCTACTTAAAAGCAGTCTCTAGCAAGTCCATTCCCCGCTGAAACAACTGGGGCAGAATGGCTCTCTGTTAATGTTACATTTAGTCATTAAAAATGTGCATTTGTGATTCTAAAAGCTGCTAGAGGCAAAACACAAGAGAGAGATACACACTCAGATTTACATTCAGTTTCCAGCCGGGGAGACTCAGTGAAACTAAAATTAACATCTCTACCTTTCATATGCATTTCTGGACAAACATACATTGAGTAATAACTACCACTGCCGTACACATCTGAATCCTCTTTCAGCAAAGGCCTAAATGCCTCTTGAAAAACCTAAATAATTTAGCATCGTGCTAGTGTGAAGTGTGTTAAGACACTTTTATATATGACTGCATCTAGCTCTGGGGTACGGCACAGGAGATGTCATCTTGAAGGAGCAACACACAATGGCTTTGGGCAGAAAAACAGCTAACAGATAAAAGGAACAAAAATACTTGCACTGGATGGGTAAACATCACACAGGAATAATAGATAGTCAAATAAAAATAGTAACAAAACATAATACAAACTATACAGTGGAATCTTTAATTATGAGTCACTACAAAGACTTTGGTTTCACATTTAGCCCATGCTGGTTAAACAATATCTTGGTAAAACCAGTGCATTTTCACCATTTATTTGTATTACAGGAAGATCCTTCAACCAAGAATCACAAATTCAGTGGCCTGAGCACTGCACAATTTAAAAAAGACAGCCCTGGGATTTTGAGGTCTGGAACTATGACAAAGAAGATGAACTGCGTATGAAAAAGGAGGTGAGATTAAGGCGTAAAATGCTCACATGCACTGTAAAGAATTCTATGTATTCTTAGCTAAACAGCTGCCTAGAAAAAAAAAATCAACCTCAAAAAACTCCCCAAAAGTGAAAAAACCACTCCAAGGAAAGCCTTTTCAGGACTTTGACAGCAAACAGTCTTTCCAATGGATCAGAGTAGGGGGCCATTTACTGAATCACCAAGACAGCTCTCTGTTGCACTGGGACAATCGCCCACAAAGCTACATGCAGTAAATGCACAGCCAGACTATGGGGAGTGGAAGGAGAAATTTGCAACCATTGTATTTCTGTATTCCAAATGCTTTCTATTCTGTTTTTGTAAACAGCAAAAGAAACTGTAAAAACAAGGTCCAGATACTATCAGAAATAAAGTTTTTCCTTTTGTTCTGTTACCTAACTTTTAATAGTATTGGTGTCTCAAAAAACAAGACACACTAGGAAATAAGTGAAGGTTTAGAAAACCCAAAAAAAACAACTAAAAGTAAATTAACTAAATGGACACACAGTTCAAATTCTGTGGCCATAAGTTGGACCCAAGGCTCTCCTTCACCACCAGCAACTGAAAAAAATCTTAAAGCTGTTGCATTTTTTGTTCTATCACCCAAATTTTGCTTTTTTTCTAGGTTATGGAGATCAGAAACAGAAAACTATACCCGCTTTTCCTGTAACAGTTTGCAAATTTCACAGCCCATTTCAAATAACTTCTGGCAGATTTTTCTTTTTTTCCCAGAGCTCCTTGGAGCAGGGAACCTTTAATAATTTGCTCATGCAGTGCCAAGCAGAATATGAAGATGAAAAAAGAAAGGAAAAAAAAAAGAAAAGAAAAGAATCACCAACAAACTAAGCTTCAATGTCAAACAGTGGAAAAATAAATTAAGGTAAGGGACTATATGAAAGTAAGGGGGTGAGATGAAACAGGCACCCATGCGAGCGCTCAGAAGAAATGATCCAACAGTCTCCTCTGATTTCCCAGTTCAGGAGCTCCTGGCACACCACTGCCCTATCTGCAGCATCTCCATGCTGGAAAGAAAAGTCTCCATCTACAACTCATTTATTAAAAAGTGGCTCTTCAGGCTATCATAATACAATAATTTACACTGCCTAGGTTTACTCTGTGCTTTGTTGCTGAGGAGAGCAGAAACAAACTTACTGTTCTTCTTCTACCGTGGTTTAAAAGCACAGCGCAATTTCAAGGGCAGATCAAAGTTAGACTAATTATTTCCTTTCTGCATATCCCATAACTAAATGTAACAGGTCACTAGGGAAGGGTGAAACAAAAGATGAATGTATTTGCACACACTAACAGCAAACACCAAGAAACAAGGACATGATTTATATAATAAAAAGATGCATAAGGGAAAACATCAAAGCCTGTATTAAATATACAAACCCACAAATATATCACCAATGGTGCCTAAATAACTAGGGAAATGAACTGGCTTCTCTCTTCTCCACACTTCGCTTTAAACATAACTGCTGAGGTGGTTATACCCTTCAAGAGCCTTTAGCACTACTGATGATGAAGGTTTGATAATGCTAGTATCGCCCACTTGATGTTAATCCCAAGACTAAAAGAATACATTTCCATTGTTTTCTGTTGTTTAGAAACATTTGAACTACCTCAGGCCATACCCAAAAGACTTGGGCTGCAGTCAGGAAGGCTAGAAACATGCTTTACTATATTTTTTTAAATGAGACTTGACATTCTTATTATACAGTTCCAGGAATCAGAGTTTTAAAATACTCCGGCTATCATGAGAACTGAAGAGTGGTCAAGAATATCATTTGCCTGTAGAAACTTGCAGAAGCAAATAGCTTCTGCTCTGCATTAATTCCTCTCTAGGAAACTTTAACAGGCATATTCTGCTTATGTCACTGTTCCTTTGTCCTTTTCCCAGGTTACTTCAACTGCTAGCTGAGAAATTGCAGGCTTTGAGGCAAAAAACCCCAGTGTGTAACTCCAGTGTTTTGTCTACCAGTCATCAACTGCAAAAGCAGACTCCAATGGCCTATCCTTAGCATTCCTACTTCCACCACAGCTTCAAAGAACTGACAAAAGGTACGATGACCCCAGCACACAGTGATTGCTCCAGAAAGGACACAATACACAGTGGCATCTGTCAGGGGTCAGGCCACTGTCCAACTTCTGTTAAGACCCATCAAACTTTCCACTACTAGGGACAGCTTTTGGTACAGGAGAAGTACTGCTCCTTGTTTTGAGACCTTTGCATGAAAACCATGTTCTTAGACAGTATGTTTTCCAATGCTCAACAGGTGAAAGAGGTTCACTGGAATAGGAAGAGAAAATGATACAGGCCTTTTCAAGGCACGGAACTGGGGCTCTTCAGGGAAAGCTCTCTTGAACCAAAAGGTGACACACAGGGAAGGTCCTTGAGCCAGACAGAGGTATGGTCACAGCTGCATGGAGCACGGGGCCACCACCAGCAGCTGGGCCTCCAGGACTGGCAAAGTGTGCAGTCCTGGAGGAATAATACTTTGATATTTACTGTTCTTTCCCTCCTGGAGTCAGGAAGGTTGTTGCCTGACTCACCTCCAGAGAAGGTTGCATGGATCAGGCCGAATGCAGGCAGAGGACTACAGCCTGGTGCACACAGGTCTGAGAGGCACATCTAAGTTTCTACAGTTGAAACCAGGAGCAACCCCAGACTCCTTCTCCATCTCTACACACAAATAAAGGGCCTTTTATTAGCTTGACAGTGCTCTTTATTTTTTCAGTGTGTGTCCTTTACTGTTCTTTGACTAAGAGTACAGATACAGGCATTTCTCACCCACACAGTACTCAAATGACTTTCAAACCTTTGTGTTAGCTTGTCGGTTTTTTGGTAGCTTTCACACCCCTATTGAAACAAAGCTTAGACAAACCCTGAAAACTAAGGATCTCTCCAGACATGTCTAGACTCTCAGTTCAACTAGGCACAATATTTCTGAACTCTCTAACCTTTATGGGAGGTGACCAAAGCCAGCTCAGACAGACTAAACTGACACACTGCCAGCTAATACCCTGAACACCTTAAAATGCAAATAGCTCTAATCTTATTAGAAATGATGCAATTCACCCTACTGCAACAGCAAGACGGGGCAGGGAAGCAAAAATACTGTTCTTAGCACAGGCTACAGTTCTCATCAGACGAACAAAATGGTAAAATTTATGAATTACAGCCATTTGCAGTTAAAGGAGCCAAAGAATTAGGATTTTTTTTTAAAATCCTTATCAAGCCTGGTAAAAGACTATATCTAGGCTATGCGTGGGAGGTGAAGAACTGCCACCATCTCCCAAAGACATGACTAATACAAGATTTGGTAAGTCAGGATGACAATGCCAAGTCTTTCCTCATACTGTACAACTTGGATGAAAGCAAGTATGTAGGAAGGTAGCTAGAACATGCCAGAGGAGGCTCATGCTGTACCCAGCCACTATAAGACAGGTATTTCACTAACTCAGATGGAACAAACAATGTACTAACAGCAAAAAAAGTATCTCTTTGCAAGGCAGAGCAGTCACGCTCTCCTCCCTCCTACCTCCATTGTGGGACAGCATTGTGGAAACCTGCACCATATAATGGAGGAGCTGGGCAGCTGTGAGTCAATTCTACTCGGAAGAGGGATTGTGCCACTGATGTGGTGAGCCTTGCACACCACCTGATTCAAATCGCCTAAACCCTGCTCATTTACAATCTGTTAAAGTACAGTCTTGATTTCTGAACATACGGTATATGACAACTGGTGGAAAGTTCTGTTTTCTGATGGGCTACTTGTATCCAGTACCCTGGAAAAATAATGCTGCCTTGGATTTCTGCATGCTCTTCCAGCAAAGAATTTCCAGATTTCTCCCAAAGACTTCCAAGTCCTGAATCTGTCCCTCAGTGGAAATGCCTCAAGTGAGGCTGCCGAACTTCAAGCTCATAATGGATCACATTTCCAGATACTGAATTCACTCCTGTTCCAGGAGCAGAAATGTATGACCAGCCAGGGCTATTAAAGTATCAAAAAGGACACTGATAATAAACTGGTTTCTATCACGCCATATCAGCCAACAAGCTGTGCTGCAGAGCACAAAAGCCTTTCAGCCACGCTAACAAGCAAAGGCACATGGGAGAAAGGACTGCTGGAGTTTTGGAAGCTATTTGCTGCGGTAATCTGCAACTGGTGTAGAGCAGCATGTACAGAAGGAGTGTGGCAACTTGACAGAAAGCGAGTAGCAAGCTGCTTCTCTTGTATTGCGGCTTTGCTCAGCTGGGTTGCCTTATGCAACCACCACAGGAGCAAATTCACCATGGGAGGCAAGAGGAAAAAGATTGATTTATCTTAAGCCCTGTAGAGCTTCATTCTCAGTTTTGCAAAGAGTGCAGCCCCAAAGCACAGATCCTATCACATGAAAGACCCGTCAAAAATAAAAAGCCTGATAATTCTATAAACTCTAGGGCATCATCAAACATCGTTTGCCTCCAGATCATGGATTACTGTTAAATTAGGACAAATCTCTTTTCAAGTGACATCTCGAAATAAAAAAAAACCAGCCACACCACTGAAACTCAAATGAACAGAAAGCTCTACAGCCTCCTCTCACAACCATATGCATATATATCCATGTTTCTGTCTGTTTTGGATCATAAGAGCATAACTACGAACCTATTCTCAGACAAGCATTCCCAAGGCATTAAAAAATTTGCTAACCAGCATTCCCTACTGAAAACCCTGGTTAATTCAGGTCACAAAAGAAAGGATGGAACAGTCTTTGTAAGTGAGCTGGGTTTTGCTACTCCTTTGATGGATTTGAGATTAAGGATCTGGTGACAGTCTGGCAGTCATCAAATGAAAGGCCAGCAGGAATGTCAGCAATTAAGGGCGACCTGCAAGGAACAGGCAGGATCTAGAAAAAATCCTCAGGAATGAGAGTGAAGTTTGCCTGTGCCACGCTAGCTGGAAAGCAACTCTCTGCAGTGGCTGGTGATCTTGTAAAGGGAGTTTCAAAAACTGTGGACAGGACAATGAGCACTCTCTATTTTTTTTTAATCACAAAACTGGATCACAAAACTGATCAGTTCCATTTTTAAAAAAATGAAATTCTGCCAATGTGAGGCACTTTGAGCAAACCCTGCTCCATGGTTTGTTTTTCCTGCTTACATAAGGGCCCAGCTGACCAGAACTGCAGCTCTGCAGAGAACTTTGCATGGCTACTGCTAGTTCAGTGCTAGCAATCTCAGACTTTCACAGTCTCCAAATTACTGCTGAGTATCATTATAGTCCCAACATAAGCCATCGTTCCTATTACCATTTGAATTGCTTAACTTTTTCCTACAGGATCTGAGCATTGACATGGAACATTCTGGGTCTTTATGTTGGTTTTAGTCTCAGAATGAATTCGCAAACAAAATGTGAAATCTGAGTGAACAGTGGATTACCAGGACAGCAAGATAGGAGTTCCAAGATTTTCTTCACAGCCTTGCAGACTCCACAGAATTCAAACCTGACTCAAATGGCAACAATGTTGGAATAGGATAGCGTAAAAAAGATGGGCAGGAGGGCTTCCAGTTACAAGCCCCACCTTCAAATTGCTAGAAAGACTTAGGTCAGTCATTCCAAGTCAATAACCTAAGACCCCTAGAGCAGAGCTTCTCCCAAGGAAAGCACTTTGCTCACGTCTTTGCTCCTGTTCTTTGGCTCTGGCCCCAGTACAGCACTGCTGACTGTCTAACTCCCATAATCTGGCATGTAGAGACAGGAAATTGGAGAGGCACCACACTATTGGGAACAGAAGTGGTGCCAGCACAGCGACAAAGAAGTAGGAGATGAGAGATCTCTTCTGTAATGGCCCATGAGAACGCTCAGTATATCCATGTGGACTACCATCTCTGTGCCACAGAGAAGAAAAAAAAAAATCTGAACACTGAAAGAGGAATTGGGAAATTTTGTACCATTTTCCTTCATGCTGCTAGCTCACTGAGGTTACTGAGTGCAAGGGAGGGATGGACCACAACTCTTCTGCATGGCATGCATCACTGCATGTCAAAGACACAGCATCAAAAAAACAACAGGAACTGTAACAACCCTTAAGAGTTTAACAGTGCTTCTACTGCTAGACCTCCACCTTCGAAACCTGCCAGGGACGGCAAAAGGCAGACGAACTGCGGTGATCACAACATGAAGCAGAAGAGAGATCCAGGCACTCTGAAAACATCTGTGATACAAAATAACTTTTTTCATACATTCAGGCAATTTTCTTGGCCCACCTTGCCAGCACCTATGAAAGCTCCGTAAGTCATTCTGATGCATGCAGCACACACTGCAGCATTCACTGCCCGTGAACTGGCACAGCCCTGCCCAGGGCCACTGAATCCTTCAGGCTGGAGTGGCCCTGGGAGGTACCTCGTACGATGCTATGCCCAAAGGCAAGTCAGTACTAGAGTCCAGATAAGGCTGCAATTTATATTCTGACCAGATTGACTGTTAAAAAACACCCTTTAACTCCTCAGGACAAGGAACTCATCAGGAAGAAAGGAACGCCACTAACTTAAATTAATTCACTTCTAAAAAGGCATTAAATTGGTATTGTTTGGGTCTAAGTAAGGCTGGCAAGGGTTTCTGAAAACAGGACATCTTGGTCACTGAAAATACCTCTAGCATGAGAGCATTTTGACAGAGTCCATAAACCTATGCGAGTAACTGTCTCTTACCCTTAGACAGACTACATGCGCAAAGAAGCCCTCAGACAGTACACTTTAGACCTGTCTCTTGGAAGGAACAAGCTACACCAGCAGAAATTTTTTTAAAAAATAATTTCATTTATCTTCCAGTTTCTGCTGGCACAGCTGAATGCGTTAGGAGAGTGATTTACGCACAACCCTTGCTGATGTACCATTTTCTAGTGCAGACTAAGCTGCAGTCATTAACTAAGAGAGAACTTCAGAGTACAAGTTTAAAGGAGCTTCCAAACCAGTCCAGAAATACATGCCAAGCAATTAATTTTTAGAAACATAACAAACAAGCCACTGATAAACACACAGGGTGGGTATTATGACTGCAAGCTGATGTGATATCTTAAAAACTCTCCAGGTAATATAAATGCATGTTTTCCAATGTGCCAGTGCTGTAACAGCCAGCTCTGCTTACAGCCCACAAGCTTCCAGGGACAAAACAGCAAGTAGGAAAATTTTCTCTTTATTTAATTTAAACAGAAAAGTTCTCAAATCAGTCAGTGAGTTATGTTTGTGCTACCAAGGTAAGCGACTCTCCAAACACACTAGGTTCAAAGCTGCAACTTCCTCCTACACGTGGGATTCCTGAAACCTCACTGGAGCACTACATTTTTTTAGGAAATAATTACATATGCTTTCATTATTTTACTTACTCTGCTCTCTGTTCTGATTCCAGAGGGTTTGTTTTCCCTTGCCCCGAATGATCCATTGCCACTTACACAAGCTAAAATTACACATAGCTGGCACATACACTAAGAAATATGAAGAAAAAATTTTAAAGTGATTTGCTTTTAAAGGCAAACCAGCAGTTACTAATCAGTTGACCTATTTCTACTCTAATTTACCACACTTAAAACACACAGCCCAAAAAACCCTCTACAGAAATGAAAAAAACACCTCAAAACTTAACTGGGCTAGAGAAAGAGGTAAAGATGCCATTACCTACTAAATTCCCTGGGGGAAAGAAAATTGGTATTTAGAAATAAGATTAACTATAATAAAAAAGAAGAGAAGAAAAGCTTAAGGAAAAGATCCAGGTCATGAGGATGGTATTTCCAATTTTTTTAAAGCTGCAATGCAACATTCCCAAGTTGAGAAAAACATGCTCCCTGCCCTCCTGGCAACCCCACCAGAGAAATGCCAGTGGCCATCTATCTCCTGTTCCAGTTCTTAGTGTCCCACACCTTCAAACCCAAGGACTGACTCTTCCAACCAAGCACAAAGCTTCCCACATGTCTGAATGAAGACTGGCAGGACTAAAGACATTGCTTACAAAACATGTCCCTATGGATATTAGCCAAAGAGTCTATTTTACTGCTATTATTTATTTTCACCTATTTGTGACTTTCCTTCTGTTTTGTTTTGTTTTGTTTTTTTTTAATTCTTCCTCCTTGAGCAGGCCATAGAAAAAGCCTGATCAGTTTCCCTCTTCTTTGCTGGCACAGATCCTGGTCCCAGTGCCTGGGCTGGCGAGATGCCTGTTGCTTTCAGTGGGAAGAGGATCAGGCCCAGTCCTGCAGATGTTACTCATGCAAGTACTCAGCTCCACCCTTCATTTCTCACATCGCTCCATGCTCTACTACCTAAAAAACAGGGACAAAGTGGCCTCTTTTGCCTCTTTGTCATTGTTACACGATGCCACTCAAAGCTCTCTGTCACTGCTGGTAACACCCAGCTTTTCACACCTGGGACTGCCAGCACAAGGCCATTTGCAAGCAGATCTTGGTGGGAGCCATGCACCATCATCTTTATTTGTCAAGGACCATTGCTCTTCAGGCCTGTGGGAAAGTCAAAAGTCAACAAAACCATCCTGAGTACTGTGGAGTCTGCTGTCTCTTTTAGAAGTCCCAGTTCCTGCAGTCGCGGTTCTCCTTGAGAAACTTGGCTTTCTTTTAAAAACTGAACTTTCTGGGTTCCCATAATTGCAGAGAATAGCCTGAAAATCTGGCTTCAGAGTTTCCCAAGAGAAAATAAAAAGCCAGTAAACAAACAAAAAGAACTGGAAGTTTCTCTTGGTCAAATGTAATTTGTTGATTTTTCTTAACATCACTATTTTAAGCAATTCTCTCTTTTTTTTTTTTTAATGTCTTGGCAAATTATTTTTGAATACTTTAAAATGGCAATTTGCTCTGAGCTAAATCCTAATTCGGACTGTCATCACTGAATAGTAAAAAAAGAATTGTTTCTTCACCTGTTTGTCAGCATTATCCAACATTAATTAATTATATTATATATTTTTTTTTTATAGTAATGCTTTAAACTGCTTTATTGGATTAGAGACATACTTGGGAAACAAAGTCCATTCCCAGTCTAGAAAACCCTCAAGGCAACTAGGAGACTTGGATCTCATTTTATGCTTATGAAGCTGGTGTAGGAATTGTAAATATATACCTGTGAGACACTCTAGATTGGGAAAGAAAAGCTGACTGCCGCCCCTTCACAATTGGACAATCTACAAATCACTGTGTAATTGGGCTTTACTTGCTGACCTGTGAAATGTGCATTATTTCAGTATTTCCAACTCAAATAAAATGATGCTCATTAGAAAAATGTTCAGCTTGCATTATTTCAATACTCAAAACTGCTCTTCCCTAAGCAGAATGAAAAAGCAAACAGGGATATATTTTATTTTCATATATATGTCTACACACACGAGCAGGGTTGGGTTTTTTTTTCCTAACCATACTTTGTGCCTTTAGGAGAGCAAGAAATGCAGCTTGGACAACTGCAGATGTCTAAGAAACTCTTACAATGCTTAAAGAAAAGGAAAGAAAGAAGCTAATTGTATTTGCTTAATGTCTATGTATTTTATGCACGTGGGTGCAAGAGCACATTAGCTGTAATTGTTGATTTAAGAAAAAAAAAAAAAAATAATACAGAGCGAAGAATGAGACTTTGAGTGCAGCTGGGTCAGCCCGTACCATGGGGACCCGTATCTGGCACTGGCATGGCCCAGCTGCACAAAGTATCTCGTGCCAGTGTGACAACCCAGCTGCTACAAACGAGGGCTGTTGCGCAGTGGTCGCAGCCTGTCGGGCGCTGGAAGCGCAGCCCTGTCCTGTCCCCACCGCCTGGAACCACGCCTGGCTGAGAAAAGATCCTGCTCGCAGACTGGCTCCGACTAAAACGTTGATGCCCCCAGAATTTATGACCCTCTACACTCTGTCTGCTTACAGCAACCTTCCTCACACAGCAGCCCAAGAGCAGCTGGGCTATCTGTGCCGGGCTCACCAGGGCAGAAATGCTTCCCCCACCCCTCAAAAGAAACCCTCTGTGTTTTGCCCTGTACCCAGACCTGACAGCCATCCTTCTGCATGGCCCACCATCATAAGACAAGCTGCCTCACAAGAAATATTCACAAGGAGCTATTTCATATTATTTTTCTTTTTATCAGAATCTGAGCCTGAGATGCCCAAAACACACCCGTGAAGGTCTCTGGATTGGCCTCTTAACAAAATACATCACCATAGCAAAATGGAAATGCCACTGATTTTTTTTTTTGATGCCAGAAGCGAGAAGCAGGAGGTTGCAGAAAAGATTTTCATCAGCAAGGAATTAAACTAACAAAAAGCACTCAGTGCAGTAACCTTTGAGACAACTTAAATATAATACATTTGATTCCAGATCTACTCCTGTCAGGCAAATAGGAAAACTTGAAGCTACGCAGGGAAAGTCAGGCTTGAAAAACTAACCTGGACTGTTCTGTCCAACTCACCAAGCCTTCTGGGTTTTTGCTGTAGCTCTCCATATTTTAAAGGCAAAGTTAGGAAGTTGTTATCCTGGACCTTTATGTGAAAAGTAGCAATGCCTGAAGAAAACATATTTTGGCTTTGGTGTACAAACAAGTGAGTGAGACGCAAGGACATATTTCTGAGAAAAATAATGTGCAAGGTGCACTGCTCTAGCCCATCAGGTGATGGAAAAAACAGCAAGCGAGTTAAAGGAACTGCCACTGCCATGAAAATAATAAGATGTTGCAGACAGGGGAAAAGATGGGACAAGATAAAAGTACCAGGAGAACATAGTGCTTTCAGGACTGACTCCAAGTTCCTACACCTGAAAAACATTCTCATGGATTAACACTAACACACAGACTTTTATTTAGGATTTTAATACAGAGCAAGCAAACTCAAGAATAAGTCATGTAGAAAATAAAAATTACCAAGGCCTTTCCTTCTCAACTCTCTCCCAGAGACTTCAGGTCTAATTTAGCATAAAAGACATTTAATACATTGAGACTATTTATTAATGGTGAACTGTAATTTAGGGGCAAAACGAAGACATTTGATTCTTCTGGAAAATACCTACTCCCTTTTAAAATGGCAGCAAAAAGCACCTGTCTGGAGTGTACACAGACTCAGAATACTGCTTGTGCTTACAATGCAGAAAAGTAACATACCAATCCATGCTGAGATGTCAGGAATTGTCAATTGACCTCACTGTGACTGCACACAGAGTATTTTTCCAAAGAAAAATTTGGAAGAATTTTCAGATACTGAATGTGAGGTATAGTTTTGGGTGGGTTTTTCATCCGGGAAGATCAAATTATCTTTTCCTGGTTTGTTCCTGAATTCTAAATGAGAAACAAATTACATCAGTCATTTCTTCCCTTCCCGCAGAGCACTTTTTTTAACGAGTTCTCTGAAAAATGCTTACATTTAATCAAGTGTAGCCTTTCACCCAAACCGTCCCTAGGATTAAGCCAATATTTACAACTACACAGAGAAAATTTTGCAGTGTGTACAAATCCTTCCTCCACTAAACTGCTCAGCCTTCTGTAGGTTCAAGTAGTAACAGCCTTGAGGAACTGCAGGACTGTGCACTTCTGTAAAAACGAGCAAAAAGCCCCAATCAAATACATGATAAACTCTTTAAACCCATTCCCACATTTTTTTCTCCTGTTATACATGTATTTTTCATATCATCTGGATTTTTTTATGCAGAGAAATCCGAGAGTGCGTTATTCCACACTTCCATATCTTCTTTCAGAATTTTTTTTCTGCTTCTCTATGTTTTTTTCTGGGAATATGGGCTAAGGAGAGGAGAACTCTTTACATCCACATGGAAACTGGACTCCAATTTTGGTTTCCCCCATAATGGTTGGAATCAACGACAAGCTCAGTGAAAACAACTGAGTTATTCTGGTAGAAACTTGAGTGAAAAAAAAAGAACTAGGCTATTGCTTCACTACAGAAATAGATCAGTGATGTGTGTTTATGCAGTGGCATTTTTCAACCATGAACTAATAAGAACATTCAGCTTGAATATTCCACAAATTCCTTAAGATCCTGCTGCCTCTTCCTGGCACTAGTTCTTTGTTAAATTTAATGACTCCTTAAAAAGAGAAAAGACAAAATGTCCACACTGCCTGCTAGCATGAGTGAAAGCTACCTAGGTAGACCTGGTCAAAAAAATTATACAGGAAACTTCCATGCATTCAGTGGGATATGAGTATTTTCTTGCACACACGAAGGGGGAAAAAAACCCCAACCTGTTTAAAGACAAATTCCTGTCTTCTCCTTATAATCATCCCAACCCCCACCCCAACCCGAAAATGTGATTTACCAGAAGGAGCTCACAATGCTGCTCTGGCTGAGAAAGTACACTGAGAACTTCACAGGAAGCCCAAAATAGCCTGAAAAGAGGAAATGGGTGGGGGTGAGGTTCTTTCTTCTGCTCACAAAGGACTTTGCCAGCCGATATAGATCAAGTAAAAACAGTCCTGACATGCGGAGCACACTTGGTGACAGTCCTCCCCTCTTTTCCCAGTCTGGTCTATTTTAAGATCACATCACAGGAAACTTGGCAGCTACATGTTTCCGAAAGTTGCCCCTGACACTTCCACAAGTTCAAATCGTTTGTAAGGGCACAGCTCACAGCACAGAACATTCTGAGGGGACACGAAAGGTACTGTCAAGCTACCGAAGGCAGGCCATTCAAAGAAAGAAGACAACAGTTCATAATTAAATGAAGCTGAAAACACCCTTACTTTTCTGTCCTGTATTACTGGTTTTCAAAGAAATACAAAATTTACATGAGCCATCCAAGTGCTGGCAGTACTTGTGATGGATACTGTGTGCGTCTGTTCAAAGAAAGAAGTCCTCTGCATCAAGACATTCAGTTGTGTGGGCTGTGTCCCCGTCATTTTGTTAAGGACTTTCTCTCACCTTCTTATCATTTTTCCAGAAAATTTTAACACTGTCAGTGGCAAATTTAAAAAGGACATGTGTGCATATGTGTGTGCAAGTTACACATGCAGACACAGAACCAGGAACAAAGAACAATACCATTGTTTCACGTCAAATTTCAACTCTGATTCCCATTAAGCATTGAGTAGGAGGAATGTTAATGGCATGGTCTGGTTGGAGAAATTGATGATAATTAAAATACTAACCAAAAATGCAAAAGCACATAAACATTGCCAGTGCCTTCACCCTACATTATAAAATCATCCATATGTACAAAAGCAGCAATAGTAGGTTTTCTGAAACTAGAAAAATGAACAGCAATTATAACTAATAATAAGCTCCTATGCTTCTATTATTTTATAACCATACTTTTAAAAAATGCTGAAGATTCCCAGTCTCCCTTGTTCAGATAACTAAGTTTCTGAGTAAACAGAGCTTAAAAAAAATTGTTGGAAAAAAATATTCTGCAGATGAAAGATATACTACTTAAGCTCAATGGGTTAAAAGAGTCAAATTGATGTTTATCTCCATTTCTCAAAGTAATTTATTTCTGGATATGAGAAGAGCATTCTCACCCCCAAAAGTCAATTTTAAGATATCTGTACATATAAAATAGAGGTTCTCAAGTTCAGTCTGTACACTAACATGACTATCAGAACACCATAAATCTTGAGCGGCAATCTAAATCAATTTTTAAAAAACCCTAATATGGTCTATGAAGAAAGAGAGAAGGCCCTTGCTGCTTTATGATGTGTAAGCCTACACAAAAGCTTTCAGGGAATTTCATGTGGTTGGTATTTTGTCTTTTAGTGACATCTGCTTCAAAAGGAAGGCCACCAGAGGACAGGAGTATTAGATCTCTTCTTGCAAAGCTCACTCACTGCTCCCATGCTGAATATCACTGCCCCCTCATGCGAGGGCTCTCTGCTCAGCTTCCACACACAGACAGATTAGCTTAAATTGCTGTAAATAACTCCTACTTGCTATTCTTGAGCCCTTTATTCCAGGCTACTCTATATTCTTAAACTGTACCTGAGTCACCTTCATGTGTTATCCTTGTTGCTCTGGGAAACTTGGGGTTTAGTAAACAGGTTAAGCAAATGAAAAAATTAGTCAGTATTGTGCTTCAAATGGATGCAAGATGAGATCACACTGAAAGAAGGCATATTAACAAAATTAACAAAGAAAGCTTTTTAGAATCTTTGCACTCATCTGAATAGCATGTACTGCACAAAAAGAAACCAACCACAAGTTTTGTGCTTAAGCCTTCTTGACCCTGGTTTTGAAGACCATTACCATCACTGCCAGCTTACTGGGCGAACTGGGATCTTTGGTTGCTGTACAGACTAGATGACATGGATGTTATGAGTTCTCTGTGATTGAAATGAAATAAACTGGAAGGAACTGAGATTAAGGTGGCAACTCACTGATAACATTATTTATGGAAGACAGAATAGCACAGTGTACTTACATTTACTCCTCACCATGTGTTAATGTGCATCGCTACATCAAACAGCATGAAATTCAATATACTGAAGTACTCTTCACCAAACAAAAGAAGAACTAAGGCAAGTTAAAGCAAGCTCATTTAAGAATGAATACTGACATCTAAAAAAGGCTTGAGATAACACTTCTTCATAATTTTTCAGGCTTCCCTCCCCTCAAACAAACATGCTACTGACACTAGGGCATGACAAGCCACCACCAGTTCAAACTCAAAGCTTACCAGGGACAAAAGCATTAGGTGGGAAGCAACATGATCCAACCAGTATGGCAATGGACAGGAAATCTACAGAGGCTTGGAAGCAATCCAGTCTCTTCCATTCTTTTCTGTACCTCTGTCACAGTAAGTCTAACCCTTGCATCTCCATTTTCCACTGGCCATGAGATAGGTCATAATAGTTATTTATCTATAAAAGCACTTTATAGACACTGCAGAAAAATTCTAAACAAGAACTTTGGATTCTTATGTCCTAAAAATAATTCTTCATATGAGGTGGCTTTACAAGTCTTAGTTTCTCCATGTTGTGTGGTCTCTCAACATGAACACGTTCAGGTTCTGGTAATTACGCCATCATCTCTATAAAGGGATCATCTGTCACCTTGAATTGCTAGCAAATCAGCATCCTCAAAACTGAGAAGGGCAAAGGAAAGGTTAGAATGATTTCTCCCCTGAAAATTACCTGTTCTGAACAACAGGAGAAAATACCTTGGATGTAAATCTGATCAAGCAGAACATAAACTGGCTATGTTTTCAGACTGAGGAACTGCAAACTGACAGGAAATGTTTGATGCCAATAACACAGCCCTCTTAACAGTTTTCTGATGCAGTCCTTCAGCTGTGAGATAAGGTGACTATTACAATCACTCTTTACATATGCAGAACCCACACAGAGCTGAAGAAGGTTTTCCAATTCAGTGACAGCAAAGAAAGGAAACCCCCACACTGACACCACTGCACGTAGCAGCACCGCACCCACGAGTCGCTGCAGTGCCACACGCAGCCCACGCACATCGTGTGGCCATAACTAATTAAAGTTTCGGTGGGTGATAAAGGCAAAGGCTAAGTTGAGAAATAGGCACAGCAAGACAAACCACTGTCCCAAGCACCAGCTGAAGACACATGGCAAAGCCAAGGGAAAAAAAAATGGCCATGTCTATATAGTTGTAAAATCTGACTCGTGGAGAAGCCATAAGCATGACGCATTCCCTGCCTTCAATACACAACTCTCACTCCTTGTTTGTCCCTACTCCTATGCCATGCAGAACACCATCTCATCTTCTGAGTTATCTGGACTGACACCTTTTTTTTTTTTTTTTTTAATGACATATAGTAATTCCATATAATGGGCCACATTTTCAGAAATCTTAGCATCCAGAAATGTTGAGCTTTAAAAGTGCTCAGCACACACATTTTCTGAATGTGGAATGACATATCTACAGAACCGATCTGTCTTGTTCAAAAATCTAACCTTGGTAACCTCTCTGGAGATTACATCAACAGACACAATAAAAAGAGTTGCTGAACCACACACACACACACTCTCACTGCTGTTAAAAAAGAAAAAAAAAGTTTAAAATTATATTCTGGTTTTTAATAACAGCTAAAAGTTAAAGCCCAACTCTCTCCTGGAACTCAAATGCCCCTTCACAGCAAATGCCAGTGAAATCCCTGCGGGGATGCCACCAGCTCTGTATAACAACTTTTATGGTGCCTCTAACCTTTTGAGCCTCTTGGCTAACTTGAGGCACAGTTACAGCCATGTACCCTACCAGTCTAGTGTTCACACATGTATATTTATTTTTTTAAATAAATTTTTTTCTATAGCACAAGGTTGCTTTTCAGGGATGCCCATCACTGTGTTTCCTGTTAGCCACTCAAGAAACAGCAGATCCTCATAATCTCCAAAAACTAGGCCATAGAGACTTCAGTGCTGAGACGATGTTCGCTGGGGTGACATCTTCTGCTCAGTTACAAAAGTCAAAGTCTTCCAAAACCAAAGAATGGATCAGAGAAAGAACAGTTCTCAGTGTTAAAACTGTGTAGACAGAGGTACCACGTCTACACAAAAACATTAAAATAAAAAAGATTCTAAAAATCTGGCTAATTTTAATATATTGGCAGTCACATTTTAAAATGTGGCCTATCAGAGATATGTCTCAACAAAGTGAAGGATCTGTTCTGCAGCTAGGAAGGGTTTGTAAAGAAGAAAACAGCCACTGTGGTAAATGCTAAGGAATGTAGCAGCCCACTGGCTCAGCCCCAGGTGTGTTGGCAGGCTCAACAGAGGGGCCGTCAGCTGGGGAGGGGTGCCTGGGGCACCACTGAGAGAGGGGCAAAGGCAGGTCCCAGGGGACACCTGCATGAGGAGTTCTTGGAAGGGATGAGAAGGTGCTTCAGGCAACCTTGTGACCTGGAATACACCACGCTGAGCAGGAACAGAAATGGTGAAACATGATGCTAGCAGACAAGGGGCAAAGCAGAAAATCTAGCAAGCCAGGATAGATACCACCGGCATTTCAGATAGGTGACGTCTGTCCACTCCTCTTTAGCCTCCCCTGTTTGGATTACAGGATGTCCGTCTCCTGCTGACGGAAAATGGTTGCTGAAATCGGGTCCTCACTGCAGGCTCCACAGCTGGAGGCTTCCTCTACCATTTCCCCTCAAGTTCTTGGAGGGGGGGAGGAGCATGTCGGTTTAGGCAGCTTTGAGGAGCTGGCTGGGAGCCTTCAAAGGGGGTGGGATGGGGGGCTCAGAAAGGGACTAAACAACCGTTTAGTTATGAAATATCTACGTTTTAATCAAATTATTAATTATGAAGTAGCACGAGGAATTTGATTTGTGCTTATTTATTGGCAATAGGTGACGGTTCAGGCGAGCCCCCATCTCTTTCCCAGATCCCGGAAAACTGCTGTACTGCCTCCCGGCTGGATGAGGCGGGACGCAGCCGTGGCGGGCCGGGGCGCGGGAGCCCCGCGGTGGCGAGAGCCGCTCCCGGCCGGCGCCGGGGACACCTGCCGGGCACGGGCAGCGCCCCGCAGCCCCGGGGCCGGCTTTTTCTGGAAACACGACAGCCGGCCTCGGGGAGCCGGGAAGGGGAGGGGGACGGGGCTGCCCGGCAGGACGCGAAGGCGCGACGTGGCGACGGTCGCTAAGGGAGTGACAACAGAGCGATCAACAGAGGGGCTGGAGCGCGGGGAGGCGCAGCCCCGGGCTCTGACAGCCCCGCGCTGCCCGCCAGCCCTGCGAGCCAGCCCCGCTCGGAAATAGCTGCGCCCGGCGAACGCGGCCCCTCCGCTGGCAGCCCACCGCGCACGGGTTATTTTTGATCGGCCTGAGCAAGATAAAACTTGAATCGGGGAAGCGCGGCTGATTTACAGCCGCTTCAAGAGCTGCGCGCTTGGCTGCGGAGGAGTGAAAAGGCTTCCCAGCCTGCGAAGGAACATCCCTTACGACGCCGCTGCCGGCAGAGGGGAGCGGGGTCTGGCTGCCCACAGAGGAGCCCCGGCCATGCCCCGAGCTGGCCGCGCCTTTTGCCCCACGGCCACGCTCCATCCCGCAGCCTGCGCGGCCGCCACGGCTTGCCAGCCCTCTTACGAGAGGAGCAGATAGGCGTCTTGCGCCACAAAACTGGCTTTGGGATTTCAATCCTCCCTCCTGCAATTCAGCGCTGCATCAGCTCCAAAAGCTGCCGTGCCTGTTCGAATCTAAGCCTCTGTACCTGGACAGTGGGGATGTGCGACTAAGCTCAGCTTGCTTAAGCTCATGCTGCCACACCGTACCTTACAAAGGAAGGAAGATGTGGAATCCTCTCATCACAAAATTAACGTTCTGAACTGCAGCAAATGCCTTGACAATCAAAGTTATGTTCCAGCAAAGCACTAACAATAATCTCCTACACTGCTGTGGCAAGGCCCTGAGTCATGTTACATACACTCTTTTTTTTCTTTTTTTCTTGTTGAAAAGGAGAGAAAATAATTAGGCTCATTTACTAAGCTTCCATAACTCCAAAAGATTGGGTGCCTTTGAAAAATAACAGTATTTCGATGCAAATATAAACTTATCGCAAGCTTCCTGAAGCACATGCAGCATAAAGGCACTATCACTGCAGAGAAGGTATCTGCTTTCAAGGGGATTTGCATTCTCATTGAATGCTGGACCAGGTCCAGACCAGCCGGAGGACAACCACCCTCTAACCTCCCTGCGGAGACTTACAGAGACGAGACTGAAGCAGTATCATTTCTGACAGAAATCAAATCCTGGCTACTGCACTGCTGGGAACACTACAGACAGGAAGAAAAAAAGATAGGAACTGGAATTAAAACAATTCTGTGAAGCTCATTTAGGTAATACCTTGTCAAAGGACCTGATATGGGAACACACTGCGTATTTACTGAATGAATGCAGAAGTTACATGTCTGCTAGCACAAAATATAATTTTAACACGTGGAATGTACAAAATGTTAAAGCTGACCAGTTAGAGAACATGGACTCAGTTACATGCCTAGGTTAACCAAGCTAAATAATACATCTGCTCAAATCATACATGAAACCACGGAGAGCATTCAAAAAATACAATTTGTTCAAATTCTCATCAGTTTATATTGCAGCACTAGCATTTCAGACAACAAGATAATTCCTAGTGATGTGTCTCCAAAGATTCAGAAACAAGTG
The DNA here is from genome assembly GCA_013398015.1 of Oreocharis arfaki. Lineage (NCBI taxonomy): Eukaryota > Metazoa > Chordata > Aves > Passeriformes > Paramythiidae > Oreocharis > Oreocharis arfaki. The sequence continues at coordinate 337,778 of VZRR01013400.1, read as the reverse complement.
ACCTTAATGGAAGATTAGGAATATGGAACCTTAATATTAATATTAGGATATTGCATTATGGGTGCTGGGCACATTCAGTACTTCTGTCCTGATGTAATACACCCAGAGACATAGATAAGAAAATCGCAGGACAGACTGATGAGCAGCTTCCAGGTATTCCCTATCTTGCTGTACTCATTCTGATGTAGTGGTAGAAACCTTTGAGCAGCCATGAAACAAACTGGATCATAAAAATGGTAAGCAATTTTGGAGTGCCAGCAAAGCACAAGAGGCAGCACAGGAATGGGAGCAAAATGACTGCACAAGGCAGCAACCACTCAGTTCTGCCAATCGGGCCAATAAATGAGTAATCTTCATATATTGTGTTCAGGGCCAGTGAGCTTTAAGATTGTCCCAGAAGCAGCATCTGAATTGTATTAGACCTACAGAGACCCTTAGCTGTGGCTGGACCGTCTGTGAAAATATGTCTAGACTACAAGAAAATGTAATGTTTTAGAATGTCCTAGCCGGCTTGTTTCAGCTGTAATACTGGCAACCCAAATTGTAGATATGCCAAACCCAAAAGACAGACAGATATAAAATCATTACAAAAATATTAGGTGCAATTTATTTTTCAACTGATACCTAAATTTTCACTTGTTTAAATCATGGTTTAAAATACTTCCCACTAGAATCTTCATTTTTCAGTTTTATAGCATTTGTAGGAGAAATATTAATATTGGTCTGAAGAACGCATGAACAGAAATGTCTGTCAGGAAATGCAACAGGAAGGGCAACAGAGCAAAGTCTCAGAAAAAACCCCAAAACATTTTGAAAACCATGGACACACTGACAGCAGTCAAACAGAGAAGCACTGGAATGTGGTGTTTGCATCACCAGGAAGGTTGTGCCCTAGGAAGCCCACAGCATGGATTTAGCAGACCTGTGCCCTGACAGGGGGAGGAGACCAGTGAGGTTGTGCCATGCTCTACGTGTCCCTTCTCTTCCTGTTCACCCAAAAGGGAAGATGACTGCAGCCAGGAAGACATCCACAGCAGGCAAACCCAGGAAACAGCCTGCAAACTGATATTCACTTAGGGTGAGGTAAGCAAGACTAAGAGGTGAAAGGATGGACCATATTAGTGTGCTTGACTGCCAAAGGGTAGAGCAAGCCTACACAAAAAACAAGGCATCACAGATGCACAAGTCAAGCAACATGGTGAGAATTTGGTGCGTGTCCTCCAGGGACACAACTGGTCCTGGCCAGATCACTTCTTGGGCACACATCTCTTAACCCTCTTCTTAAAAGCATGGGGATTGTGAGAGTGGGAATGAAAATGATAAGTGTGGGACAAACCAGTTTTGTTTAAAATAGATACCACCTTCTCTTTCTATAACATCTCTCTGAGGGTTTTTTTGCATTAATTTTCTTGTGTTAACAAGTAACGTGAGCTTCTCAGACAATCATTAAAACTCCAGAGCTGAAACTTGCAGAAAACTGTGGAATATACAATAAAATCACAAGAACTAGCAGGCAATACTGCAAACATTTTAACACACTAGCACGTAAGACGGGCAAGTGATGAAGAACCCCACTGCTGTTTATTTTACCTAGTTCATGATTTTTAAAGTACAATTTGCTCTATCAAAGTGTTTAAAGACTGTTTGCTTTAACATACCTCACTTTCTTCCCTGTTTTTAAATATTCTCCTGGCACATTTAAATGGGCTCCAAGAAAACCTCCATCAGCAGTGCAAGTTAGACAAGGTTTAGGGTCTGACTGTATGTTAATTATTTGCATGGGGACAATGTTTTCTGAAGAGACAGGGAAGGAATATACAGTAATTGTGGCCTGCCTCTAAAAATGGGACAGATTTACCAGAGGGGACAGTACTTACAACATCAAGAGACCTGTCAGTGTTAGTGCTTTGCCATCACATGTCTGTGTGGGTTCTTTCTCTGCCTCCACATCCACAGAAATCTGGGGATGTTTGCCCAGGGAAAGCAGCTCTTCATCTGATACAGAATTAAGGAGCTAATGCAGTTTGCTATTACTATTTGAGCCAAACATTAGGAAAGGCAAAAGAAAAAAGAAAAATAGAAAGGAGCAGGGCAGTCTTGTAGGAGAGAAAACCTGGAGCGATTCTAGATTAACAATTTCCTCACAGAATTAAAGCTGAGACTTACCTGAAAATAAATTGTCTTTTATGCTGAAATGAATTGTTCCCACAGATCTAGGGGGGAGGGAGGGTGGGGAGGGTGAGCGTCACATCAATACAGCTACAGCGGGGCACCACTCAGGTAACCACTCTGCTAATGCTGTGGTGAAGATGCTCAAAGTACAAACTAGCTCTAAGATCTGGTCTCTTGCTCCTGCACAAGAGAGCTTGGTTCATTTACAGGTGTGAGTCCTACCTTAACAGTTTACACCAACGCGCCAATAATACAGACACCTCTACAGTTGTATAGAAGTTTCTCTGTGATGCTGTACCTATTTCCATGTGGGAATACTCTGATAGTGGACAGAGAGAATCAGTACTGAAATCAAACTCTCTCGCATTACTTTCAAAACAATTTGTTGCTGCAGTGCTGCAGAGTGCCTGCTTCCGCATGCCGGTTGCTCTTCAAGCACCAGTTGCTGTTTTCTGCTATTTATGACTGAAAGAATTAAAACCAAAGAAAACTAAAATAGATCTCCAAAGGATACTAACAGCTCCTTCAAGCTCTGCCCCATTCTAGATCTTATTATTTCAGTAAAATATTCTTAAGGTAGTAGATACGGCTTTCTATATTTAAACACTTTTTACCAAAAAGTGAATTCTAATTCATTATACAAACACCCCATATCCCAAACATAATGATCCATGCAAAATGGATGATCATTTGGCCCATTTGTACATATATTTAAAGAGAAGCTGAAAATATGGGCCATTGTAAATGTATGTGCATGCCATTGTTTTACAAACGTAGGACTAATGCCCTGGAAGCTTTCAAATGCCCAATGGCATCAGTGGGAATTTAGGGATTTCAGCGTTTGGCAGAACTGAACCTATTCTGCATATGGGTATAAACACATTTGCTTGCACATAGAGAGGTTTTGAATAAAACGCAGATGGTGGACAATAATTTCCTATTCATCTTGACATTCTTGGAGATGACATTCCTGACTGTAGTTTTAACGTTATAAATTAAGATTTGGTACTTCCTTTAAGCATTTCTTTTCTAAAGATTCTGGATTGTGATTCTCAGCAAATTAGGAAAACATACTTCAGGCCAGCAGACCAATCATAATATTAACTCTCTCACACTTGCCGATAACCTTTAAGGAAGCTCTACCTATTTATATCACAGCCATGAAAACATCCAAGAAGCACATTAATTAATAGTGATAATAAAAAATAAAGCCTTCAGTCATGTGTTCCATTCAGTCACTCACACCCATATATTTTTAAAATGAACAAAATACATTCACAGTTTGACAGGGAATTATTTTAAGGCCCTAGTATCCCTTAGAATCTCTTCTCACGTCTTTAGATGTCTGCCTCTCGCTCGCGCGGGCTGAAATGTCTAGACATCCAAATTAAGGAGTGACCAATCACGGACAGACTGATCTCTCTGCGTACAAGGTCAGCGCTACAGAGGCACACACGCTCACACACGCACACATGCTGGCAGCAGGCACCGCGCAGGAGACCTTTATATGTGCACAAAAATATTGATGTTGCTAAGTGATACACAGGCAGGCACCGGCCCCAAGTCTTTGTGGTTGTTTGTTTATCGCTGTGTCTTCTTTCCCGAGTAAACAATGCAACGGTGATGCTGAGATGGAAGAACCCGTCTAAACTAAAACAGCTATGGAACATAATTTATTATGTCTGCATGGTATCAACCTATTGCTTTTTTTTTTTCCCCCCCTGATTTTGTTCCGTCAGTCAGAAGGAAAAAATTTAGGAGGAACTTGAAAGCACACATGTCCCAAAGGATCCCAATCATCATACTTTTCTTCAGTTAAACAATAAAAACAATTCACTTGCAAAGGTCCCTCTGCATCTTAAGCATGATGACACCAGATTTAAGGAAAATTTTTGATATTAAAATAAAGGTCCTGTCTTAAATTCAGATATCTAGTCACTGGAATAAGAGGCAACCTGGCAACAGTATCTCATCACACCATGTAATAAGTGTGGATAGACTTTCCTAATCAAAAAATTCCATCCAGTTCCATTCAGTTTAATGCCCCCAAAACGAACACACAAACACACAAAACTGTCTTGAGGTTTTTTCAAAACAAATTTGAAAAACTATCTTTTGTGGTACTAGGAGGTTTCTGGAAGCACAGCTGTCCATAACAGGAGTCCTGCTCAGAGTTTTCAAAATAAGTGGGCTTTCTTTACTTCAGGGGAGTAAGAGTAGGGAGAAGCTGGGTTTCCTTAATCACCTCTCTTGGCTGGCTTTCAGGGCTTCTGGGGTGCCCCAGCAGCGCTGCAGACCCCCAAGCTTGTGAGCCCCCTCATCCAATGGAGCTCGCCAGGGGAGGTGCCCAGGTGAGATCCTGAGGAGCTCTGCAAATGCACATCCCAGACTTCACTGCACTGTCTGCAAGCATGCTGGGAGGGAATTGGCCCAGTCTCCTCCAGGAAGTTTCCCGATTCCCAGGAATTTTTACAGTCAACATGGCAGACCATTAGACTGCAAATCCTTTTTTTTTAAACAGAAAAATATTTCACAGAGTTTTGCCATGACAGCAACACCACTGAAGAGAGGCCACTCTCCCTCTCACCTACAGACAGTGCTTCTGATACCTGGAACTACACAGAACATACTAGGAAAACAGTGAGTGTATTTTGACTCTGATTTTATTTTAGCAGCAAGTTACAAGGATGACTACCAACGGCAACTGGCTGTGGGAAGCACACCTTGAGGAACATTTCAAAACCTTCTACACCCTACTGGAACAGCAAAAGCCTACCCAGCAAAGTAAAGATGAAAATGAGCTGAGAACTAACATAAAACAGTAATTCAGGTAACTTGGTTTTGGTTTCACTCTAGGTTCCTACAAGTCCTGTAATAAATCACAAGACAGGCGTAAACTTCTGGGTTTAATTGTTGTGCACATACCAGTTTCTCCCAAACTCTCTTTCTCCCTCTCCCACTAAAGCAACAGCCAGTTTACAAACCCAGTATTCTGCTGAGTGTCTACATTTTGGATGTCTTGATACATAACCATACCCAAACCATCTTCTGTTCAGCCAGCCAAACCAGACATGGCAGCCATCAGTCCAGGAGGCAACTGCAGGGACAGGGCAGCTCGGTCCCTTCCTTCCTGCATTGGTAATTTGCTGGATAAGCCCTTCTCTGCCCCAGTTTGTCCATCTGTACAATATTTATTGTAACAATACCTTCCAAGCACTGCTTTAGATTCCAGACATCAAAGACCAGAAATGTCCCTGTTCTGGCCAAAAGCAATTCTTTGCCTTATTCTTGAGCCACTTGCATGGCCAGCACTGGGAGCAGACCATTCCTTCAGTAATCACAAGGTAAGTGTACTAATCCTTATTCACCCAATCAATACTTTCCATTAAAACATTATTTCTGAAGATGTACTCTGGACAAATACTTCATTTGTAGGATGACAAAAGAAGAGGGAAATGAGGACATAAATAAAACATTTTCCTCAGAAAAACCATATGTTAATTAGAAATGTTCTTTTCTAACAGACTTCTCTTTGTGGGAAGAATGAGATGCTGCAAAGAACAGGCATCAAAGGACCTGACTTGCCTTCAACCACAACATGACCACTCAGACGATCAACACACACTGTGAAGAGCACATAATCACATATGAACTTATTTATATTGCTCTTCTTCCTCTTTTCTTAAAAAGCATTTTACATCTCACTAAAATTCTAACTGTCCTACTGAAAGTTCATGCTTCTGATTTTGTGCAAAGGAGAAAGCTTATTCAAAAATAAACCTTTCAGGATGGAAAAGTGACAAGGAAGAAAAGATCAAGTCAGACAAGTATAACTGGAAACTCTGATATAAAGATTTCAAATATTTCAAAAGATGTCTTGATAGGTATATTCCCACCTCATTCCAAGCAAATAAGATTAGCATGTATTACTGAGAATTTTATGCCTCAGTAGAAGGCCCTAATTATATTTCACACTGCTCTGCAGATTCCTGTAATATACACACATCTTTAATGTGGAATTTTATACCCTATTTATAGCATATAGGCTCTTTTTGATATTATTACTTTTCTATGAAAGTTCCTTTGAAGTCAGGTAATTACCTTAAGCGAAATATTTAGCCTGTTGTGAGAACTGAACCATAAGATTTGTGTAGAACAAGTAAGTCATCATGTAGCTAAATATAAAGGTTTCCGAGCCACAAGTGGGAATGGAAACATTAATTACGAAGACAAAGCCAAGCATGCATTTTAAAAGTAATTTAAAGTGAAAGCTGATAAATCTGTATGGTGCTACACCATGTTTCATTCATACCCCTAAAAACTATTTGAGCTAAGCACTAAAGAGAGTAAAATAATTTCATTACTAGTTACTATCCTTAGTAAAGTCACAGACCTGGGAGAGTCAGGTTGTAACTGTGAAGAGCTCAGGAGGAGTTGCTAAGATGGCTAGTAATGCTCTGCAGAATCTTATCCCCAACCAGAAATGGTGCATCATTAAAGACTTGTAAATCTGGATTCTTCCATACTATATGAATGTGCGTCTTTCTCTGCAAAGCTATGAATCTCTTTAGTAGGATAAATCATAGAATCAAATTACATATGGCCACCATATATCAGTATACAAAGTTATGTCATTTTTATATTGCATTTGACTTAGGACTGAACCATGACCATTTTTATTTGACAGCAGTGTTTTAAAGAGACGTCACTTGTAGTGAGAAGTCACCAACAGATTCCCCTCTTCACCTCCTCAGGCACAGTTCTTTGAAAATACCTAAAAGTACAGGATGTTAAAAAACGAGGCCATATGGATCTGCAATTTGTCATGCAAACGTTGTCCCTCATAAGCAATGCACAGCTTAACACATGAAACCAAAACTTCAAGATGTAACGGAGCCATACGTACTGTGCATACACTCACACACACACAGAAGACCAGTCAGGCAATGCAGGACCACAAAACCAATTTATTATCATTTTTCACAGAGGGAACAAATTCACCTAATCTGCTGCATCCAGACAGGTTCTCCCAACTCTCAGTAATCTGCGAATTAAAACTGCTGTTTCTCTTCAATTTTTTGCATAAGCGAAAGTCTAGCTTCATATTAAGAATGCTTAATACAACCAACACACATTAAAAACAGTCAGCAGGGAGTGCTGCAATTAGGTGCTTGCACACTGCTTCCCTCTGTGCCTACATGCGAATAATTTTCATCTTATACAGGCTTTCAGAATCTTCCTCATGGTGTTGCAGTAAGAGAGACCTCCTCCCTTTTTGTTCATGTGAGATGTAAATATAGGGCCATTGTTTACTCATCACCATTAGTTTATAGAATACAACAAAATTACTTTTAAATTGGCTAAAAATATAAATCTCCCCACTCCATGTGGGATGTTATTATAGTCTAACTGAAGACACTGATACTGTGGTTTCACCCCCCAAAACTCAGAGGTGGAGAAAAGACTAGGACTAAAAAGGCATATGAGATATGGGTCCGTAAGGATACAAAATGCTGGGAAGAAACATTTAAGATGGCAGAAGTATCTACATAGATTATACAAAACATTTTCCTTTACAGAATATAAAAATGCTATTGAGTATGTTCTTTTCGGGGGAGTGGGAGGGGAATGTTTGGACTAATAAGGGCAATCAGAAGGAAGACAGGTGTAGAATATCCTCTCTATTGAGGTAGTCAGATGCAAAATTCACTCTGATTGCTGTGGGATTCTCTATATAAAGCCAGAGTCTACTGAGTCTACAGAATGCTTCGTGTTCTCGGCGTAATTCCTTCCATCTGAGCGAACGACGCTCAGCATTTTATAGGAGGCACTCTTCCATTGTGTAAAATTGGCTGCACGTAACTTGGTTACAACGTCTGCAATTCTCTGTATTCATATTCTTCCTTCCCAGAGTAACCTGCTGAAGGGACTGCAGCATGTACATGAAAGAAACCAAACTGTCAGGAGGAAACTTTAGGAGAGAATAAGAGAAAGGCTCTGAACTGCAGGCTCGAGTTAAGGGAAGGAGGGACCTCCGGAGGTCATCTTGTCCAACCAGCCCCTGCTCCAGCAGGGCCACCTAGAGCCAGTTACTCACAGCTGTGTCTGGCTTCTTCCAGCCTTGCTCTGGCAAATGAGAGGCTCAGTCTAAAGAGAATAATTGCAGCTGTCTCACCTCACCCTAGGGATGCTACAGGACACAGTCCTTTCCTTTCCTAAACCACTTCCACACTGTATCTTTTATGAAAAGTTCAACCTTTCTTTAAAAGCTTCCACTCAGAGCCTGGTGGCATTTGACATCAGCTTTTCTGATGCCGCAGTCTGACAAAGGAGAATTCCATTTTGTCAGAGCTTTGTTCCTACAACCGTATCCTAGCCTGCAAACATGGCAAAATGTCTCTACCAGAAGCGAGTATGCAAACAAACAAAAAAATGCTGCAAAAATATTCAGTGTGAAGGAAAGCCACACCCGCCGTCTAGGCCTGTCCAAGTCCATCTTTTCAATGTATTTATATCCTCATGTTGCAGGTTTGTCGGTTGATTAATTGAAAATTTGTCTGTGAGAGTCTCTTGCACATTCATTACAGTCTTTATAATTCCTTGCAAATGCCTGGAGGTCACACTTAAAACCATGGTGTGAACTACGCCAGACATCGAATTTGTGAAGGAGCTTCTCCCAGGCCCGTGCGTGCTGTCTGCCTCCGTGCGCAGAGCAGCTCCGAGGGGAGGTGCAGCTACAGCCGGCCTTTCCCTGACGCCCAGCAGCCGCCGCGTCTCCTCTCGGTCACGGCTGATTCCCACAAGATGGCAAGGCACAACTTAATCTGAGTTTAATCTGAGATTTTAAACGATGACTCCTTTACTGACGCAAAAGTCTGCCAGCGCACTGCCTCGCTACACATCTCTCACGATTCGCTTCTCTCACGGAGTGGCTCTGCAATTTTCCCTGGATCAAAACACTGCCGGTCTCTCCCTGCTGGCAGCAGAGCACTTATGTCTTTAGAGCTCTTCTGCAAAACAAAGTTGCAGTAACTTGGAAATAAAGGTAGTTTTAGGTTGTGTGATCTACCTGAAACACCACTCAGGCAGTGAAACACTGAAACGGTAAGGAGTTGAAAATAAAAGGAAAAAAATAAAGACATAAATGAAGAGTGTGGTTTGGGTTTGGTTTAAGGTTTTTCAGCTTTGATTCTTGTCAGTGCTACTGGTGCTTTGATTTAGATCAGTTTTGAAGCAGTCTTGAAATCCTTAGTAAGAAATTTAAACTGAAATGGAAAATTAACACTGGCTCATCAGTACAGCCCCTCAGTTACACAAAATCTCCAATAACAAGTTGGAAAAAGAATACAATGACACTTCTTCTGTAGCCATGCATGAAGTTGGAGAGAAAAACAACCTTTTGCCAAAAGCTAAGTAACGGTTTCCCCTTCTTTTCACTATCTTTATGGTTTCTACCACCTTTTTTTCCTGAGCCAGTATTTCAACTGGCTATCTGGGAGCATTCTGCAGAGAAGCTCCCACACTGCTGGATGTGTCCCTGCCTGTCCACGGCTGGGGAGAAAACAGTTAAGTTCAGCAGCAAAGTGACAAGAGAGGCAGCAGCCTCCGGCAGCCACGGGAACAACAATTTCTACAGACTAAAGGCTGAAATTTCAGAGGGAAATAATCCCAGCTGTCACAGCCAGGTCAGAGAGCAGGGCCCCAATGGCACTGGCTTGAGTTTTAAGGCAAAATGTTACTGGAGACATGTGTGGACCTGACTTTACCATCCTCTGAAGGGCCATAATAATGACATCCACATACCTGCAAGAGGTAATAAAACAAAGCAGGAATTTTGCCTGCACAAAATGTAAACATCAAAACAGATGGCGCAGTTATGTTAATCAGTTAATGTCTGCAGAGTGCTTTGAAGATGCAAAGCACTGTAAAGGTACTAAATACTTACAGTCTTGTCTAGACATCATCAAGCTCATTTTTAGATTGCAACCTTTTCAGGCCAAACAGAGCCTCTCTGTATATGGTTGCACCGTTCCTTCTGTAGCAGGCTCCAGTCTCAGGATGGATTTGCAAGAGAGGAGTAACAGAGGAGCAGCTCCTGGAGATGGAAAGCTCAAGCCAACAGCCCCTGCTAAAGCAGCATGAAGTAGCACAGCAGAGAGTAGGGCTAAATATCATCAGGGAATCAGACAGAAGTAAAAATGTACTATACCAGATTTCACCAGAGAAACAGGTAAAGGTTGAGGCTGTCACAACAGATAATCCCTTAAAAAGCAGTTTGCCATGACGGTGAGAACAGTTTACTTGCACTAACAAGCCCTGATGAGAAAAATCCATCTTAGACAGAATAAACTATGTATGTAGACTTAACAGAGCTGTGAGAAGCACAGAGGCAATCTTCACCATCCATAGTCCAAGCATGGAATTTAACAAAGTGAGTTATGAACAATGAGATCACAGATTTTGTTGAGGTTTGGGAAAAATCCATCTAAACCATTTCAAAACTTTTTATTTGCTCTAAGGAATGTGGAATGCAAATAAAATTAAACTCCAGGGACTTACTCTGCAATAAGCAAGCCTTCTGTGTCAGACTGCCTTGCAACCTAACCCAAACCTTACTCTTCTGACATTAAGAAACCACAGATCTCAGAAACCTTTACCACTCACATTTCCTCATCAGCTCGGACTTTAAATGGGGAAAGAAGTCTGGTGTTACACAAAAGGTGCAGACAGCTGAAACATGTAATCCTTATTCATACCCTAAAAATAGACCCAAACTGACCACCCAGTGCATAACCAGTGCTACTGAGCATGGAATTGGAGTTGGAGATTTCAGTTCAGCTGCTAGCTTGGGGCTAGGTGCAGAGCTGGCATGTGGAGCCAGCTTCCAGCCCTTCAGAAACAGCCCCCCTGACCCATTCTGACGCAAAGTGTACCAGACCCACAGGGAAATAGCACCCCTTTGCCTTGAACAGAAGCTCAGCTCTGGTCAGGGGGCTTGGAGTCAGGATAGAAAAGACTAAAGGAGGAAAGGTGTGTTTGTGTTTAGGAAATTATCTTTTCTACCTTAAAAATAAAACTATTTTTTGCTTTGGGTTTTTTTCCAGACTGGGAGAAAAGATGGCTTTATTCTTGTTTGCACTTTTGGATACAATGACACCTACCTTCTTACTGTGTTGGGAGAGCATGCCAGGAGTCTGAAACTAACTCACTATTCCCATAAACAGCTGTATAACAAAGGTCCTATGCTGTAGACTTCCTTGAATACTAATGACAGGTAAGGTCATTTTCCTGCTATGAGGTTTTTGCTTATTTCCCAGCCTCTTCACTTCAGTTGTTAAACATTAATTTCTAAGCAGAAGAAAAGCCTTAATATCATCGCAGCTCTTATTTCTCAATTTGTTCTCAAATAATTTCTGTCACCTTCCCAAAAAGAAAACTTTAATTGGAAAATGATTAAAATTAAAGAAAAAAAACAACTTGAGTCCTTTGTAGTGGCAGAGCACATTAAAGAGCAATGCCAACACCATACTGACTTCTTTCTTTCCAGAGAAAGCATTGACTCTCCCTCTTTGTTCCAAACAGCATGTGTATATCATAAGTCAAATTTTCAGTCTCATCTTAACTGGGTTACCAACTTTCCTTGCCCATAATTTTGCATATGCTCACATAATTATGTCCTGAAATTTGCAAATACAATTACTTGCTGACACACTTTGTTATCTGAATGATAAAGTATTTGATTGTATCCAATGAAAACAATATTAAGACAGGGAAGCAAACGTGTTTTAGCAAACCTAATGCACTAACTTAAGCTTCTGTTGTTTTATGGAAACATGATCCTCTAACAGCCTGTCTACACCCTGTAGAGAAGTATTGTCTAGAGACCTTACATTAAAAGCAGGAAAGCCACATCGCTGCATTACCACGTTTGCACTTGCCTGGTAAGAAATACAGCTACTCAGGAACAATCACCTTTTCATTTTTTTAAAACAGGGAAGTTGGCTTGCATAAAAATCATCAAGTTAATAATGGTATATTAATGGAGTCACAAAATAACTAACAAAAAGGCACTGCCAAGTTAAACTAGTTTAGCATTCATATTGCATCTTGATATTTGTAGGTTCACCACACGTAACACAACTTCTTGATTTCTCTCCCAAAGAGAAAATTTGCAAAAAGCGTTAAGTAAGGACTCCTGATCAGAAGAGCAACTGTCAAGATACTGAGCTACAGTTTAGCAGAACTAACAGGGTTTTGACTGAGTTTAGTTAGATTTGTCAGTAACTTCTGAAGCTCCATTTATTTCTCATTAGTTCAAATTTAGCAAATCTTCTATTATCGATATTGAACAGGAAATCCTTAAAACTGCACATTGGGTCTCTGTGGGAGCTGGCCCTCTCTCACCAGAGTCTCACAGAGTTCTTGCTGGATTTCTTAGTGCTCGCCATAAATGCAAACAAGTAACTGGAAAATCCAGACGGGGTTCAACTGTATTTCAAGAACAGTTATGACACAAGACTTTCTTGATACAGAGCACAGATGTGATGCTGGGGAGATTACACTAACTCATTTTGGTTAGCAACTTACAGGAGAGACTGTGAGGTAGGGGAAAGCAGCCTGTCAATTACATTTAAAGATATTATTGAGAAAACCCAAATAATTTTAAAGAAAAAATTACCAGTGTACCTAGAGGCTTTATCAGTAAGATAATGAAGAAAAAACTTTTTGTTAACAATATTATTCTCTGTTTAAACATACTGTCATAAATGGAAAAAATACTCAGAGCCTGGAGTCATTTGTTTTAGGTCTTGAAACTGGCATTGAATAAAAACACAGTCAAACACACAGAGAGATATTTAACAAATTAATATTATATGGAATCAATCAACATAACATGAGTTACCACTTCAAACTATTCCGAAATTATGGCAGCACTTATATCAGGAGAGTTTAAATATTCGTTTTTTCTTTAATTTTATCTAGTTTCAAAGCCTTTGGGGATCATGTGTTTAAGCTTTTCTTTGCAACTGAGAGAGCTGGAAATTAACCTCTTTTACAGTGAGACCAAAATTCTTAAGTATTTCTATAATCAGTAGCCTTGGAAGACAGGTTTTGAAGAAAATGCAAATCAATGCATGACTGCAGAGGAAGACTGTAAGAGTTGGTAACTATGATCCAGCAATGACAACACACTATAAATTGGTTATTAACTTCAGGAAGACTCAAACAGCGAAATTTCAGTGAAGTCTTGAACAGTGTCAGCTTCCAGCTATAATGCAGAGTGTCTGCACCGTGCTGGCCAAAGCATAGACAGATCATCATCCAAATGCATAGTTAGAGGACAGGTAGCCACTGGAAGCAGCTCGGTATTTACAGCTGCATTTGACACCAGTGTTAAAATACAAGAGTCGACCTGACTGCTTTGTGTACCAAAACCCCTCGGTGACCGTACTCACTCATCCATATCTAAAAGCTCCAGCAGCTCAGGAGGACGCCTACACTTCATCAGACCCATTCACAGGACGCATCCTCCCAGCACGCAGCCCTTGGCCACCAGGGACAAGCACAACACTTTTCCCCATGGGCTGCCAAGTGTTGCTCCTAAAACCAACCTGAACTCGTGTTTGTATTCCAGACTTTTGTTCCCATTGCAGCTACGCGGGATCAAAAGCTGTTTACTCCTTTGCCTTCATAGGTTCTACACCAACGAGATTTCAGGAAAATGTGCCAAGACCGCCAATCAGGGCTTTCATGCTGTTGTTGTTAGAGCCTAAGGAGGGATGACACAGTGTGTTTACAGCTCATGCGGCTCTGAACTCTCCATTTCCCTGGGCAGAAGAAAGACAGTATGATCACAGTCCCCTGATTACAGCTTGCATTTTGGAAATGTTCAAATCTTTGCAACCTTTCCATAGTATTCAATGCATTTTGACCAAAAACTGCTCCAGAGTGCAGGCAAAAACAGTTGGGAAAATATTAAGCCTCTCCTTATGCAGTGAGAATAAAAATTTAAAATACAGGCTGCATTCCATATCATAAATGTCTAAGAAATTCCTCTCAGAGCTGATACTTTGGCTCTACTACCTACATTCACAGGAGACAAATTATTTTGGCATATAGAGATAAAAAATTGTGTCAGCTCAAGTTAATGTTGTACCACAATTATCAGAAAATGTTATTTTGACCTTTAAAAAAAATACAGCACTTTCAGACTTTCACCCACTCTTAAAACTTAATTCTAAGAGCTGTACAACAGTTCTTGCAAGTTAGACAAATATTTTTATTTTGCAGACAAGGAAACAAGATAAAAATTTTAAGTGACTTCTCCAAACCATTATTAGACCTGAAGAAGATTTCAGAAGACTTATATTGTCCATTAGTCAACATTCTTGACAGAGTATGTAAGTATAAACCATCACCCCTATAAATGTTTACATTATATCTACTGAATGTCTACACAAGTTGAATAAACTGCAGTAAACTAATCTCTCACTGGGTTGCTTTCCTGTTGGGTCAGCATCGCAGTCTAGGTCACCACACAGCTGTAGGAGAACTGTCACAAGGAAGTGAGCAAGAACATGGGGCTGGAGGTAGAGAGCAAGTCCAAGTGCAGACAGAGATAAAATTAGACACAGAGAGCAGACAGTGATCTAACAAAGTCCTCTGGTTTAGCCACAGAGTGCTGTAGGGTTTTTTTATTTAAGCCTAAAAACATAGAAATAGGAGGCTGAAGAATTCACATATTAACTAGCCCGACCCTCCTATTTTAAGGTAAGAACAGGCACATGCACACTGCCCATGGCTGATGACTGTCTAAGCTGTTCTCACCTCTTGTGAGGATACTGCACTGAGTAACCCTCAGGTAGCCACTGATGATGTTTTATCATCTCAGCAACAGAAAGGTCTTACAGACTTTCAGCCTAAATCACCTCTGTGGCACATTAAATTGATTTCTTTGCTTCCTCTGGAAATTATGGCAAGCCACTGATTACTGACACTTAAATACTGACATTTTGCATATCAAAGACTTATGTCCCTTCTGATCTCATTTTTTCCTGTCTTTTTTCTGTGGTTACCTATTTGAAATCTCGTACAATTCAGAATTTTCTCCACTTCAGTTTTGTCTCTTGAAGGGAGGGAACTAAAACCAAACACAGTATCCCGCTGATGAGGATCAGTACCAAACAGCAGGAAAAGACTTCCGTTGTCTGACAGTTGATTTATCCTTACATGCAACAGTCAACGCCAAGTGAATTCCAACAATATATTTTTATGTGGAAAATAAAATTAAACATGATGCAAGGAAAGTCCCTGCTCTACTTTTAAAACAACATAATTACACACACATTCTCACACACATTATAATCTGGCTAGCTGCCTGTACGACCTACAAATCTCATTTCTTCTTATGTACTTTTATTTATTCAACATTCTTCATTGTTCAGAAATGTTGTGTGCCATGACCTTGTCACTACAGTCAGGAGACTGACTGTAGGATGTAGGAACATCCTGGATGAGACAGAAGTTGCACCTGTCAATAACTGCAAGGATTGTCCTTTCAGACATGGTCTCTCCGGCCACTTCAGAGGAAAGAAATGAAAAAAGAGAGCAAGGCTCCCAGCAGCAAGGCTTCCAGTGAACAGAAATGATGTGGACCAAGTGCCAAAGGTTCACTGCTGCCATGAGCTAACATAAGCAGGTGTTTGGGAGCAGGCCTTTCTATTTTCATAGGGCCTCCCATACTGTACACTGCCAGTGGTCAGAGAGACTTGCATACACATTTTTTTTTTGCCAACTTTATCTCTTTCTGTCAAAGATGAACCTGAAAGAACTGAGAACTGCAAGCTGCCAGAAAAAGGGGAATCTGGAGAAGTGTCTGCTTAAACTGCTGGGTATGTGGACTGACCAGCACTGGCTCTAATGCTCCTTGCTTTTTTCCAGATTATTTTTCTGCCAAAGAAGTTCCCGGAAATACTTCGCAGTAGTGGAAAACACCTGCATTTGGACAGCTTAGAACAGGAAAGAGTGGCTGGACAGCACGAGCTGAAGTCACCACCACTGACTCAAATGTGAAACCAGTCTTCAGTCCCTTTGGCCAAGCCTAAGAAATCCCAAAGAAAATCAAGAAATCAGTTCAAACGAAACTATTTTTATATCTTAAGAACCTGCAGATCAATTCATCTGAATATTGCAAACTACATGTTTTCTCATGACATGTGTTGGGCTTCACTCAAATTGCTTCTCACACCTCATCGTAGCACATGCAATCTATAGAGTTTTTGCAAATCAAGGCAATGGATTTCCTTTAATTTCAACCAGCAGCTGTTGAAGCAGACCAATAAACAGCAACGCAGTTCCCACTGAGCTCCAAAAAAAGGCTGCAAATATATTTAACAACCTGCAGCATAAACACATCTTCTGCTTTTAAGTACCACTGAATACCTTTCAGAAAGTGTTTTTGTTATGTGTGTATTTGAAGAGAAGAAAGGCTTTAAAGAACACAACGGAAATGCCTCTTTTTCCAATGGACATATCCACACTCCCTGCTGTACTGCATCTCCCAGATGAATCAGCAATCCACAAATACCAGCAGCTAACCAACTTTCTGAAAATGAATTCAGTAATCAGACTGATTAATTTAACATTTACGTATTTTAACATGGAAACTTTAACTTGGGGAATACGTGACAACTGGTGGAAGTCACAGAAGCCTGTAATTGTGTCTTGGTTGGCTTAAGGTATTTCCATAACACACTCCCACTGTCAGTACTTAAACTAACTCAGACGTCTGAGCAGCGTGTGGGGTTTGACAGATTGCTGGCTACGGCACTGAGCTGAGGTTTAAAGGGTCCCACTCACGTGGACTCACACCACAGCTAGCCACCACAACTCTTCGTGCCACCATCCTACAAAGCACATCGTTGAGTTGGTCCAGAATAACAATGTCCAGCATGTTTTTTCCCGTAGAGTTGTTTTTCCACAAAGATCTCCCCAGCGATGGCTCAGCAGTTCGGCCTTGCCAGCAGTCGTGCTGCCAAACCCTCAGTGGTGGCAGGCAGATGCAGAGCCAGAAGGCTCTTGCGCTGACTTCGCCAAGGAAGCCACTGTCTTACTGAGTTACGCTCTCAGGAGGCAGCAACCTCTAAAACTCCCCTTGAGCTTAGCTAAGAAATGCCACCACAGTAGCATATATAACGTGCTGAGGCAGCTTCCAACTTAAAAAACATAAAAATAAAAAAAAGAGACAGAAAAATCAACCTGAAATATTTTAAAAGAATGAAACTTGAATTAAAAATTAAACTGTGTTTCTTTATAGCACTGAGGTACCTGGTGCTTCTCCAAATTTGCAATTCATCCAAGTAGCACTGAATTTGTATAAAATGAAACCAGTTATAATCTTTGCCATCTTTACTAAAGTGATGGGCTTCGGTAAACCATAACCCACAGCCTGGAAGAAGAGTCCTTGAGGAGACATCTCTAGCCAAGAGGTGCAAGCCAAGAGAGCTGGTGATGCAAGCCCCACTGCCTCCTTGCCCCAGAGACCAGTCTATCGCAAAGTCTGGTTAAATTAAATCAAAGCCAAACCTTCCCTGTTGCTGGTGCAGAATGTCTCACGTTCATCCCAAGTGACAACTGTGCCTTAGATCAAACCCTTGAAAAAACAGGATATGCTGGGGAAGAGCTGGTGTACATCTGCCTGCAATTTCAACTCCCCCTCCAGCTGGGGTAAGCAGGAGTCACTGGGAAGGTATTAACACTGTACTTCAGCCAGGACCATCCCACCAAGGACACATAAGAAATGACTAACAAAGGAGACATCTGTTTATGCAGTGTGGAGCGTCACGGGGAAAATCATACTTTTGGCTATGTACAAATCCACTTTTCAGTGTAAGTTTGCAGATCTTGGCATGGTCCTGGACTTGGGGCAGGGTTAAAGTCAGTGGTTAGATTAGGTGGGGAGATTCTGGCATTAATGGTCAGGCAGTTTGTGAGAAATTCACTTTGCTTTCTATCTCTGTTTCCTTCCCTCACTCTGTTCCTTGTCTTCTATTTTTGCTTTTTTAAAAAATTTTCATTTCAACACGTTGAAGCAAAGATTGAAGACTTCTGTGCAGCTGTACAGCACATAGGTTGCCTGGCCATTTTATGATTTGTTTTCTGTTCTACCTTGCCTTGTTTCACAGTTTTTACTAGTGCACAGCACTCTAGTCTCTAGAGAGTTTCTGTCCCTGTTTCTAATTGCAGTGTATGTAAAAGGTGCTAAGTTTTCAATAAGAACAATAAATCACTATCAAACCCCAAAAGAAGAATTTGAAAATGTTTCTCCTTTAAGCAGAAATTAAATGACTCAAGGGAGAGTTGGGGGAGAAGCAAAGGTTGATCAGAGAAAGCTTACAGAAACCCCTTCCAAAACAGAGAGCACTTACCTGGGTAAGGAAAACTGCCTCTGCCGGCTTTAAAGAAAACACTTGACCGCGGGCCTCCCCAAGCATCCCTGTCAGGCTACAGAAGTGTCTCTGCTCACCTCTGCTGACACCTGTAAGTGCCTGCTCAAAGTGGAAACTCCACCAAGCAAGAACAAGACATGCGATTTGGGGCAGTGACTCCCCACGCGAGGCTCTGCTGGGGTATGTAGGAGATCCAAGGAACTAGGAATAACCTGATTCATCTCCAGTTCCACCTCCGTCTAGGAAAAGATCTTCAGGCAGGCACTGCACTGCAACTCTTATGTTTCCTCAGTTTTCCTAAGAGCTTTCTGTAGGTTCAACTACCCTTGACTCCAGCCCAATCCACGGAAAGCACATGGTAATGAACTACAGCAGAATATGCTGTTCTATTGTAAATGTTTAACATAGTCAGAAGACACCATGCAAGGAGTAATGAATCATGCAGTTGCTATTGTTGCATTGCAACTGAGGAAAAGATAGCTGGAAAGAAAGGGTTTTACTACAGTTTAAGGGCAATAAGAAGTGCCTTAAAACAGGGCAGCATGATTTGAAATTGTATTTGTGCAGTAACTAACACTATTTTCAATGCGAGTGGAAACACAACCATGCTCAACTGCAAAAAAAGAGGAAAAGTAATGTGCTTTGCTACTGTCAGAAAACCTTCAAGCAAATTCTTTGTACACTAGCAGGGAAGTCCTTTGGTTCTGCTTCAGTCAAAGGAAAAATTCAGTTCTACACAGTGAAAAAGCCCAAATTAATGCTCCTAAAGCAGACGGAAACATGGGGAAAAAAATGAGTTTGTGAGTTTCTTGATTTTATTAGCTTAGGCATTCAGCTTCTGGAAAGGATGTACAAATTACTATCTACAGTGACATTACCTCAGCTACATATTTGTTTGAGAAGCTGAGCGGCAGAGTCTGAGAAAAGTGCGAACTATTTCTCAAAGTAACCTCTTGTCCGTCTGGCACATTTCAGGGGACAGAACGTCTGGGTCACATAGAAAAGAAGCTGGAGCTTCTGTGAACCTTGACAGAGCCATGTTGCAAGCTGCATGAACTGCTTCAAATGAGGCAGCTGGGGAGAGGGGGAAGGGGAGTGTCACTCTAAATGTCTCACAAAAGCAATTAAAATACTGTAAAGCTTCTAGAATAAGAGACCCAGCATTGCCAACCCTTGAAAGTTTATTGCAAGTCTCATGATGCTCTATTTAAAGTTGTAACTTTTGAAAACAACTGATTACCTCGGAATCAGCTGCCATTAAAGAAGGCCTCCAGCAGAGCTTACATAGAAGAGCCTGAAAAGCCTGAGTAGGCTGCAAAGCCTCAAGAAAATAACCTGTTTATTAAAGGCTCGTGATCTTTAAGCTGATCATGATTTTGACAGACTGGCTCATGACTTTTAACAGTTGGTGTAAGCCATATCAGAGAGGTGAAAAAGCCCCAACAAACCCTGCCTAAAAACTAAGCCTAAATGAGTTCCTCAACAGCATGAGAAAATTGGCAGCAAGAATGGAAAGCTATCTCCGTATTGGCTTGCCTTTGAAAGTCTCTCAACCAAACAAAACAGCATAAATCTCATACTTCTCTAAATCAAAGGGTAATAATCAAAATCAGCAGAACTCCAGAACTATGGTGGGTTTATGGAGCCATTCCCAGAAGGAAAGGTAATAAAAAGTGGAAGAGAATCTCTGGCTTGTTGATTCCAGCACGATAGCTGGAGCCTGGCAGTCAGCTGCAAAATAGGTGCAGCAACTTCAGAAACAGGAGATGTGGGAGCTGGTGGAAAACAGATGGATGGTTTGCCTACTATGCCAGGGAAGGTTATTTTTTGCTGCTTCTACTTCCATCCACACAAATTATAATATACATCCTGTGGATGTTGACTGTGAGGGAAGTGGGGCGAGAGGATCAGGCTGCGGCCACAGCAGTGGGAGAGAACTATCAACACTCATCAAAGGAGCCTGGATGGGAAAAAAACAGTCTTCAAGTAGGCCAGATCAAGATAACAGGGATGTAACGCCATGAATAAACTATCACTTCCACCTTTGCTACATTTATCTCTTCCTTCATCATTATTTCTCTACTCCCCCCCACCACTCCTTCAGATTTCCAAGACAGAACATCGAGATGTGCACTTTAATTTAAAAGGGAAGGCAAAGAGGAAGACACAAAGAGATTAAAGCAATCAGACTTACTTCTCTCTTGAAAGTTTTGTTTTCACAAAAGGGAGGAGGCTGGTCTGATTTAAGTCAACAGTGTTTTGTCAGGGTATCATTGCCACAAGCACTAGAGCACCTCTAGCCAAGAGCAGCTGAGCCTGCTGACGAGAGCCACACCAGAGACGAGAGCAAACAGGGCAGGGAAGTTCTTCCTATCCAGCCTATTTGGCAGATCACCATGGAAGAATAAGAATGGTGCTCTTCCCACAGGAAAAGGGTCTGTTTATCTCTATTAGACACAGATAGGTATATCCATTTCATAGTCCTCCTCTCTATAAAGCTGCTATCATGCCAAAATACTGTTAAAAATAAAAAGCACACTTTTTTCTAAGATGGAAATTAAAAATTGTTACAATCATACAAAGAATTCCTGGCAACTCTCAATGCCTGTTAGGTCTATCCCTGCTAAACTTGCTACATGGAAATAATTTAGAGGTGGAAAGCCAGCCAGGCAACTCATAGGAGACTCGTAGTCCATATTTTTCTAGATTTTGGTCAATGTCTTATTTCCCATTTGTTTTTAATATAGCCAGGATTCCTCACAGACCTGCTAAGCTCTGCACCACTTTTGTTCATTCAGTTTAAAATCTGTTCCACAGATACCAGAAAAAAACAAACAGAAAAAAAGCTTTGGGGAACAGAGCACAGCTGCCATTAAAACTGCATTACGCTTTCCCAAAGCCAGTTTCCCTGGCCCAACATTATCCCTCTAGATAATGGCCACAAAGCAGAAGGTTAGCAAGCCTGGTCTTCTTCATTGAAGTGACCGTACATTTAAATGGTTAGAGAGAAACACAGATGTTGTCCTTAAAATGAGCCCATGGACACGTGTCAGCCCCATGCCGAACAGCAGCGCCCAGCTTCCGCAGGGAGAAGAGACTAGGAAGGAGCAGTGGGATCTAGTCCAACCTTTCATCCACCTGTTCTGCAGTGAGCAAACCAGAGTGGCTCAGTTAAGAAGGGCTTGTGCCCCTAAAAAACCTGTGGGAGGCAACTACTGCCTTGTACTGGTGTTGATAACCATTTCTGAAGCTCCAGCAGATGTTTTTACTTTGGGCCGTCCTTGTCAGAGGTCCTGCCCCATCACCCTCTGAGAGCTGAGCTGGTCAGGGCTGGAAGAAAGGATGCAGTGGTTTCCAGCAGCAGCTTCTGCAGGGCTGACAGTTGCTTTGCCCCAGCTGCAGAGACGAGTCTGCTGTTTGAGTGCAGCCTAGCAAGGCTTTTGAAAGATGTTTTTGCTTCACTAGCAACTGTTTGAGTCAGTCGCTGATCAGGCACAGAG
The DNA here is from genome assembly GCA_013398015.1 of Oreocharis arfaki. Lineage (NCBI taxonomy): Eukaryota > Metazoa > Chordata > Aves > Passeriformes > Paramythiidae > Oreocharis > Oreocharis arfaki. Next base: position 315,658 of record VZRR01013400.1, on the reverse strand, counting down.
AACTTTCCACTGTGGAGACACCAGATAAATGGTTAGTTTACCAGACACTGTAACCATTTGGAAGAACTGGGATGGTGCCAGGCCCAAGCTCCAAAGTCAGGCTGATGTGTTGTTTGCATAGTGTATGCTCATGCAATAACACTGTATAGACTGATAAATCACTCCATGGAATCTATTTATATGTGCCTGCTGAGATATATACTACCAGGTCAAAGCCTTGCGTACAAATGTAAATATTTAACAGCAAAACAGGGGTAAGATTGTGCCTGTATCAAAATATTTTTCACTCGAGGCCTTTCCGTAAAACTTATAACAGGCCAAATAAATGCTACTCCCTGCTTTACAGAATCTGCAGTCTGTTGGTGATTAGTATTTGTTTACTGAAAGACTCTGTGAACTATTTGAAGCTGGCAGTTACCAACAACTCTCCATACACAGCAGTCCTCAGAGGAATGTGCTGCCCTCTTTAATATTTCCTGAAGAGTCCCAGCTCTGTCCTGAGCTACAGAAGAGTGAAGACGAGGCGGAGGTAGGACAGAACACGGCGCCGTCACGCACGGTACATACAGACATGTCATGCCCTACCAAGAGCTGATAAGGCCGAAAACAATTTTCATGTAAGTAGCTCAACACTACAGATAAAAGCACACAAACGCATGTGTTGCATAAAACTTTTCAAAGACTGTGTGCAGCTAGATATGACATCAAATGAATGGCCAACATGATATTGTGTAAGCATAGTTATCAAGATGATGGGATGTATTAAGATAATTTAAGGAACAGTAACAGGTTCGTAAATCTTGCCAGATATATTTATCAGATTGGAATATTTTGAAAACCTCGCCAAACAAGCTCTGACTTTACAAAGAGGAAGATTAGACTCTGCTGTTGCACATCTCCTACAAAAACAAAACAGAAAGGTCAAAGCAGTGTGCCTGACATAAATTGCACTTGGAAATTTCATTACAGATTGGCACGTACCCTATTCACAGCATCATCTAAAGTTACCTTCAGCCAGGAAACGAAAGATAAAAGCTTCCTCAATATTCAAGAAGTATTAAAAAGGAAAACAGTATCTCAACTGTAAAGCTGTCCAAAATGCTCAGTAAAACATATTCCATCTATGAAAATTATGCTCTAGTCAGAGGAATATTTAAGGACTATTCTGCTTCCTGGCCTTCCCATAGGACCCAGCCATGCTTCCCAGGCATGGATCATGTCCTAACTCAGCACATAGCTTTAGCTCTAATAACACAACTGCAACTCCTTTTAGCCTGAGCCACACAGACAAAATTAAGCATGCCATAACTTAAGATTTAACAGTATCAAATTAATTCTTTAGCATAATTGTAACTGTAGTTGATGTAAGATTCAATTTTGCCCATAAAGTACCAAAGGAATTTAAGCGTATCTTGGGCAATAATTCAATCATCTAGTAAGAAGAAAGCTTATGTCATATATAGTTTAGGTTAACATCCACACATACCATACTAGGACCTCTCTGATGCAACAGATTTTATTCCATTCTATGCTATGCTGTCAACAAAAATGTTTCAAGGCTTATTGCTTACAACATTTTAAGCCAAAAATAACTAAGTGCGTCATAGTTGCTACAGAATCATGGATGTTAGGAGGAATATCTACACCAATGCTCTTCTCCTCTAACAAAGCTGAAGAATGTGCCTTCTTTTGTGCTGATTAATGGGAAGTGATAGCATGTCCATAACATCTTAGGTGTAACTTCTGCAGTCAGAGTTAGAGACTTTCTCTTGATTTAATTCTTTGAATAAATTTTACCTCCAACCATGTACTTTTGTTCATCTAAGATATTCAACAGTTCACTAATGTTTTAGAAACAATCCTCTGTGCAATAGCTTGAGTCAGGTGTTTAACATGTTTTTAAAGAGTCCTCTGATTTGAAATCTGGCCACATCATTTAACAGACCACCAACTCTAGCTGAAAGGTGGAACTGTCTTCCACGTTCTGAGAATTCCCCCTGCCCTTCCTCAGCTTCACAGATTCAAAACAGATGCCTTTCCATATGTTAGGATTAGTATTTGTTTGCTATTTTGGGCATAAAAAATACCATAAAGCATGTGTCTTTATTCTAGGTGCACAGAGCCATACCATTCTAGGACTCTGCAATTTCTACAAAGCCCGACACTGGACAATCTACAACTTGATCAAATCTAAACTAAAACAAGGCTTACCAGGCCTTGAGAAATACTACTGACTACTTTGATGAAAGGAAACACTTTTCCCTGCAATATGCAGATGACGGTAGAATTGGCTGCTGAAGGCTGCTGAGGGTAAGAATTTCACAAAGTGTATGATGACATCTGTACAGATCAAAAGGCTGTCCAGAGTTGCAACAGTTAAAAATTCAGCAAGAATATTAAGTGTCTGACTTCTGGGTTTAAGCCAATCATGATAAGAAATCAAGCTGAAGCTCAATATGGAGCACTTTTTCTTTTTTTTTTTTTTCCCTTAAACATTCCTCTAAAGCCATAATGATTCACTTATGGACAATTAAAGGGGATTTTCATTAGGGGGGATTTTCATTCTCATCCAGCTGTTTTACTGAGCCAAGGGTGTTCCAGAAAGAGCACTCATCTCTGTAAGACCAATGCAGGACCAGTCCCAGCCATACTGAAGGAAAGCACGACAAGGATGAGCTCTCAGTGGGGCATGGCACCCTGTGGCCCTGGCACCCAATAAAGAGGCTCCCACTAAACTCACTGTGGGAAAAGGTGGAGCACACCACATGGATCATGCTGGGCTGCCAGGGCTTACCAGCTCCTGCTCAGAGTAAGCCCTTTGGGACACTGTGGTGCAAACTGAGGGAAAGGGCGGCCCAGTTCAGGCACAGAGGCCAGCCCTGAGCTGAGCTATCTGTGCCTTATGGTACCTAAGAAAGCAGAGCTTGAGGAGGTCAGTGCACTAACACCCATGTTCTTCTGCAAGGAGTCAGCCCAGTGGCCACCAGGCCATACATAGTTCAGTGCTGATGACAAGAGATGGCATTGCTGAAATAATCTGGAAAAGAGTTCAGCTAAAGAAATCCTTTCAAGCCAGAAGGGGCTCTGCAGGGGGAAAAGGCTCTGTTATTCCTGATTCCTCTTAATCTACCACACAGGTAGCTGAGGTTGACTATCTGAGTGCGAGACTCCAGTGTTCCTTATCCATAACCTATTCACCCTGCCTCATTGCATAACGTCTCCTCCTGCATCCACTGACTCTAGTATGTGCTGAAATCTCCATCTTTTGTCTTTCTCTAAGCGCTTACGAAAGAGCTGTACACAAGCAGTGAGCTAAATGATTTACATGACTCACCAGGGATGAAGAGGGATTTGCAAGTAAAAAAGTATCATCGAGCTAGGCAGATGGCTGTACTGCAGGGGTTATGGCTAAGGAAGAGGCTGCAGAGACTGATCAGAAAAGGGAGGTCCAGACCAACAAATTGCCAAGCACAGGCTTGGCAGGGACTGCTGGACTGGGGCAAGATTTATGTAGGAGGCCATCCAGGTAATTTTAAGGCTGGATCCCTAGGCAAACACATAGGCAAAGGATTGGAGAGGCTGCTTGTTGGATAAGGGTTAAGTATGCCAGTTTTGCCAGTATGCAAAGTCTGATGAATAAGCCTTGTTGCAGCGAGGGCTGCGGGCAAAAACTCCTTTCTCCAGCTCCGTGAGCCCTGCAGTCTCCGAGAAGGCACAAGATGAACATTAAAAGAGAGCAAGAGTGCAAAGAAACCATCCAGTGATGTCAGTCAGAACATACCCTAACCTCATCACTGCCATGTTTCTGCAGACACAACAGCAAGGGAGACTTCTGAGAAGGATACTGTGAGTGCCCAGAGGATGTGTCCCCACAAAGGGGCTTCCAAGAAAGAGCATTGGTGCTGAAAGGGCAAAGCTAAGGAAAGTTTGCTCATGTCACTCTTCTTCTAATCCTTCCACCAATTCCTCTTCCTCCATAACAAAAACTCTAGCACATAAATTGCTTGCTTTTGCTTTCAAGACCTATTCATTTCCTACCTATCACATCTCATTTCTCACTGAAATATCAGCTCCTGTCTCTGATCAACCAGTGATGCCAACATTCATCACCAACTTCAGTGACAAGCTGGGACAACAATCTTTGCAGGAGCATTTGCCATGGATATGAGCAAGACTGTGTTTGTCAGGGCAAGAGAAAAGTACACAGCAGTAGTTGAAACATGAAACTGAATTTTAGTTAAATGAGAAGGTGGATAGAAACAGAAGATGTTTTGAGAAAATTCTAATTTGTCTGAGACTCTTCTCAGACTCTTCCTGCAGCTGTAATTCCACATAGTCTATTCCAAAATCAAAACAAGCTTGTGTTCTGAGATCCTCATGACTTTTGCAGTCTTTCCTTGCTCTTGCCTTAATGCGAAAAATTTCCATTGTTTTCGAAAAGAAGACTCAGCTACCCAATCAATTATAATGAAAGGCAGCAAAACAATCATATAGACAAGACAGAGAATCCAAAATCTTAACAGAGGCAGTAAAATTACTGCAGTAAATGCAGTACTGGATGAGCTATGGACACATTGCGTGGAAAACAAACACCAGAAGACTTGTAACTTTGGACTAAATTTCAGGTTTAAGTCCCAGCTTGAGTTGAAACTTGACAAATACTTGAGACATCCAGAGAGCATTTAACGTTAAAAAAGACAGATGTCAAGTACGCTGCTGTAGCACTCTGCAAGGACTAAGTATTAATCTATCCTTTTGCCAAAAAGTTCTAATTTACACTAAGAAGAGACAGTGTGAGGAGCAAGCAAAAAAATTATCGTTGGCTCAGCACAAACCACACTAGGCCAACCAAAGTATTTCACTTGAAGATGAGAAATTATTTGCTGAAATTCTTCATACAGTTAGCGCTTGACAGGGTTTTTTTGCCCCTGAAATCGTACACATCCGATGATAATTAATCTGCCAGCAGATCTGCCAGAATGGGCCTGACAGAGCAGCTATTTCCAATGAAGCGCAAAGCCTTTTACAAGATGAGAACCAGCAAAGCTATCACGTCCTTCAGGGCTGGCAGGAGGCCAGGTGATGATGGGTTGCCACCTAAGTACTGTGCAGCCCACCAAGACCACGTAGGTCCAATCTAATAGGCAGCATTTCAGCAAATAGAGCAAAATAAACTTTTGCAATCCATCTCATTAAAATATCCATTCTTTGATGGACAGAGACCCTCAGACAGGCAATGAGGTGCCAAGGATAATGGACACAATGCAAGAATTCAAGCGGACTAATCACTGCAAGAATGATCATCTAATTTTATAACCCAGTCTGTATTTGAGCACTGTGTTGAAGTACAAGAGAAGGCTTTAATACCACATTAACTGCAAAAAAGTAAATGTAAATGTAAAATAATGTCTTCTTTGGCAGAGGAAGTGGGGGATCTGTTCCACATCATGGAAGAGTTGCTGGTTACCAAAAGGGCTTTTGACTGTGTGGAGTGAAAGAACTTTTCAAAACTCCTGAAGGATATACACTCTTGTTTAAGTGCGAGTATGCTTTTCTTTTGGATATACAATTTTTTTCAAAAAAAGTTTTTGTGGAATAGTTCTATTTCTCTACCATTTGAAGTACTTGAAAATATTGCTCACTCTACTATTTCAACTTGAAATTTCTCCTGGGAGCAAATGAGAAGAACTATAAAAAAAAAAAAGCAATAATATGAGCAATCAAGTCTATAAAAATTATACGATGCCAAAAGAATGCTGCAGCCACTCCAACATTCTGTTACTGATATTTAGAGGTTGGTTTACTGAATTTTAAGATATTCAAATTAAACAAGTATTTAATGTCACTATTCTGCATTCCTGGGTTAACCAAATCTGAATGATAATTTAAAGTGAACAAAATAAAGCATGACCTGATTATGTAATGGATGATGAGGTACTATTAACATCACTATTCAAAATAATGGTTCAGGTTTTCTTTGCTATAGAATTTCTGCTTGGTTCAGCAGGAAGGAGGTTTAGAAAAACATTTACAGCTCCCTACTTATTTGTCCAGCCTTCAAACACAGACAAGCCTCAAGTTTGCTTTAACAGGCAGCAGAAAGAAAAACTCAAAACATCCTCTCGAAGCTAAAGAGAGCTGAAGTACTTAAACCACAGCTTCTCCCTGTCTCCACCAGGCTGTCTGAAAATACCTATGTCCTAGGATATGGTGGAGGATGGCATCAAGAGTAGCTGCCTTAGAACAAATCTCCAAGATGTATCTGAGTGGAGCCCAGCTATAGGTAGCTGGACAGGAAAAATGAACAAATAGAAAAAGTATAATGCATTACATAGACAAAAGCTATGTTAACAAAAATAGCTGGATTTTGTGGTGCTGCAACTACATTGCAATGCAACAGCAAAAAAACCCTGAAAGAAATATATAGAGATTAACAGGAAATATAAATCCAAGTAGTTTGAATTCAATACAAAGCAAGTAGCTGCCTGAGAAAATATTAAAAGTAGGATTAAAAACATGGAACTGCAAGCTTTTATATCTTTTGTCCTTTTTCTACTTCCAAAAGCAGACAGCATTACCCTTACAGAAAAGACAGACACATTAGGATATAAGCATTGCACCAGACAAAATTCAGCTCTGGCTGCTAAATCAAAGAGGGTTCAACAGCCCATGGACAGGTAACACAGACCTGTGGTCCTTTCCTCCTCAACAGGTCTCCATATACCACCAGGAACAGTTTTATCTGCTAAGCAACCCAAACCAGAGATGTGGCTTTAATAAAGCTTTTTCTTTTTTTTTTCTCTTTTTTCTTTCTCTCAAATACCAAAGAAGCAGTGCCTTGCTTCTCAGTGATCTAATACAATGTACTGGGCACTTCTAATTTGTAAAGACAGCTTGTCTAAATGGAAGAAAATATAATTAATACACACACACAGAGCGCTACTTTAGACTTCTTTTGGTAGTCTGTTTGTACAGTAGAAAACATACAGGATAAGATCTTGAAAAAATCAAAGAAGACTACACAGCCTACATTTGAATAAGGTTTAGACTTTCAAAGCAGAGCATTTTGTAAATTATTTTAATGACATATACACACACACATTTTGCCCCTCTTCCTCTCCCTACCATTTAGCTTTCATAGTATATACATCAGATGCATTTCAAATGTAGCACCATTCTCCAAACAAAAGGAAGACATTTGACTTAAGAGTTATGGTTGAGAAAATATAACCACAGTTTAGGAGAAGGGGAAAAAAAAAGGATTGTAAGGCATTGTAAAAAGAAGCAGCTTTGGAAAGTAGAAGAATTCAGAGACCAAGCTTGACATGAAATCTGTATGTTTAAAGGCGGTGGAGATGCACAGCTTACAAAATAGAAACACCTTAACTCTGTTCTGTAGGGATGCCATTTATCCACCCCTTTCCCCTCTAAAAATCCCCACAGAAAGCATAACAACCTCAAGAAATTTTCATGGATGGTGGAAGGTGATAAAGCTACGTCATTCATAGTAAATTCATGAAATTTTTATAGAAAGAAGGCATGTCAAGAAGGAAATCACAAAAGTGGTCAAAAAATTGTTTGATGCACTCCCCCTACTTTTAAAAAGCTTAGGCTCAATACCATATATAAGTAAGGGGTGGGAAAGTGTTAACCAGATGAATACTTTGGTATTTACTGTTTTAGATGACAGAAAATAAATTGTGCCAATTATTTGCACTCATTCTCAGCACAGAGCTTCCCCTTACCAAAGGCTCCACCTCAGAATTAAAGGTGAAGACATAAGATGCTGCAGTCGCCACTCCCTCATACTTTCTTAGAGTACCCATTTTTAAGATAAATGGTCTGTATGACACTGGAAAGCCGTGAGGTTTTTTTTAAAAAACCCAAGTTTATCGTGCAGGATAACTCAGTAGAACTGCACTTCAATTACCTTCTTAGGGAGCAGTGAAAACCAAAACCAGGAAATCAACATTCCAAGAAATGTTTTGCATGCCCCAGCTTAATACCAAACATTTTATTTGCTTACTGACAGGTGCCATCTGAACAAAGCTGCAGTGCAGTAAGTTACAGGGGAAGTTTGATGAAGGTCAGGACATTCGCTTGATGTTTCATTTCTAGTCGGCAATAACCAGAAGCTGCCTGGCTACTCCTGGAAAAAAAAGTGCCCTGGAAGGGAACTCAGTGCTGAACTGCTTCTCAGCTTCCCCAGCTAATTTATACCTGAAAGGTCTTAATCAGTAGTTACTGAATTGTTCCTGATGCGATTTACTCCATTTCTCTTTTCTCAGATTTGTTTCCAACATTATAATGAAGAATTTCAGCCCTTGATTTGCCAACAGGAACTTGTATCTTTAAGGTTTCACGTATTAAGAACAATTCCAAAGAAATTCCACACACATATTTCTAAACAACTCATCCATATCATACTGTGTATGGATGTAGATTTGCAAGTGCCTGTAACTCAGCAGGAATTTCAAATGCACAGGAACCAAGAGTGTTCCCATCAGCCTGCTGGTACCTACATATGTTGCTTCTGAAGAAGCTGATCATCCTGAACTGGCATCAAACACTTTTCTGGCAAAGAGATATCGTCCACGACATTAAATACCAACCACCAACCATCCAGAGCTGCCTCATCATCGCTCCTTCCAGGAAACGTCTGGTCTCAGAAAAGACCAGCAAGGCACTGGCATTACCTCTGCAGTGACTCAGGAGGGGTTATCAGCTGCTGGCTCCTTTAAAGGGACTTAATACAGTCTGAGCCATTTATCTGTAAATAACATTGATGTATATCAGTACCACCATCAGGTAATTTCAAAATTTCATTTTGATGACTGTTTTTACTACCACGTTCTCAGCAAATAAATAATTAACTAATAATTAAAAAAAAATCAGGAACAGCCAGACACTGTTGATTTATGTGAAGAAACATTTCAAGCAAGAAAATCTCAGAAGAAATGTTTAGTCTTATCTGCTGTTTTTAGACTCACATCTTACCCTTTTCTCTCCTGCTTTACTAATCTCCAGTGCACACGCCACACCTCTGGACATGTGGTAGCACGATCCTTACAATAATATGAGCCTCTCTAAAGTCACGTGTCTTACTGTGGCTCAAAACCTGTTAGAACTACAAAATCTGGCAACAAAATTCCTTTCTGAGGCATTCTGTTCCCTTTCCTTCTGAGATGGGAAATGCTTCCAGTCAGTCAGCAAGAAAAGCACGTGAAATCCTCTCCACCATTCCCATTGCATTTAGCCCTCCTGGACTGCTTTCAGTGCTAAGGTGCTTTTTGCCCAGCCAGTAGTGATGGCAGAGATTGCATCATAGTGAGCAAAATTATGCACCACAGATTTCATGGGGACTGCAGACCAGTATGTGTGACACTGTGCCCAAGTGACGTAATTTTTGTGCAGTATTGCTTTGATAAGCAAATAAAAGGAAAAGACATAGGATATAAAGGTCTGCTAAACAACTTCAATCCTTCCCTAGAACTTCAGCAATAAAGATAATTCACCATTTTACTGCTTTAGTCATCAAATTTTATTACACTTTTGCTAGCATGAATGTTTTTTTCTCTCTAACACTCTGGCACTCAGTGATTTGTAAGGTCTCCGTGTTCAGCTTTGAGCAAAAAAAAGGTGCAAATGTTAATACCTGCTACAGTCATTCCTCTCTACTCCCTCTTTCCCTGTGCCTGAGACTTTCAGAGCCTAAAATACGTTTAGCAAACTGAAGAAAAGCATTTGCAAGACATGGGGTGCTCTGAACAGCCACACACTTAAAACATCACATACGTAAACTTGGGGCTACAGTCTCAACACTTTGCCTCTACAGTAATAGCACCAGTTTTCTATTCCAGAAGCAGAAAGAGTAATTGTCTTTGGGGTTTATGTCCCTCCCCAGTCTGATGTTTCTCCTAATTGCACTTGAGTGGATACTTTCTTTGGGGCTTTTTGGTTTGGTTGGTTGGTTGGTTTTTTTTCCAGGAGACTTTTTTCACCTTCAGACAGCATCAGAGGAGTCATAAGATCTGGTATTCAAACCTGAAACTACTGAAGTGAAGGCAGTGTGAACCCAATCGCATATCCAGCCACACATTTTTAATTTCATATGTATAATCACACACCACTGTCTTTGTATAAAGCAGAGCACAGACATTTCAAGAGTAAATTTAAGATGTGGCCCCTCAGTTAAGTAGATGTGCCAAGCCAAAAGTCAGGTTGGAAAGCAGCGGGCCAATGTGATGTGACATTTCACCTTTCCCTCTATGCAATCTTCCCCTATTCATGCATTAAAGGTTTATGTAACTGGATTTCAACATTACATAACACGCATGAACACATACTTCAGTGTTCACAGCTGAATCAAGTAAGTGCATGCATTACCAATGGTCTAACAGTAATTTTCTAATGGTTTTAGAGTTAAAAGCTATGGAGTCCAGCTTTAATGATGATTACCTGCAGAACACAGGAAAACACAACCTCTTTATGTATCACTCCATCTGCTGTTTAAAAAAAGGGGGGTGAAATGATGTCAACCCCACTTAAGTGTTTCTGTGGCAGTTAAATTGCTATTTGTGAATTATATTAAGAGCTTCAAGAGAAGATGTTTCAATTAAACTTGTTAAACAGCCACATTCAACACATTATCATTTGTCTGTATATGTGCTCTGTTACTCATCCAAAGAGCAGTGATTTGCACAAGTTCACAGTGCATAAAAGATCTTGGCATGAGATCCAAAAAACCTCAGAAGTCTGGAAGTGACTCTTATTCAAGATACACCAAGTCTCAGGTGTGTATGACCATCAAAATACATGAAGCACATAGCTCTATCTATTCGTATGTGCTTTTTACTACATTCCTAGCATCACACAAGCTCTGTTACCTATGCTCAAACACTCCACGATCCAGAAAAAAATTACTACAGGAAGCAGCATCATCTTCAGCTGATGCTAAACTGCATGACCCTGGTCTTTGGGGAATTTGTTAAATCTTGTTGTAAGCAAACACTGTTTTATTTGAGCAAGGGTAGTGATGGAGGGCATCCCACACACAGCTGTGTGTACATGGAGACAGATACACACTGTGAGTAGGGTGAGATCTGTGAACACTTTTAAGATTTTGAAAATTATTACCTATTAATTTTCCATAGATCAGAAGCCTTTACGAAAAGTATGTTTTTCTCCTTACCTAACCTCCTACTCAACATTCACCTCTTAATTAAATTTAACTATTTTTAAGCATCTCTCAAGGTGCATTCCATGGCATCTTGAACGATCAGAAAATATAGACTAAATAATGTCACAAATGAACAGATTTGAAACGAGTCAGTGAGAAAAACAAAATCAACATTTTATGCAGCCCACTAGCAGAGGAAAGTTCCCTAAGGCTGACACCTTTTCTTTCATACCAGATTCTTACCACTTTTGAAAAATATTGCCCACCTTTGGTTATACCCAAGGCTAACTCCTGTTTCAGTAACTAACCTGGGCTTTCAGAATTCTCTAATATGGCAACTAAAAATAAAAACAGGCCCTAAACCCCCCTAAATTCTTACTTACAACACCACCATCTTAATGATTCGTAAAAGCCAAAGCATTTAGTATATATTTTTTGTCTCCTCTTTAGCACATCTAAGCACATAGGACACTGCAAAACCATTTCAATTAAACTCTAGTTTCACTACCATAATATAATTTATTTAGCCATCCTTTCTGCCAATTTTTAAAGCTTAAGAAAAAAAACCCCACTAATAAAGCTTTAACCTGCTGTCCTTCGGTATTTGAGATACTTGAAAATCCAATCTTTGTTTTTAACTACAAGACAGAGAAATGTGAACAAAAAGAAAAATCTACAGTAGATTTTGTGAATTGAAAATCAGTTAATCAGAGCTACACCTGAAGCATGTTAATAAGAAAAGAAGACCCTTGGACTCTCATATCACTCCCCCCTCCTTCTGCCCGCAAACCCAAAGTGGCCAGAACACAGTCTTTTGCTCCTAAGTTACCAATTCAAATCCATCTTTAATTGGTAATAACTGAAATGAATTGTCATCCTGAAGGCTTTTTACATTATGTTAAAGAAATCTGAGGTCCAAGACTAGCTCCTGGAGCAAAGGTGACCACAACATGGCCCTTGACAACTGATTCAACTTGGCAAGTTCCTTTCCTGGCTGATTCACAAATACAAGAATAAATGGATATGGAAGGGGAACCACCTTCAAGCTTTTTCAGGCAGCAGCAATTGTGCCTTGCTGAAGAGCTCTGATGAAATGTGCAGGCAAGGCATGACGCTGTTCCTCAAACTCCTTTGCCACCAGAGAACATGCAGCTCTGGAGATACCATGGCAGTATTCATTCACCCTATGTGCTCTTCAAAAGAGATGTTAAAATCACACACGGGTCTGTAAACAGATGAACTAATGACATCTGATTTGACCCAGAGCTTTCTGGTTCAGTGAGACGCAAGCACTGAAAAAGAGTTCTTCCAGTTGCTGAAGCATCCATGGCATCCCCTTTTTGCCCACACTCTGGTGCTGATTAGGCATGGGGCTCTTCCTGCAGCTTTTCATTCAATGGGCTCACTGGCAAGGACTCTCTTTCACCTGCCTCTCACTTTTGAAGAAACCATTCCATTTCTAAGACCTTTTCCTCTTTCAGGGAATTCTTGGTTCCAAAATTGTTGTGAAGGGTGCGAAGCAGGCAAACATACAGGTCAATGAATGTCTACATAAGCATACACATGTGTGCACATATGCACACAGTGTTCACAGACTGTCACCAAAGCCTTATTTCTTTGGGAATTTACAACAGTGAAGAAAATGTTTTGCAGTGAGTTTAGTACATAATTTTCATTTGCTTTTAAGTGTTTGGAACATTATCAGAAGAAAATATCCAGAGCGTAGCAGCATCTGGTAAACACCACACTGCATTAAAAAAGCAGTTTGAGCTTTGTGAAGAATTTGGTTTAGCCAGAGCTCCTGCCTCAGTGGAGATGAGTGTTCAGTTTCCCTGTCCCCCAGGAGAGCAGCTGAGCATCTCTCCATGCAGCTGCACAAGCCTCCTGACACTTGCTCCCTGTCCACAGACAACACTGCTGAGTACAGAGTGCACCCTCCCACCGCAACACCAGGACCACAGCAGCTGTGAATCAGCTGAAAATTTAGGATGTTGATTGAGGATACTGTCTCCTCCCGTGCAGCCCTCCCAGACAACTGCTAATAACACTGCTATTAAAAAAAAGCAAGCTCTGTGTTTTATTTATTTGCTCCTTATTGATTGATTGGTTGATTGACTGTATTTTACCTGTTTATGTAATAAAACAGGATAGCTGTTACCTTTTAATGGCATGATATCCTAGGGTAAATATCACTACAGAGTAAGTTCATAGGATTTGTAAGGAAGTGGTAAAATACAACATTTAAGTCAAGAAAATGTAGGGAGATCACAGTTCAGGGTGGGGGTGGAGGCTCATGAGTTTATAATCATCAGGTGAAAAGATACATCTGCTTAATGCAGAGATGCCCCCATTCATTCAATGAATCTAGGAGTCCAAGGCCACAAAGGATATATACTGAAGAGGAAGTAACTTTATTTGCCACCAGGTATACAATGCCAGCCCTGTTTTGTCATATTGACGCAGGCAGAGATCGCTGATAACCATGCCATACTGCTGGCAACCTGATACATCTCCAATTTAGATGGAGATGTAAATTGTCAGGTCAAAAGATAAGCCACAGAACAACTTCTACAAGCATCTAGTTTTAGAGTAGAAGCAAAAGTGCTTGCCAAAAAAGAAATGTGTAACCAGTGCCTTGCACATTTTTTTTGTCTGAGCCCTGAAATCGAAAAGGAAACTTTCATTTGGAAAGTTTGTACCACTTTAAAAAAAAATTTGTTCACTTTTGGACGGTCGCTGGCCAAAAAGCAGCACAGGTTGTGCTGGCACTGTACATCACTACTGAAACAACGTCATATTTTCTGTCACTTCTTAAGCAATGGTGTTCTTTCTTTTGCCTTGAGTGAGGAAATATTCTGGAAAAAAACTAAGATTATGTTCCGCCTCTGTTTTCCCCCGAGAAAGATTTAGAGAGCAGTGTCATAACTCAATGTCCATTCTTCTCATCTGCAGATGACAGAATGGAAAATGCCACTTATTTCAGAAATAAGCTATTTTTTCGTCTTCTGTTAGTCATTCCTGCCTGCAGGCACAAGGGTTGTGGAGATGACGCCTTCAAACTCGTGTTTAGAGTACGAGTGCTTTTCCCATCTGACAAGATAATGCTTGTATTCTTTGATAACTTAGGCAGCTCAATCTTCCAACAAACTAGCTGGCCCCAATGCTATGGAAAATTTAATTCTTAAATCAAGAAGCCAAATTACTTTTATAATTTAGGTACAAACTTACGTCCAGAAATATCTTTGCAGTCTACTTATACTTTCATAAAGAGGACAGTCTGACTTTGCCCATCTTTTACCACTTCAATAACCTCTCTGAAACGTGTTTGAGGTCTTCTGCCTACATCAAAGTGGCTCAAATCACTAGTAACAGGAGAGTGCCCTTTGTCTGACTATGAAGTTCTGGAACTACAAGAATGATATAGACTTTGATTATCTTTCATATTGCAGAGGAAAGAAAAAACAATTAGGTCAGAGACCTCCCTCACATATTTTGGTGAAATGCAGAGCTTTGATATAATTTACTGAGATCAAGCAAACATCTTTTTCCTTCTCTGCTCCAGAGGGCTATAACCTCCCACTGTTCTCTTGAGGAACAGAGAACAGGGCACAGCTCCCCTTTTGCTGATGGCATGTCCTTTACGCTGCTGCCTCTTAAACCTTCACTATAAGATGGTGCTATTGTCTCAAGATGTTTAATGAAAATGATAACAAAATCCTCATAACCAAGGTTGAATATTTGGTTCCCTATTCTTTTGTGAGCTTTCTTTCACATTTCTGACAGAAATCTTAAATGCTGCTTAACCAAAATGATAGCATCACAAATTAAAACACTCAGCTCTACCAATAATTAGAGAGTGGAGAACCAGCGTACACTTCAGTGTTTTTGCAGTGTCTTTAACCCTGCAGTTAAAAGACAAAGGATTTTTTTTTTTTAATGTTTTTCTCCTCCTTTAAGACACTCAGGAGACAGAAACTTGCTGCTGTTTATCAACAGAAAACTCCCTTCCTGAAAAATAACTCAGCTATTATATAGGTCTATTGGTCCTGGACTGTACATCCCTGGTCCCCACGCCATTTCCAGGAGAGCAATGCATGTTTTGCCATACAGTTTCTCAGAACTAGGACCAGTAAGTGTGAAGAGAAAAGTTACTTCCAGTTTGGCCACTCAGTAGAGCACATCCAGTAGAAGCCACATGTGTTTTGGCAGAAGGAGAGAAGAAGGTGGAAGAGGCAAATCAGCCCAGACCTTTTCTCCGTTAGGTAATTCCTCATCATTTTCAGCAGCTGAGTGGACTGAAATTTAGAAATACATCTACTGATCAAAACAGATAAGAAATCTGCTGTATAAATACTACCCTTGAGTGGAATGACTTCAGATCCACGAACATCAAACCAGAAGAACAAGAGGCTTCATTTCACTGTGACTTTGCTGCATGTTTTCTTGATAATGCAAGCAGTGGAGCCAAGTGAAGAAAAAGCACAAAGGTAGTGGGGTGTCCAGCTTCATGCAGGTTTGAAATGGAAATATAGGTATACATGGGAAAATACTAGCATGTCAACACCAAGGTAGAGGAGTGACCTATGGACATCTGCAGCTCTTGAATTCACAAAGGCATTACTGTGAGGACTTTGACAAATCAGTAACAGCAATGCTGTATCCTGGAGTCCTTGAACCTTGCTATGGAAAAAAGAGTAGCGGGAGCCAAGCAGGTGGATGCAAGAGTATGATGCTCTTTTAAAGGTGTTGCAACAAAAGCAACTGTTGTTTTTGCTGGAGGTCTTTTTTCCTCCACTTTGTTTTTTTCCTATTACTATTTTTATTACTACTTGTCAGACTACTTGTCTGAAATACATTATGAGGCTTAATTTTTTAAGGAATATACAGCATGCTGGGAGTCTGCGATAGAAGACACTCCACACAGGCCAACTATCATAATTATGCTATGATTTTACGCCCAGCAGGAAACTTATGATTTACCACCCAGGAACAAAGCTGAAGAAATGATCTAAGGTAGCCAATTAAAGTTTTCATAAAGAAACCCTCATCTATTCTCAAAACCCCAAAATCTCCTTTTATAGCACAATCCTCTTAGCACTTATCTCTCCCTTCCTCATTAATCCAGTTTCACCTAGCTGGCACCGACACACGCAGAGACGGGGAGGGAGATACACACACATATATATACACACTTTTGTCCTTCTGTTCTTCTTGACCTTTCTGATTTGGTTCAGCATTTATACTAGGCCACCTGTCTGGCCAATCTCCCCTGCAATGTGCCCTTCAAGATGAAAAACATAGCTTGATAAGGCATGGTGACAAACCTTGCAGAGAGCAAGCATGTGAGCAAAAGGGAGAGAAAGCGCTGAGGGAAATCGCTTCTAACCAGGATCTGCTGCTGCACAGCTAATCAGGCAGGTATTCAGTTGTTCACTCCTGCAGACTTGCTTAGCATAGAAATAGGCTGTCTGCCCAGGAAGATGAGGTAATGTCTAGGTTTAATGCCAATCTCTGTAACTGGCAGGACACATTGGGTAAATATTTCTGCTGCAGGAGACCACATTAATTTGATTTTGCTACCAATTTTCGTTATTGTTATTATTTCTATTGCTATGAATATGCATGAGTTTACCTGCTAATGCTGAAGATGGAGGGGGCACAGGGCTCCAGGTGAGGCAGCCTTCACACTGCAGCACTGTTCTCCCCCCTCACACTCCTCCCCACACTCACTGCTGAACACTTTGGCCTTTCATCTTCTTTATGAAGGACCAGGCATTTGTCTGCTCAATTATCTCCTTTAGTCCATTTATGTACTATTAGATCCCCTTTTCCACTCACAGCACATGTTTTTTCACTCCTTACTGTACCACAGAACCCACCTTCCATTCAGTACTGCAGTACTGTGGTCATCCACAAGTGCTTCTGATGCCAGCACTGCTCTACCTGCATATTAACACAGCCAGCTCTTCTCTCAAACTGCCAAAATGAACAAAACCTCCATCAGACAAAACTTTTCACAAAACACTGCCCAGAAAATAGGCAGAGAGATATTTTCACCCTCCTTGCTCTCTTCCCAAGCAGAAAAGATCTTGAAAGGTTAAAGTGAAAAGGTAAACAAGAAGTGAGGGTCAGTCTGTCCATCCCAGAGCTTCACAAACATAGCCAGAGCTCTAAAGCTTAGGAGATGTTTGAAGTAAGTCAGGAGCATGAAAGCCTGCAAACAGTAACAAGAGAGAAGTGGAACAATCCTGCAGGAACAACAGCATGAATGAATTCTCCATGACACGGTGGCTCCAAAATGAGCAAAGAGTTGTGAGGCAAAGGTTTCACGATAAAACAGAACATCAACTTATGGTCCGAGCAGAGGGCTGCAAACTAAGAATTGTCCAAAGTGACTCATTCTTGGCCTTAATCATGCTCTCATTTCACTATCAGATAGACCAAAACCAACTATCTGTGCCTTAAAAAAAAAAATTCCCCCAAACTCTGCCCAATATGCCACATTTTTCATGCCTAGATCATTTGCTTTTGAGTTCTACAGTCTACTTGAAAACAATATCCAGAGGATACAACAGTGGTTGTTGTAGGCTCATATTTGCTTAGAAATAGATACAAGGGCAAAAATTTGGCTTTGGCAAATATGAAAATATTCAAAGTCTTAATGTTGCCTTTATTCAATTGTAAAAGCCTCAAATATAAATACAAACAGGTATTTTCCTTCCTTTTCACGAGGTCTCTCCAGAGGAGCAGATTCCAGCCACCTAAATACTCTCCATATCAATCTTAAATCAGGTTTCTCAGCGTAATGTGTACGATCACACTTTTGAAGCTACCACACTCCAAGACAGTTCCATGCAAACTTGTTCCATTCCAGAGAGACTGTGAGAGCACGGAGCTCAGGCAGGGCACCTCTCTCCTCTAAGGGGGTCTGTCAGCCCCAGCTGTGAGACATGCTTGCAGTAGCAACCAGCTCCCTGGTAAGAACCAGCCTGCAAGTCCCCAGTTCAGACCCACCATGCAGATGTTTGCATCCTGCCTTTCAAAAGACATATTCATATATTTATATTTATATTTATATTTTTGTTGTGCACAATTACATGAATGTTGGGTGAAATCAAATATGGTTATTTCCTTCTGTTCAGAAGTTTACTGTGTTTAAAACAATCTTCTCAGTGTTAAAACTGACCAAAATCTTTGAAAACTGCTAGCAAACCTCTTGCATTAAAACTACATTTTTCCTGTGTCCCACCTTTCATCTCTTGATTGTCAGCACATATTTTAAATCATATAACATCAAAGAGGGCGAGGATATGTTTGAGTTCATTCTTTTCCTTTTGATACCTGTATATAGATGAGTATTTAGGTTTAAAATCTGGTACCACTTGTGATCAGCATCCACACACTGAAAACAGTACTCTGGCTCTTCCCTCCATTCCTCTGTGCTTCAGGACATGTCCTCTTTTCAAACCATGCTGTTCTATTTGGTTCTACTATAACCACTCCTTGCACCAGATTTTATTTAAAAACACATGCTCTACCAGATGAAAAGTAATATACTTGCTTCTCTGGGGTTCAGCCTATCTAGGGCAGATATAATAGAGACTTACTCACTTTTACTGTATACACATATTTCAGTCAAGTTCTTTGTAGCTTCTGCTGCAGAAACTGATCAGGCATCACACTTATATTGCAAATTTGTTTCTGGTTCATCACTACCACCGATTCAAAAACATGAAAGGAACATTTTATGTAGAGAAAGACTAAAACCTGCATGAAGAGGAGAGGCAGAAAGTGTCACCATTTCTTCCAGACAACGCTTTGTGGCAAGCAGCAAGGAGAACTGAAATGAAGGAAACTTATGGAAATCATCTGACCAAAGTGAGGCATGTGTTCTTTCCTCTCACGTGCGCCAGATACCAGAGATACTTGACAAACTGGAGACAGAGAATGAACCACGGACCTTTGTCAGAACTAGAAAGGAACGTGACTCTGTTTGGCAAGAATGTGGTGACTATTCCCAAGCTGACTGCAAGCCAGAGCATGAAGAAAGAAGCCCATTTTCAGCATTAGGGATGGGCAGGCACAGAAATCCAGCTCGGAAGGAAAAACGTGTCCCCTCGCTATGAAGCACAGCTAAAATGAAATCTGCTGGCTGGGTGGCACTGGGACTAAGACTCTTTGCCCAGCAAACCTCAGCTACTCAAGCTGACAAGGCAAAGATAAAAGATGTGCCTTGCACATTGCTTTTCCTGATAGGAATATGTTTTCATATTGCATATTCAACTGAAGCCATGCCCTGGCAAAAAAAAGACCAGCATGGATTTGACAGGTGACACACTAAAATAAATTTTCAATATTTTGTAGCAGAAGAATGTGTCTGTTTAGAGAAAGGCTGGATATGCTGGTTGCAAAACAGTAATGGTATCCAAGTTTTGGACATTACCAGATTGCACTGTACACCAAAGTGCTAACACACGTCCTCGCCTGCTTCTATTTGCTGCCAAAAACCCAGCAAAATAGGTTCTCATCTCTAGGTCCCTCAAGGTAGCATGTTTTATAAGGGACAATTTCATTTTAAAATACTGGAATTATTTTCAGCCACTCCAGTTTTAAGACATGATGTCACTGATAGACAGTAATCAAGGACAGCTACTTTTGAGTGCCAGTACCCTGACAGGCCGATGATACCTCAGTTTTATGCCTTTAAGTCCCTCATTCTCTCCTTCTGTATGAAAGCTCCCTCAAGAGATTCTTAGCAGAGATTTAGCCACTTTCAGTTCCTATGGTAGAGTCAAACTCCCATGACAAGGTAAAAAGAAGACACAACTCTGACAAGATTCCTGTTGCAACACTTGGCCTTTCCAAGGATGCCCAGACTCCATAAATTTTAATAATTATGTCAACAAGAAGAGCATGTTTCTCTGAGTGTTCCCAAATTTATTTTTTAATAAAATGATAGCAACTTTGTACCACTTATGCCCTGGCCAAGGAGAAAGAGGTGGAAAAAGGAGTGTCCCAGCCACAACCCAGCTCTGCAGAGAGTTAACACACTGCACTGGAACAGGCCAAGTTTGAAACAAAATCCTGCCCCCGGGGTGTCCTGCCAAGCTGAGGAAAGGGAGCAGGGCAGATAGGTGGGCATGCCACATTCTCCATGACACTTTGTGGGTGCAAGCAGCTGAAGCAGGAAAGCCATGGCCAGATCTCTGTGATCACTGGGGCAGCTGTGACAATCAGATCAGGTGACAGACACCAGGGTACCTTTAGGCTGTAGGAAAAACAAAAGGGTCTGTTCTTTGGCACTACATGGGAACTCACAGCAGAGCGCCACAGCTGGAAAGTGGGGATCGGGCAACTTTATTGAGCAAAGGTTTTGATATCTGGAAAAGGAGGTATGATGGATACAGCAGGGACACATGGAGAATTTAGTTTATTAAAAAAACCCAAACAAACCAGAATCAAGAGAATTTTGACAACAGGGTGTACTAAGGGCATCTACCACCCAAGTCATTCAACAAATCTCACACATACCTCTAGGCTGATGTGAACTTTACACTCTTCCCTCCAATCTGCTGAAGAAATTCTCCCAAACCCCCTCAAGTGGTGACAAGTACTCTTATTCCTGCTGGCTGCCAAACTTCCTTCCTCCCCCAACCTGTTAGAGTAGCAATGCAGGAAGAAGATAAAAGGGAAGGAAATAAAAGAGCCTCTGACATGGCTTTCCTGAATCAAAATCACTGAAGACCAGGTGGATGGATCTTTCCTGAGAAAGATTTGGAAAATAATTTCTTATTTGCCGTGTTCTAATTGTGCGTCCTAACCATGGGAATACAAAAAATACTCAGCTTCCTTCAACTCACACAGAAATCAGGCAGCTGAGGATAGTGAACTAAGTAAATAACAAACAGAAAAAACCCTTTTAAAAAAATTATTTAATATTTAAATATTTTCCAACATATGTTGTCTTGTAAAAAATACGTGAAATTTAAGACTTAGAAAAATTCTGAAATGAAATGTTTTGACAACTTAAAAATTGAAATACTGGAATACTTCCCTAAAAAATTATTTACCAAGTGTGGCAGAAATTTTTGACAAGATTGAATTAGCTCTAAACTGTTTTTCGCAGCAAGCTTACACCTCACCTGCTCTGTGGTTCACACTCCTGTACAGTTTAGCTTCTCTGTTCATCTTCAAGAGCAGTTTTGCACCAGCAGGTCACACTACATAAAAGTCCAGAGATCCATGAGAAAACTTGTATTGAGATTGGCCTGTTGCCTTTCAGAGCATCAAGACATCATTCAATTCCCACTGATGTTAGCACAAAAAGTCCAAAATTCAAATTGTTTCCTATTTTGTTAACTAACTTCATGGCAATGTCAAATACCAAACACAAGATATTTCCTAAATACGTCCTTCACATAAAGCTACACATTTTGTTTAATGCTGAGGTTTTGTGAAAGCAATCAAACCGGTTTTCTACTCTTCTTAAAAATCCTACTATACCTGATCTATCACCACATATCCTTGATGACAAACTTGTGAGGGGGTTTCTCTGATATGCCCTGACTCAGGAGCAATATTCTGATTTGAGAAAGCTTCTTCACATGCCTCTACCACGTGGATTTCCAGGACTTTCAGAATTACAATTTATTACTTCTTAAAAAAATGCCTTGATTGCTTTCTCGCCATGTACTCCCAGCCCCTCTTTTGTGTTCCTCTGTTGCACCCTCTGGGTAGCAGACTAGGAAGAAAAAGCATTGCAGACATTTTCACAAAGCTAATCCTTATGAACCATCAGTGTTTCTGACAAGCCATTACCTACAAACTATGGCTATTACCAGAGGAAAGACATTTTTCAACTACTTACAAGGATACAGCAACAGCTTAAAAAAACCCTGACAGGAACGTTGTATGCATCACTCCAAAACTTTACAGAAGCCTGTACCATCCCCCAGCAATCTTAAGTCTCCGGGGAATAATTTTTCTTTTTGTTCTGCTTAAAGTCTTCTGGTTTTCACACACAGGCAATAAAACCAGGCTCTTGCCAGAAGGTGAACAAGTTAATTCACTGGAAGTAGCAAACCTAAAATTGTTTATAAGGCTGATGAAGACAAGACATTCATTTTCTGAAACCAGTAAAAAAACAAACAGTAATTTTTTGTTGAAATGGAGCTCTAATTTTCAAAAGGATGTTGACAGCTATACCTTGAATTAATTATCTTTTCAGTAATGAATTAACTTAAAAGGTGTGATAGAAATGAATACTAGATTATTTTAGCCTTTCTGCAGTTCCTCTTGTCCTTCCACAGATCTGTGCGCACCCCCTTGCCCACTGCCTGCAGGTAACACACGCAGCAAAGGATGGCCACGGTGATGAGTTACCACCAGGAAAATAATGGCTTCAGCAGAACCAGCCCGACTGATTTGGCACCATTTCAGCTCAGAGAAGATCATATGAAGAAAAAATGTGAATGATGATTTCAACCACCCACCCGTGCCCACTCGTGACACTGTTTGCTCACACTACCCACGCCGCAGTGCGCGGATCGGTTCCAAATTGCCACCTCTGAGAGAAAGCGCCAAGTGGAAAGTTCCCCAACTGTTCCAGAACAGCGTGGTTTAACATCAAAGTACCTCCGCACACAACAGTACCTTCCTCATTGCTGACCACATTTACTTCCTATACAGTTAGAGACTCTCACATTTTATACTTCTATTTTCCACAACAGCTCATGAAACCATCCCTTCTCTAGAATCTTTAGGGGAACTTGGCGTTTGACATGAGGATCACAGAGATCTGTTGTATTATGGTCTAACTGAGGCTTGTGAAGTGATCACCATTGAGCTGAGATGGCTAAAGCAAAGTCAGGCTTTCATCTGGTGGAAATGCACCAAAATTTGCTCTTTAAATACAGCACGTTGTAGGCTGCTGTTAACTCTCAGGTCTTTCACTACTATGATGTCTGTTTGTTAAACCCATTTTTCAACACAGCGAGCTCATCAAAGTTTTCATTTAAAAGAAAATGGTTTCCACTGACAACAATCTACCCTGTACTCTTGACACTCACTGTAGCTCTTAGGTCCAGAATGGAAGTCTCTTCAGCCTCTCAGATTTGGAAGACTACGTCTGCAACATCCCCAGATATCATATCACTGTTGCTGGGGGTTTTATTTCACTTTGGGATATCCAGGAGAACATAGACAAGGGTTTTTATTTCCCATTTTCACTGAATATACATTTTCGTGTCAGCCAAAGTGAAAGCTAACACAGTTGGAATATACTAAATGTCAATATTTAATCTGGCCTTTCCTTTCCAATTTTTTAAACCACAATGCATCATCTCAGCGTGATTAATAACAATTCTTCTGTTGCTTTCCCTGAACCAACCTGAGGCATTTTTGTTGCTAGGTAATGTTTTGTTGTGAGCTGTCCTCCCAACTGTAGGAAAGATTAAGAGATCTCAGATGGAACCAAAGACAGCATGCCAGTAATCACAGCTGAAAGACGCTTGCACTTGACATCTTGAGATGGGAACAACATGTCTATTGTTTGGAGCCATCAGTCCTTTGCTATAATGCATGACAGACAAAACCACTTACCTTGTCAAGAATTGGGAACCTTGTCAAGAAGTCATTTGTACTGATTGGATAAACAAAAGGGGAATCTGGAGAAGCAGGTTCATAAAAGAAACAGAATGTCCTAGAAATGGCCCATATTCACCGTTACATTCCAGAGAATAAAGGAGCTCTCCATCTACTTTAACTGGTCCCAGGAGGATCCAATACTCATAACGAAATCTTGCATTGGCCTCAAGCTTCCACAGCAGCTTTTATAAGAATACAATGTGTCGCTGCCAAGGGAGTGGGTTTAGCCAGAGAAAAGAGAGTTTTGGCCAAGACATTCCTCCATCTGACTAATCCTTGGCTTTCCAAGAGTCTATTAGAGCCACTGGCAGCTGATTCAAAAAGCCTAACACCTTTTTAGTCCTAACCTATATGAGATAATATTTCAGCAGCTCCAAATCAGACAAACATGCAGTCATGCTGCATACTTCCTCCAGACTTTAACTATTTCTTTGCCTTCTTTATTCCTTTATTCTAAAACACTTTTTTTTTGCAAGGATCAACATTCTTATTAGCATATTTACAAAAATACATAGCCATATCTCCTAGTTTCCCAGCAATACCCTTGGCAGAAATAAAGGAAGCCAGACTGATAGAAGAGTTATACTCCAAAATTACCGTGCTGTATTCTTTGCCAAAGGGTAATTTGTCAATGCAGTTGACAAATTGAAAAAGGGGAACATTTTTTGTGCCAGTCCCAGAAAACAGCAGAAGTGAAAAACAATTCTCAATCCCTCACTGAAAATATCACCACATAGCCTATAAGATAAGGAAGGGAAATATAAGGGAAGAAAAAGAAATCACTGCACTGAGGAGCCTAACTCCCTAATCTTATATTCTTTAAGACTATCCGAGTGAAGAGAAACACAGTTTGCTTCTTCCCAGTTAACAAGCTATTTGTGCATTCTGGTGGCACCAAGGCTCCCATCAGAGATCCTTTTGTACTAGGCACTGTAAAAACACTTACTAAAAGGACAGACAGCCCCAATGGCTTTATTATCTAGAATAAATAAATTACCATGACTTACAAATGAATTTTCTAGTGGGTTGGGTAATTAAAACCTGAAACAGATTGCCAGGTGGTACTCACCATCACACGGAGTCTTGAAGATTGTATTTCTCTCTAAAAAATATGCTTTCAACTAACTTACAGGAAAAACGAAATGCCTAACTCCTAACAGGGAAGGTCAATCTGAATAATTACAGTCATCAGTTCTGCCCCTTGAACCCATGAATCGCCCCCAATTCAATCTCTTACTGTATTAAACCAAAGGCAGATAATTAATAGTACCACACTCAGCTGCTACTAATACCCACCATTCTGCATAAGGCAACAATGACAAACGCAGTTCAGACCTTTGGCCACCAGGCAGGAGATTCCCTCTGGCTGTGCATCCCAGTTTAATTTTCTTCTGCAAAATGGAGCAGTCCTCCAAAGTGCTACGCCACAGCGGGAGTTACTGGGTAGGATGGAACAACATTCCACAGTAACACAGATAATTTTACTTCTCCAGTGCCTAATCTCGCGGGTGTTATGGCTGTACCTCGTTATGCTGGCAGCATCTCCCCCGATCTGGAACACTAAAGGAATTTTCCTGCAGTGGTCTAATGACACTTTCGTTTCCTGTTTTAGCAAAGTCTGTGAATCACTGGGTTCAAGCCTGTATCTCAGCTTATCCAGATGGGCATATGAAAGTTTTGATGCAATCTCTGTTCTGATTTCTTTTCTGAATATGGTATGCAACAATTTAGTCCAAGTAACACCTCTGGTGACAGTATTATGAACAGCATATACATGGAATTTCACAGCCTGTTACATCCTCAAACGAGTCAATCTATTGTAGTCCTTCAGGTTCTAAATTCTGTGAGGTCGATAAAATGGCTTTTCCATGGGCAAAGACCACCAAACCCATTCTTTTCTACCATATATAACTCTTACTTTCAGTTTAATTACTACTAAACTGCTTAATCTTCATTATATATCTCACTGTGTCTATGCAACTGCCTTGGCTACTTGGAAGCACTAAGCTGCTTGTCCCCAGTGACTTCTTAATGAACTGCATTCTCCTACTGCATGTCTGAGAGCTTCTCTCCCTTTACTCTCTCCCTTTATTATTTACAGACCCACGTGCACAGATGGTCATAAACAACGTGCTACTTCTAAACATTATTCAAATGATGACACCATATTAGCCAAACTCATAAATGCAGAGCAACCTTAAAATAAAATGGATTTCTTCAAAACAGTGTTATCATGAATTAATACAAATCTCTGTGAGACATTTCACTCCCTTAGGCCCCCAAAACCTTCCTGGACCATAGCAGAGGAAAAGCTGCAGAATGACCTTCAAGATTATGCTGGGTTTTGTTATTGCAGCTTTAAGAAAGCTGGCAGACTTGCTTGCCACATCCCACACCCTTCCCACATCCCTGCCAGTTGTCTTGAAGAGTGAAGTCAAATTAACCTTAAAAACCTGAAGTAGTTGGCCAGCAGCTGTGGAAATACTAAAAACAAGGAATGGTTGAGCCAGCCAAATCACTTCATTTCCTCAGGCAACAGTGAAGAGAAAATGGAATA
The DNA here is from genome assembly GCA_013398015.1 of Oreocharis arfaki. Taxonomy (NCBI): domain Eukaryota; kingdom Metazoa; phylum Chordata; class Aves; order Passeriformes; family Paramythiidae; genus Oreocharis; species Oreocharis arfaki. Next base: position 289,277 of record VZRR01013400.1, on the reverse strand, counting down.
GGTAAAAAACCTTTAGGACCCGGGGACTTCAGGTATATATATTTGTGCTTGAGAGTGAAGTACTCCCTTCCTGAATCAGAGAAGGGAAATAGATAAGAGAAGTTGGTGTTTCAAGTTAAAAGAACGTCAAAACGCCAAGAAAACCCACCACACTCAAAATTCAGCAGTTTTTCCTTCTTTGCTTGAAAGTCATTGACCGAGTATGACTTTTATTATGTTCCTATTCTAGGTTGAATTCTAGATATGATACAAAGCACAGAGGAAACAAACTCACTCCTATCAAAGAAAAACAAAACCAAAACCCAACAACCCACATAACCACCACTTTTTAAAACAGTTCAGCTTATAAAACATTAAGGGAAGAATTATTTGTGTCCAAATGCCATTTGAACTGGCATTGCCATGCAGAAACACTGCCCAGTATAAGCAATAAGACAGATTCTAACCTTCGGGGATATTTTAATCATCACAACCATCCACAGTTATCAGCTCAAATTATGTGTCCACCCCTAAAACATTCTTCAAGGAGAGTTCAGTGTTCTGGCACTGGTTTTAGGGCATGGATTTTATGACACAACAAGTTGATACAAGTCTAAGAGGACCACAACGTTTCCAAAATGGCATAAGCATGCCACTCTCTTATAAAATATAATAAAAATCTATGTCAGATCAGTGCAGGGGCTAAAGTTTTATGCAGAGCAGACATCTGCTGGCAATCACCATCAGCACAGATCCTGGTTGAACACTGCAGCAGGAACATCTTAGGTGCTATCTGCCCCAAAGGGTTTATGCTAGTTTCAAGCCTAAATAAGCTCCATCAGGGCAAATAGCAGCTTTCCCTCAAAACCAAAAAACCAACTCAGACCAGTCCACCCTACACTGCTGCTCAAGACATCTACACCCGAGTTATTCAGCCTCTCTCACTGGTCCAGAGAGAAGCAAAGAGCAAGACCAGACAGCTCTAGAGAGGGAACCTTCAGGACAGCCCAGGCACTCTCTACAGAAGAGTGCAATTATCCACATCTGACTCATCTCATGTCTGCAGCTCAGCCGCTTGCACTGCACTTTGCTGTAACTGCCATCTTAAAAAAACCCACCAAACCAAACCAAACAAACCCCCTTTCAGCTGCAGATAGGCATCATCTGCTTAATATAATCATATCGCTCCTTTCCAAACTCGAGAGATGAAAGGCTTCTCTTTCCAAAAGCTGTGAGACAGCAAATTAAACATTGTGATAAAAGAAGTTTCCGATCAGCAGGTGCCTCCTGTGCTGGCAGCAGGCAAAGATACTCCTGTCTGTCAGCAAACACGGCGGCCCCCAGACAATGAGGGCTCCCACCTTGGGGCCTCTGCCAGAAACACTATCACCGCCAGTATCAAGTAGCTGACAGCACACAGCGCTATGTGTGCACAGATTGCCCGAAGGTCACCGAACACTTACCTTATGGTTAAAAGCCAAAATGAGATTATCCCCATGGATGCCACCTAATAAACACACACACCGAGCTGTAAGGGATGCCAACGTGTCTGGAGCGATAACCACCCGCAGTGCTTGCACAGGCTGGCAGGAGGGAAGCACAAAGAAGGAGCCTGCCATGCCTGCACAGCCCTCTTTGGGAGGAACTCTAGACACCCCCACTGCACACTTTATGGCCCATGCATTGTGCTTTGCTTTTTAAACCCTTGCCCTGTGCACAGGCCGAGGGGCATTGCCTGAACTGCCTCAGTGTACCCAAAGCAGGGCTGTTCCTTCTCAGCAGGAACTTTGTTAGGGGGGTATTTCAGCCGAGGTCTACAGATTGGCACGAGGTATCACACAGAAAACCCATGCAGCAGACACCTAAAATGTGGGCAGTCCTCAGAAAAACAACTTTGCTGTCAGAATGAGCACTGCAGAAAACTCACTTCGCACAGACTCCAAAGGTATTGTTTTTAAAAATAAAGAGAAAGGAAAAAAAAAATTGATCAAACTAAGAGGTAGAGCATACAGAAACTATGGAGAAAGGGCTGAAATGAGATTGTTTGGGGTTTTTTTTTTAATTTTGCACTTGCAAATATAATTTCTACAATGATGCACGTATGTAAATAAATAACAAGTAGATGCCATACCAGGAAGAGATATTACTTCAAAGAAATTCAGTAAGTTACGGTCATAGGCAAAACCATCCAGCACGGACCAGGTGCTCAAAAAGCTCAGATCACAAAACCTCCCGATTTCTGAATAAAGCACCATTTTGTCCTGAAACCTCCTCTGCCATCCCAATGTGTTGACAACTGAACTTCATAGGCAGCTCCACTGCCAACAAGGAGCAGAGTTTGCAGCTTACCCTCTGCCAGCTCCTCTCACTGCCCCTTCCCAACCCCTCAGGAACGGCCCACACTGGCACCCCCACCTGCTGCATCCCCATTGGTAGGTGGGACACCAACAGCACACATCACACACATCTAACAATTTCTACAGCCAGTCTGGGGAAGCATCACCAGAAGAATAAATAATCCTGCTCTGGGAGCTCAGGATCAGATCAGTTAAACATGTCCAACTGCCCCTGGGAAACGCTCTCTCTATGAATTATTGAGAGGTAGGTTCTGAGTTGTCTAAATAATTTTAGGTGCAGCCTCTCAGGTTCTCAGCAACCATCAAAGGCAGACTGGGTACAAGGACTGGTCCAAAAAAAAAAAAAAAAGGCTAAAATGTTTTAGGATCATGCCCATATTATTAGCAAATGCCTTTTTAAAACAATTGGCAGTTTGAGTTTGTTGCCTCACAACATCAGGAAAACAAACGTCACACCTCACACCAACTAATAATGAGCTGACTTCACCTAGTCAGTGGACAGACATTTGTGTGGCCCCAAGAATATCCCACTGTTCACCCTACACCAGCAAAAAGCACCATATGGCCTACTATATTGGTGTCATATCTAATTTCTGAAATTATGTAGGGCACTCTTTCAGAGAAGTAGGTCGCTGTGATATTTTGGATGCAAAGGTCTTCCACTCTTGGAGACCTGAATCAAACTTTCATGTAAGCACAGTGCTTGTTGCTATGACATAATTGCAGGCTTGTTTATGTTATGAATACTGTGTAATGAAGTCTGCATGCAGTCTCCTCTATTCTGGGATTGAAAGTACTTTGACTTGTGAATTATGGCAAACATTTTCAGTCTGGGTATCTGCTGTCACAGGAACTATTTAGAAGGCAGTGGGGCAGAAAGGCGTGCACAAGGGGAAGGTGCTCAAGGACGTGATCAAAGGGACAAGAGTACTACTCAAAAAGCAAACCCACCAAAATAAAGAAGTGCATGAGGTAGTATGTTCCTTACATTCCTCTCTGCTTAAGCCAGGGCTATTCCTAGTAGCCCCCTGCCCCTCTCCAAACTAAACTGCTAACTGTGCCTAAGAGTCACTGATCTGACTCAGTGCATACATCAGTCTCTGAATACACATTAATTTAATTTGAGGCAATACACCAAGTCATCACTATTACTTCCCTTCCCTACGGCTGGCACAGCCCTCTAGTCTTCTCGAAGGAGCGGGGTATTATCAGAGCAGGAAATATTGGCATAACCTTTCACAGTAACTTGGTCTTAGACCTCGGTGCAGGAAAGAAATATTTGGGCATGTATCACAACCATAATTTCCCCACCTGAGGTGGCAAAGGGAGCAATTCTGCTCTACACAAATGCTTTAGAATACTGATCTGAAGCTTGGAGACATAGAGGTAAACATTTAACATTTTCTTTTACATTTAACATTTTAAATGTAACATTTTCTTTTCCAACTTGCATGCTCTCATTCCCAGAATATATATGTGGAAAAGCGTAACCGTCCTTCTCCAGCTGATTCCCTCACAAGGGCAGCAAATACCTCAACAGGGTAACTTCACCTGCAGAGTCATGGGGGAGTCTTGGTACTGTCAGTATCCTCCTCTGACCAAGCCAGTATTTTCACTCTTTACAGAGATGTCTGCAACTTTATTTTAAATGAGGTTTCAAAAATTGTGAACTTTTTCAAGTGGGTAATGGAGAAAGGAAATAAAAAGGAAAAAAAAAAGAGAGGAAAAAAAGAGACAGACCAAGATAAAGGCTATTAAAATATCATTCTATAGCTTTAAGAAATAATCCTTCAGGAACATGGAAAGAACATCACTTTGGAGTGGAGTATTCAACATCACAGCATTTCTTGCTCTACCTGAGAGCATAAAAATAATTTAGCCAGACTTCTGCTCTCAGAGCGGAGCCAAAAAAATTGATTTCTTTAAACTGAGCCATAGTACAAATTTCTTTTCACAAGGAAAAAGTACTGATTTTCTTTTCCTACAGAGCTTCAGAAAGGAATTTTTTCTCAAATTTTCCTTGAGTTTTTAATAAAAGGCAGTGGAACTAAATATCTAGTCTGTCTAGGAAGAAAAAGCCAGGTGTCAGAAAGGCCACAAAACTGTATAAAATAGTTTTCAGAAAGGAAGTTACAAAGAGATTAACTACATGACGTGCTCTAGTAGGGAAATGTAATGGAGGGACTAAAGCTACATTCAAAGAGGAAAGAAAAAAAAATATTATCAAAGGGCAAACCATCACTCAGACCTACTTCAGGGTTTGGAAACCAGGTTTAAACACTGCTGAATGACTCTCTCCCAGGTGCAGACACCACCACTAAACAGCCAAACTCCAGTCACTACTTTCTCTCTCACATTGCACACAACCACACACGTCCCAGCACCGCCTGCATCTCCACGCACCGACCTTCCCAAAGACGTTTTTTCAGGAGAAACCTGTCTGTGCTTCTGGGCACTCAAAGTGGGGAGCCAAAATGGTGGGAAGGCTTTGAAGGACCATTGACCCTCAAGTTACTTGGCCGGTGTCCTCACTGCAAGGTGGCTGTAATACAGGCCTCAGTGAACAGAAGGAGCCGAGCTCTGGGCTCTCAACCCTGCCTCCAAGAAATTAGTCCGCCTGAGGACAAAGCACCGACAAACTACATCGAGAAAAATTTATGCACAGATAAGAGCAAAGCTAAGGGCAACACCCCAGAAACCAAGTTAAGCCAGAACATGGAGTGCTGAAGAGGTTGTAGCCAAATCAAAAGGAAAAAACATTTCCTCCTGGTATTCACATTTTTATAGCAGAAATAAACACACAGAGCACTTTTAACAATAGCTCAAAAATCAAGAGAGAATTGTTATGAGAGGGTGAGTAAACCAGAAAGCACTCACTGGCAAGAGGTTTGCATTCAGCTGGAGGAAAATCAAAACAAAATGTAGGTGCAGGGTAAGTTGAGCACTAGAGAGGTGCCAGAGGTCCCCATAAGGTACTGAGGTACACTGACTGAAGTATTTAAGAGAATACCACGAGCTTAACATTACACTATCATACTTTTTCAAAGTCAAAGTAGAAAGCTACCTTGGAGCAGAATTTATCTTCATGAACAAGACTCTGTGCTGCCTCTGGTGATTTGCATATTGTCTGCATTGTTTGCCAAATGCCATCAACAACCTCTCAAGGCCATTTAAAATTGGTAACTTGCTATATCTGTTTTAAATTAGCTGTGCAGGTGTATATGGGTTCTTTGGAAAAGCGGTTCAGCTTAAGGGGGAAGAGTAAAGCCTTTAGCAAAATCATAATAACTGGAAGATAGACATGCATTTGAAAAAAACACCAAAGCAAGAGAATGACCTCAAGCTGCAAGTCAGAGCAAGCTAAGTAAAAAAAGCACCAAAGTGCATTTTGCTGTCAGCCTCTATGGGCCAAATCATGAGAGGTACTGTAGCGAGTGTTTATTTGCCAGGGACAGCAGTTACACAAGGCCCCCTTCCTCTCTTGCTGCCTTACGTAAGCTTCCCTGTCTAGACACAAGCTTGACTTTGACAGAACATGCTGGTCCCACATTTTTCCCGGGACTTTCCTCACCATCTGGAAGCTACAGGGGAACAACAATGCACTCAACAGCGACTCTGCTCCCCTCAGCTGCTTATATAAAAAGTCTGGGCTTTTAAAGCACTCAGTGGAGGATGAAGAGAGCAAAAATCTAACTGCTTGGATTTAATTTCTTACTTCAGTGATATTTCCAAGAGGTTGAGCTGTCATGCCAACATAGACAAGAATCAATATTCTTCAGTTACTTCCACAAATAAAAAACAGAACCTGGATCAGCCCAGAAAGTAAACACGGAACAAGGGAAAAAAAGAAAAGAGGGGTAATAAAGGACAAGGAAACTACACATAAGGAGATCATATATAAACTGTTTTATATAAAACACCTTCTATACCCCACATACTTTTTCAATGCTTCCTGGCAATAACAAATGGCTTTTTGTTTTCTGGAAAATAACATAGACTAAATCAATGACATGTTGAACTCTAATACAAGAATGCACTGAAAGTAACATACAGGTTTGGTTGAGGTCACAGCAATACCTTTTCTATACAAGCTAAAATACCATCTTTTACTGGAGTTCTGAGAGAATCTGGCATCTTAATAACTCTTAAGGCAAAACTGGGGCAGAAGAGCATCTATTAAACACATCAGGCATCAGTAGGAATTCATGTCCCAAGTTCTATTTTCCTTTGACACAGATAGACAAAAAAAAAAAAATAAAAAAAATTAAAAAAAAAAAAAAAAAAAAAAAGGAAGAACGGCACAGCCAATATTCAGAGCCACTGAAAATTTGTCTTCTGGTAGAAAACAAACAAGAACAAAGGATAACAAAGTTGATCTCTCAGTTGAAAACACTTGGGCATCCCTTTGACTTTTGTCTGGGCATTGTTTGACCAATACTTGCCCATCCTGATCCAGTGGTCTGACATGAGCTAGCCTGTGCTCAAACAGGTGAAGCAGGACTACCAACAGAAGATACAATTTTGCATACTTTAATGTATTTCTAAATGCTAGCCAAAAACCCAAATCCAAATAGGATTCTGAAAATTAACCTCTGGAGCCTGTGCAAAGCAAGGAAAATACCATTTGAGACAGGTGATTAAAATAATAATAATAATAAATAAATAAATAGTTTTTAAAAAGCTGTAGTTGTAAGTGTCTTGTTAGTGGAGTTCAGCAGCAATGAGGAATTGATCAAGTTGGCTGTCACCAGTAGGAACCACTATAAAGGTTTTTGGCAAAGGGACTAGGATGGGATGATGAAGTATTTGCTCAACTAAGGAAAGAAAAATAGTAATGTTCAATAAAATATATATTAAAAGATATTCACAAACATGGTTCATGGCAACCCTATAATCTCAGGAATTTTCTGCCATGACACAGGAGGACTGAAGGAGTTGATGAAAGGTGGAACAAAAAGTATTTTATTCTCATGCATATATAATAAATGACACCCTTGGCTTTTGTAAGAAGCCAGTTAAAAATTGTTTGGCATCTCCCAGGATTCCTCCTCTTTGATCTCTCTGCCAACATGATCCATACTAAATGAAGAAGCAGAGCTTACACTATATATCTGTCAGTAAGACTCAGGAGAGGCACTGGGAGAGGCATCAGGAAGGCACATCATGACATTTTCACCTATGTCATTTTTGTAAATTAAGGCAGAGCTTGCCATGCAATGAAGAGGAAGACAGAAAGCCATCACCTCTGTGTGGAAGAGCTGTTAAGTAATGAATGAATAATGCAGAATAACACAATTAATTAACAAAATACCATTGTTCACTACATATGTGGAAGAAGGGAGTATATAAACACATGAACACATTTATGCAACTGTCTTGGTCACAAAGAAGAAGAAAAGGGTGCAAGTGCTTTGACTGCCAACATGAAACTTCCATCATCCACCCCAAACTGACAGTGTTCATATCAGATGCGATTCTGTGTTCCTATAATCCATCCATTAAAGACGGAGTGATACTCTCAGCACAGCAGTCTCAGGAGAATAAGGAAATCAAGGAAAGAAGAGTACAAGTGACCCTGTAACAGGAATGTAAACCAGCCAGCTGTGGGCACACTGGCCCATTTATTCTCACTGGCAACTTCACAGCTGTACAGTGGACAGGGACAGTCGGTACCTGCCACCATAAGGAAACGCACAGAAACTTATTTAAGGAACAACAAAACTGAAGTTAAATAAATGATGGACAGACCTTAATTATTCTGCATATAGCCAAAGAAAATGCCTGGCCATATAGCTGTTTAAAAAAAAAAAAAAAGTGATGAACTAGCGAGATCTGAATGTTCATAAGAATTAGGAGAGGGAACTGAAAAGCCAAATATATCCTGTATCAGCATCGGCTTGAACAGTGTTAAAATTGTTGCGAGTGGATAGCTTTTGAACAGCCTGCATGAGATCTCACCTCTCTGTGTATTGTACAAGTGTCCACACTACAAAGCCATCAGCCCAGCTGGCACTCTGACTGTTACAGCAAAGAAGTCAATAGTTCTACCTGACCCGAAGACCAAAGACATAAAAGGTATTTGCTGCTGAGACACTAATGCTGGGCGAGCTCGTAGTAGCAGCGTCCATATGTTCTACCCATTGAAGTACTGCCAACAACAAATACTCAAGAATATGAGTCAGATGCCATAAAATTTCACATTTGGCATAAAACCAGACATTTCTTTTAACAAATAATGGACTTGAAAATTTTATTTCCTTCTAATTTCTGAGCACTTACAGCTTCTAAGCATTTTTCAGGAATGTTAGGAATGCACTCTTCAAACTCAAGAGCTGAAATCTTCCCGAAATCTCAGGATGCTAGCAGACAGACTTTCCAATAGAAAAGGAACATAGAGCATGAGACAAGATCAAAATCAGAAAGTTTTACAACAGTTAGCAACACTTTTGCATAAGCAACGTCAAGATCATCATCCACAAAAAGTCAAGACAGGAATGCATATCCTTCTTGCCCAAAGTCCAGAGTTCCAAGCCAATAACCCATTTTAAGCAAGGCTATTTCAGGTCTTGTACAGTAAGTTATTTGCTTGCACTTCTTGAACAATATGTGATATTGACACTAAAATTTCACATTGCCACTGTAGGTTTCGAAGGAGGATTGCAGATCTGCATGCAATCACACAAGTGAGTTATACTTACTGGCTCTCACTGGGGGAAAAAACAAAAATTAAAGGTGTTTTTATTTTAAAGCGAATTGTAGCTCAAACCGACTTTTAGTTTTGGAAACACATTTCTCATGAAAGCACTAAATGATCAAAAAGCAGCACACCACAGCCAGGTGAGCATCATCATTCTGGGGATCACCAGATCCCTCTCTGCCAGCCCCACTACATAGCCCCAGCTTTCCTTGGTGGACCAAAAGCAGTTCATTCTTCACTCTCAACACTTCCTCAGTCTGACAAACTCAAAACCTGTAAAACTCAATTAACTAGACTGTTATTGCAGAGAGCTGATGTCTCTCCTGAAGTGAAGATGTGCTACGACTCGGCTACCTTAGATGTCTATGACTCAGCCTTGGGAAATCTGCAGTTTCACAGGGTAGTGTCCCTTTAAATAACTGTTCTTCTCGGTTTCATTAAGTTGTGTATTTACTTTAAGGAACATTTCTTCACTTCAGAGTCAACAGAGTACCGTGAATTATTCCTCAGTGCTTTCTCATCATACAGACAGAAGTGCTTCCACGAAGAGGCAGCGGGTGGGCAGCAAGTCATAACCCAGCTGATTATCACCCTCCCGTGGGAGCTGCTCTCCTGGAAGCTCCCCGCCCAGCAGAGCGGACACTGAGGACCTCCCAAGCAGTGATCCAGGGGCTCTCTGTTGCTCAACTGTTGATGCCACAGAATTAATTCACAAAGAGATTCACTGAGACAGAACAATTTGGTTCTCCTCATCCTTGTATGAGCAGTGTTACCACTGCGTAGTGAACAAAAGCCAAACTATGATTATGTCTGATCAGTTATTAGCAAGTCCACTTCTCCCTTCCTCTCCTTGCCCAACACAAGCTATTTCCTCTATTATTCATTACCCCTGTTCTCTGTGCTCAGGCCCAGGCACAGAAGGGACAGAAGGAGAGAATAAACAAACTTGGGGGAAAGCAATGGAAAGAATGGCCTCTTGTGGACTATATAAAAGTCTGAGGGGCTGGCAGAGAGAGATCTGGTGATCAAGCTACACTGTGCTTGCTGCCCCTTACAGACCACCTTGAGGGCACTTCCCATTTGCCACCCTGAACTCCCCCCCAAGTGCTGCCCACCTCAGCATGCACCAGCTGCAGCAGCACGGCCATCCCGAGGCTCCTCTGGTGGCAGCTACCCCTGGCGGCTTGGGATCTGCAGGGATGGCTACAGGTGAGACCTCAGCACATCCCTGCAAGCTACAGCCCCACGGATCTGAGCTTTAACATGACTGCAGCCACAGAAACAGGTCTGAGTCTGAGCTGGATTCACATCTTCAAGCAGCTGGGCTGAAGCTCAGCTTCTCCAATCTCCTCTTCTTCCAGAGCCTCAGCCCACGCAGGTACCTCTGCGCCCGTCGCAATTAGAACTCCAAATTGCCAGGCAGGCATTGCAGTGACAAATCTCTCTCCGTGCCTTTACACTCCCCTCAGCCTTTGCCAGATCCAGCAGAGTCTGTGAGATGCAAATGCTTTCACACCTACGTGTTTTGTTTAATCAACCACAGATGCTCAGATTGATTGAGCAGTGATTTGCATAGATTAGCGTGATGTCAGTATTTATAATACAGCAGGAGTATCATGCCAAAATCCACCCCTGAGGAGGTATCTAGTCACAAACTAAACTAATAATTGGATGGACTTTATATCAGAAAAAGAGACCAAAATTAAAAACTGGGGATCTTCAAATCAGACTGATCAGATTTCCTCAATCTTCTTCCCCCTTGTGGGTTTCTTTCTTGCCTGTCTGGTGACACTGGAGATCTTACTCCACGCCTTCCCTAGAACAATTACAACAGCTGTCAAGGCTGTCACTGTGACCAGATCTACCTTAAGCAAAGAAGATATACAGTGCAAAGTGGGTGTTTCTACACATTGTAATTAGTACCTTCCTTGAAGCTAGTTGTGGGTAAAGATCATAATTTTTCCTATTAAAATCTTCATGTTTTAACAAGAGTGAAAAATAAAACAGAAATTATTTCCAAAATTCAGTTTAAAATCAGCAAGAGTTGTCCAGAAGACGTCTCAAATCTGTAAGAGTTTTTTGCAAATAAAAACTCAGTTTTTAAACAACACTTAATTTCAGAAAAATAGAAATTGTTAGCACTTCTAAGCAGCACTAATCATTTTTCTCCTAGCCTAAAATAGAGACAGCTACAAGATTCACTTTTGTATTTCAGTAATTTGCATGGTAACTACCTTTATTTAACAAAAAAAATTAAAAATACCCAGAATATATAACTCAAGAGGATGAACAAGAGAATTAGATTAAGTGCTGCATGCTTTTCTGGAATTCAAGTTAAACATTTTGTTGAAATATAGTGATAAGAGTGAGTACAGATTACTCCAGACAGGTGATAATCCCCATTTTGTCATATAAGAAATTAATACCTATTTAACAGCCATCCCTAGTAAACATCTATCAAAACAGCAGGGTAAAGAACTTCACAATGAACTTTGCAATGTGACGCAGTTACCATGACCAAAGGAGGCAAGTAGAGTCAGCTGTCAGGAGATGCAAGTTCTACAAACAACAACACAAAGCCCAGATACTTCAAAGAATAAATCAGATGTTTTCTTGCAGAGCTTCAGAGCAACTGGCAGCATTACTACCACTGTACTGACATAGAAGACTAAATGGGTTTTGTTCCCCCCAGAGTTTCAAAGTAAGATTTGGCACTGACTTATCTATTTTACTGCCTGTTGCCAATGATCAATCTATTTTTTTCCTGTCGTCCCCCCCCTTTCAAAAGGACAGTCCAGGGGCACATTCCAAACATCATACCACCAGTAGGCACCAAAATCCAGAACCACACAATGTAGCTCAGGCATTATTGTCATGGCACATTACCTACAATTTCTTTTCATCCTTGGTTTACCTCTTCAGAGGATGACAAATGGTTTCCAAAACACTGAAAGCTAGTTCAGGGTTGAAAAACCCATGTAACTTGTTATGAAACCCAAATGTAACCTGTCTTCTGGTAAGGCTGAACAGGATTCTCAATTTTGCATCTGAAGGTTCTCGTAATACTAAGAGTAATACAGAAACATTTTGTTTTCTAAACTGGTCTTTCTTTTATGTATTTTAAATAGTAAACATAGTGAATCAAGAGTTAATTCAGAGTATATTTTCATCTACACCTATTTAGGTTTTACTGTAAGAAGCTGCCCAGTTCAGTGCCCTAAAACTCACCTAACCCAACCATTCCTGGCAGTAACACATATTACTGACTGATTTTACTGCCCTCTTGCAGAGGCTTTGTGCCAAGATACTTGTTTTCCCCTTGCTTTTACATAAAAGTGGTAATATTTCTAAGAGTAGCAAATTTTTTTAATGTAATTTTAGCTGGCAATTTCAATGTACATTTTGCTCCCATTAATTTTCATTGAGCATCTGCATGCACTGATGAATCTCCCCATACTTCCACTAGAGAAAGCAAAGCTATTAATAAACTAAAAGTGAAGAATATATGAACAAAAAAATTAAATTAAAAAAAAAATCCCCAAATACACAAACCTGTCCCCAGACATCAGGATAACATTTAGAAGGTGCACAAATTCTTGAAGAAAACAGCCAGGCTAGGAAAGGACTCTGGGTACAGTGATGCCAGCACAAAAAGCATTCACTCACTGTTTCTAAAGTACATGAACATGCACTTTCCTGTCTATAAATTGACCAATTTACCATTCGGAAAAGGCAAAGTGATAATTAATGTACAAGGTTAAAGAGAAAGGAAAAGAAAAACAAACTCTTTCAAGAATGCAGCAAGAGAATTTTCTGCCTGCGGCTACATTAGCCAAAATAAGAACGTCCACTGTACAAGATCTCATTTCATGCATGAATGCAGCTCTGGGTCACAGCTCTACGCTCTCTCCCTCTAAAGCTTCCCCATTCACGCCTCTACCCCAGCCTAAAATACTGCTATTTATAAATTGCTTGGGAAACTGGTATCCCATCAGCCTCATAGGTTTTATAAACAAATGTGTCTGTCTCATCTGATACTGAATTTGTAACATTTTTCAACCAAGAGCAGTAAACAAGATGATGCAGAAGGCCATTACTTCCAGATTCAGGCAGAATGTTATTGACAGATGAAAAACTGCTCCTATTTTTGCCTGCAGAATTAAGAACTCTGCTGGAACAAAATGAAAACTCCTTTCAATTTCCATCAACTTTTTTTTTTTCCTTTAATGACAGAACTCAGATTTGTTTTGGGAAACCATCCTCCTCAAGGCCAATTAAGATATGGTTTATCACGACAAACAGTGTTATTTTTTCTATTTCAGTTTAGGAATAGCAAAATTGTTCAAATGTGTCCTACATTACATCCTGGGGGGTTGAAGTCTGTTGAAATAAAATGAGGGCAGATACCACACTCCAGAACAACAACTTTAGGGCTGACTTACACAGGACAGCATAGCAACATACATGAGCAATTAATTACCTTGGACACTTTATCCACATTAGCACGGCATTTTCCTAGACTAATGCAATTATGCTTCTCATACTCAACAAGTTTTCTGAGGTATCTCAGCAATCTTGACTGTGTCCACATGGACACATCTTCTGATGTTAGGTTGTATAAACACACTGATTCACAAGTTTCAGCCATCAGTGGACAGTCTGCATATGCAAATCAGGCACAAGCCAAGTGGGAAGGCAAAATAAATCCAGTATGAACTTGCTCTATGCACCTGTGGAATTGCTATGACTGCAAGTCAGATAAGATGCAAATAACAGTTTTATCTGTCTAGACTAAAGGTTTAGATTGGCTTGCAATCAACTGCTTCAAATAAGGCAAATCTTTGGAAAAGAAAGATGAAAAAGAAGAGAGAAAAATTAGTATACAAGAACTCCTTTAAAGATATGGCATAGCTGCATGGAATCACAGAATGGCTGAGGTTGGAAGAGACCTCTGGAGGTCTTCTGGTCCAAACTACCCTGTTAAGCATGTCCACCCAGAGGACTGGGGCTGTGGCCAGGCAGCTTCTGAATAATCCCAAGGACAGAGACTCCCCAGCCTCCCTGGACAGCCTGTGCCAGTGCTAAGCCACAGTGAAAAAAAGCATTTTCTAATGTTCAGGGGGAATCTCTTTTGTTTCAGCATGTGCTCACTGCTTCTGGTCCTGTCACTGGGAAGCTCGGGAAAGAGCCTGGCTGCATCTCCTGTACACCCTTCCTTCACTGCATTAATATACACTGATGACAACGCCTGAGCCTTCTCCTCTCCAGGCTCAGCAGTCCCAGCTCTCCCAGCCTCTCCTCATAGGAGAGATGCTCATCATCATCTTCACAGTCCTTCACTGGATTCTGCCTGGTAGCTCCAGAGCTCTCTTCTGCTGGGGACCGCTAAAAGACACTTCCCAAAAGGCACGTTTTCCAAAAGACACTTTTCTCAAAAGACATTTCTTTCAGCCTGAAAGTAGTAGATTTCTCCAAATTCAAACCAGTAAAGAGTAAAGATTTACTTAGGATGGTTAATACAATTCACTTTCTCTCCCAAAGATAGTAAGCTTTTTTGTTTTAAGGGGTCAGTACTACTATTAGACCTACAAAAAGCCACAGAAGTCTCTAAACAAAACTGTTGATGCATACCAGAGACATAATTTATACATATCTTTTTCACACAATTTATAGCTGTCTTCTAGAAAAGGCTTGAAAATGACTAAAAAGGAAAGTTTATTAAATTGTTTACTGTTCAAATACATTCTGAGGCAAAAATAAATGCCTTGCCAGCTGGTGTTCCTGTGCTCTGTGCAAAGAAGCAGTGTTCGACACTTATCTCATAGGACCCAAAATTCTTCCTTCTGACTTTTTTTCCCCCTATACAGTCAGTTGTTTTTTTCCTTACATTTCCTCTTTTAAAAAGCAAGATCAATAAATAAATTCTTGATGTAGCCGTTTGCATAATGCCATTAACATTCTGGGAGGGAGCAAAGTGATCCTTGAACTTGCTGCCCAGGGCAGCTCGGGCTGGGAGCAGTGCCATGGGAGGGAGCAGACAATTGCAAGGTGCTGCTCAGAGACCCCACTGTGTCCCAAACCTGAAGCCTTGGGTGCCCAAGCTCTTTAAATAGGAAGCTTCTCTAACCCTTCTAAAGTCCTGGTTTCTGAAGCTTGAAAGAAGAAGGAGAGGGGAAATAGGAGGAAAAACACATATGCTTGAGTTCTCTGAGAGGAAGTAGCTTCAGAAAGGATTGTTAAGAAACAACATTTTAATGAAACCAAAGACAGGATATCAACTTTTAAACTACTCCCGTGCACAAACTTTTCCAGTCTATGTTGGGGAAAAGTAACAGCAAGAACATGCTAATCTTGTTCTGGCTTACTAGGAAGTTATTTATAACACACTTCAAAATTTTGGAAGGTTATATTATGGAGCAGGAGTTGTATTGTCTATTGTTTTACAAGCAGGTGCAGGAAACTCAAGTAGAGCCAACATGCTTACTAAAAAAAACCCAAAACAGCCAAAACCCAGAAACCTCTGGATTGCCAAACTTGCTTTTTGTATTTATTCTCACATATTTGGTATATGCAGATATGCCATAAATTAATATTTACTAAGCATAAATGGAGATATCATTCCATTACCCTTATGTTTGTTGGGAAACTCCAAACTTACCTTAAAATTTTTCTTTCTAGATGATTTAAGATTATTGAAGATGCGTGATTTAAAGCAGCTTTGATAGGGAAGGGCAATTTTTTTTTGCAATAGTCTGGTCTCTGTACATCAAAGCAGAGACCAGAAGTCTTCTTGATTTTCTGAACAGACCAGCAATAGAAAATTGTGCGCGTTCTTTTTTTCTTACTCAGTTCTTGCTACCCAGAAAAAGGAGTCACCTATTGAACACATCTCATCTCACTGGGGAGGGTATTCCCCAGGTCTTATGAAGCAGAGAAATCCAGGCACAAACAATCCAACAGTACAAACACTATGATCAAGAAAGGAGTCTGTGTTTTAGTCTAGGTGAAAAAACACTGACTTCAAGAAACAGATGCTGAACAACCACAACATAATTATCAGACAGCTGCCAATTCTGAATGGGATACTTTTCTGATCTCGCACATTAACAGCCAAAAATTTGCTTAATTTTAGCTTTAGGTCAGGTAGCCCAACACAAAGCATGTCTGGGGAAGCTATATTTATGTACCACTTATCCGTTCTTCCACTCAGAAAATTCATTACCCAGTCTTCCTTCCTGCTTAACCTTAACCTCGACTTCCAAAAAAGTACCAAATTCCGCTTACACAGTGTTCTTTATAATTAGACACAAATTGTTCAAGACGTTCAATTATAACATTTTCTGCTCTAGCATCTAAAAATGCTGGATATTACTAAAAGCTTTAATCACCCTAAAAAAAAAAATACTATGCTATCACAATTCTATTCTGTGTTTTAAATTCCTCTGAGCAGACAGAAATATAAAGACTGATATATTAATTATTACTACCCACATAGCCATCATTCTGTGAATTTTAGAAACTGGATTACAACAGTCTTACAGTGTTTAGAATATATCTGTCAGTTAAGTTTTCATCTATGGTGCTGGATACAGTAAAGCTTATTTTATAATATGCTATATTTATATAATTTTATATACTAATTAAAAAATTAAATACTCTATAACTATATTGCATTATTTTATGTTGATTATTACGTTTTTGTGCACATATATTATGAAACACAGTACAATAAACATATGTGAATGTACACACCATCCCAGTGAAGTTTCTCAAACTATCCAGCCTAAGTGCTTAGGTACTAGGCTGGCAAAACCATATTGCAGCACAAATATATAAACTACCACATAAAGCTAAAACAACCTACCAAACCACTGGCTGTGGCTGACAGAGATTGTAAGACATGCAAAGTGTCCCAAAACTGTTCTTTAATTTCTGAAGATTTTTTCATATTAATATACATTTTCAACCCAATGTAGGCATTGAGGGAGTTTGTTACCTTTATGTTTTAAGTACACGCTGTCTTGGTTTTCTCTCTCTATGTCTCAAACCTCTCTCCCTTAATTCTGCTCTCTGCCAGCAGGTCAGTCTCCCATTCTTATTTTCCACATTTTACGTATTTCCTTCTTTGGTCATTCACTGGCACTCGTCAACAAAATTTACCCACTAACCTGCTTGCTGATGTTGACCTTTTCCAGGAATATGTATGTCCGTGTACAAGGAACTTAAACAAAATGAAAAAAAAAAAAAAATTCAGATTTCCTGGAAGATGTTAAATTAGTAAGTCCCTTATGCAAAGTCCCCTCAGTTACACAAAGACTGGGCACCTAGGGTAAAGTCCTGCCAGATAAACTCAACCTCTGCCCTTTACTCTTTCCCATCAAGTGGCTTTTTTGCTCACCAGCTTCTGCTTCCACAGGTCTGGGCTTGGGAGTTATCTACGGTGCTGCTGGTATTCGGGAGGATGTTTTGGTTTGGTAAGCAGTTATGATGGGTAAATACAGGAATGGATCACTGGATGATGGAGAACCCTCTTGTTCCCCATTAAGGGAAGCCTTGCACCCTGGCTTTTTAAATTTACTTCAGGCGCTTTTGGGCCTTTTCCTCTTTTACTTTTCTTCTGTAAAGCTGGCTCTGATCATTAACAAGGGCGGACAGTAGCAGCTGTTCAAGGGCGAGCTATGTTTTCCTGCTTTTCAACATACCTCTCTGTAATTTTCCTCCTACCTATACATTTTTAGTTGGAGAAAACTGTTTTCATAATGGCTTCCCTAGGAGACGATTCCAACCCTAAACCAGAAGGTTTCTAATTTAATACATGCTCTTTATTTCCCTTTTCCCATGGAAAACAAAAGAAAAGGTGTTAGACCTACAACTGGACAGTCACTGGTGGATGAGGGGTAGGATATTCACAGATCCAGAAGACTGAAGACCACTTTACCAGGCATGAAGAACATCATACCCAATCTGAAGATACTCAGTGTTTCTGAAAATAGTTGGAACACATGCATGACCCAATGAAAATGAGGGGTGCACCATGTGACTGGACACATTTCTATTTCCAGCAAAGAACTTTACATCCCAACTAGCACCGTTGCGCTCACTCTATAGATCATAATCACACCTCCAACATGAAAACATTTTCACTGCTGTGTGATGAACATATCACAATTTACCATTTTAGGTAATTTGGGTATTTTTATGTAAATACAAGCTTCAAAATTGTAATCAAAAAGTTTTTAGTCTTCCTGTTTAGCTCAGAATACATATAGATTTTTAAAACAACCTATTTTACAAGTTTGTATCACAGGTCACATTTTCTTTTAACAAATATTTACCTGACCAGAATATTATTTTTAAACAGTAGAGAATAAGGATAGAAGTCCAAACCTGAGTACTCAAAAAAGCAATAAAAAATGAGGACCCAAGACAAGCCAACAAGAATTTTGGGACACTTCACATGGAAGGCTCTTTGGGAGAAGATGAGTTTCATTATAATCATTCTTTGTTCCAAAAGTATTTTTTTCCCAGTGCTCTTGGAGGCAAGTCGTTTTGTTCTAAAGTGTAAAATTGGCCTTCTTAAAGTCAGTAATGGAAAAAAAAACAACAAAGAAAAACCAAAACAAACCCGCAGAAGAAAATATAACCTGTAAATACTGAAGTGCAGCTACACCAGCAAGAGGTGAAAGATGACACTTTTCTAAGGCAGCAAAACTAGTCTGTGCTAAATCGACTTAGCAAGAAAATACCATGCCATATCTCCTTGTTATCAGCTGAAGGGGGCTGATCTAAAGACATAAATGAAGTCCAAACAACACAGAAATGATGGAGTTTTTCCAAGGGGGAAAAAAACAAACAAACAAACAAACAAAACAACAAAAAAACCAAAACAACAAACCATAAACAAAACACCCAAAGGACGAATTCAACTGTGCTTATTTTATTGAAAAAAATTAAGAAGTCTTCAAAGAAGCCAATTCCCAGGTTGTTTTTTTTCTGGACTGCATGACTAAAATTGCCAAACAGGAACACTCTGTCAGAGGCATGGTGTAGAGACTATAAATCCACTTCTTCTTGAGCAATGTGGAGGACCTAAATCCAATCTCATTTAATTAAAATTAGTTTATTAGTTTGTTTTTAGTAGCATTTAGTTTATCTTGATTGTGTTGTCCTTTTGTGTAAATGAACTTCATCTGACATGCTCTAAATTTTTTTTATTACTCTTTTCCTCTCATGCCCTTTTCAACTTAGCAGTTTAGTTAATATCGATTTCTAGGAATAAGTGCCATCTTTGAGAATTTAACAAAACATGCTGAATGTAGCCTGTTTCTGAGAAGATCTTTAACAACACACCAAGCTTCAGCAGAGTTTCATTTCCAGAGTACAGACCTGTCCTTGAGCTTGCTGTAACATCCGACTTATCACTGGGAATGTACAAAGTTTACATTACGTTTTGTGGAAAAAAATATAGAACTCATCTCAAGTTAATACAGACCCAAATGACCTCCTCCAAAAAAAAAACTTCTTAAGCTTCCAGAAAATAGCTCTTTGTGATGAACTGGGAATTTCTTCAGCAGATTCTAGCTCTGTAGAGCCTTTCAGTAAACACTGAATGCTCTTCAGACTACCTCTTAGTAAGGAGATAATATAAATAAGTTTAAATAACATAAATATATTTATAAATAAGATATACATCTTTTAAAGCTGGAACTGCTCATTAGACAGTGGCAAATTCATGCAAAGCACCCCTGTGACCTGACATGGGTCTATGAAATCCAGACTTTGACCCTAAACTGGTTCCTGAAAACTCCTCCTAAAGCAGTCATGTGGGATGATTTTGAAGAACAGGAGAGTGGAAAGGGAAGAAAGGAGAATGGGGAAGGGAGCCAAACCTCCAGATCATTTTTTTCATTAAAATCCACATGGTTCAAAAACCTGGTGCACAACACAGGACAGGATTACAGTTCAGCAGATACAGTATGAATACTTCTTTGTTCACTTTATTCTTCTATATTTTGCCCCAAAGAACAGAAGCAATACTGTTAGACTGGAATATGTCACCAGACTTGATTCTTTCATCTAAAACTGAAGTTTAAATGACTCCTTTTATCTTCCTTGCTGGCTCATTGTCCCTCTCCAAGTGCCTGAATGAAAGCAAGGAAGCTCAAAGCTGTTAGTGGACACTGTAACACCCACACTTAGACCAGAAGGAGGTGGATTGATTTGGCAAAAAGGATTTTAGGAGGCAAAACATCAAAGGATGGCAAGATGCAAGAAGAAGGAGGGGAGATCACTGGCTAGTTCCATCTTTGGCATCAACTGAATCAAAGGGAGACGAAGACAGATTTAATGAGCCCCTTTCACTGCTTTCCTCAGCAATGGGCAGCTGAAAAAAGTAGGTATGATTCAGTGAAAGGAAGCATCTAACTGAAGTTTAGTACTTTTACTTACAAGGGTGAATTCAAGTCCTCACAACCGCTCCCATACTATGTACCACCACAAATGTTTTCTACATGTTTGTTTTGAGCATCAGTTCGAGTTGGCAGTGTATCTGTTCCCTAAGAGAATCATTGTCCTACAATCAGCAAGTCCTCACACCCTTTCCTTGCAACCCAGAATTTGCTGAAGCTTACCCAACATATAAATTTGCTGTGACATGGATTTACTACATCAAGAAACACTTTAAAAGAGCCTCCTCTATGCCACCCGGTTCCAATCTTCCTACTCTGTATGTCCATACTAAATAGGCCTCCCGGGATGTGTTCTGTGTGTCTAGCTCCCAACTTCTTTTGAAATTAAAATGAAAAAGTAGTAAGCCCTTGTACTGTATTTGCTGAAGTAACTGAAGACATGAAGGAATTTACACTACAAACACTAATACTATTAAAACACATCTTCCTCCACATTCATGCTGTTTAACCCTCCTCACCACCAATGGTGGCAACCTCAAACTTGTCTTTTTCCTAGTCCTTAGGCCCATCAGCTTGGTCAAAGGAACTGCAGCTAAACCAGAGTGATGCACACACTGCCAGGTCGCTGGTATTGAATCTGCCAGTCATCCTTAGGTCTAAAATATATTCAATACTTGAAACATTTAATTTTTTTCTTTTCTTTTTTAATTTAAGCATATTTACTGCATGTAGTACTTATGAAATTAACAGACAGGATGAATCATTAGAAATCCAGCAGAGCTAAATTAACAAAGCTTCTTTCAATGCGAGGTTCTTTCCCCCCAGCCCTATCAAAGGGCTCCAGACAACTCCAGTTACAGATCTTTTTAATCACTGCCTAATTTAGGAGTGAAAGGAATGATGCCATGTAAGAAAGAACAAGGTCTATTTTCACCACTAACCTGAGCTGAGACACTATATATGAGCAATTAGGACCCTAATCCTGTAGCACTTAATTTCCCAATTGCTTTTACAGAGTGTTTAAAATGATGGATTATTGCTTCTTGTTTTCTTCATGAAACACAGCCAGTACAATTAGGTGTTCCAAATGTCCTGTATCTGAACAAACGAGGATTTGCAGCGCTCCACCTGGAGCAACACCCTCACTACGAACACACTCACACAGAGTGGCTGACTGCAAACCCAGAGCTGCCTGCTAGGGCTCCTGCAGGAACTGTAGGAACCAAAAATGCAGGCAGTTACAATGAAGTGACTTCGGGACAAGCAGCAGGAAGGGCGGCCGTGTGCAGGCAGCGAGTTTCAGATGGCAGTAGCTACGCAAGGCAGGGCGATGTCTTTGGGAACTCCAGCAACTTTTTCTTCCCACAACCTGCCACACCTCCTGCTTTCTTCCCACCTACTGACTCGTCAGGCAGCCTCACTCTGCCTACCACAAGTTATCCATCTTCTGGTCTCTCTACTAAATCTCACCCAATCTGTTCACTCTCAGGCTAGCACTGTCCCTGTTTCTCCATCCTTCATGGACACACCTAGAAAGCCCGGGTGTTTTCTTCTAAGGATTGTCACTGCTTAAACACATCAATGTAGCTTTCTGTAGAAGTCTCAGCTCTTTTAAGGGACCTCCTCCAGGCAATGTACACTACAGACATGTAATGTAACAAATCAAAAGCTGTGTCAAAATACAATTACTCCTATAAGCAGTGGAAATACTGTGCAAAACTGCAGTGCGTAGTAAGGGCTTTGTGTCCATGAAACATGTTTTATCCATGCCTAACTTCAACACACTGCCAAGGGCCAGCAATTAGCCTGTGAAGGAATCAAATGGAGGCTACAAAGTCAAGGTGAGACTTAAATTCCAGTTGAAAACATAAAACATTGACATGAGTCAAAGGCCAGCCATAGGATTTAGAGACCAGGGCTGACGCCTTCAGGAGAGCAAGTGATTCAGTCACACAGAAAACAAGCACCTCTGCAACTGAAATGATTAGATACTTGCTCTTATTTGTATTCAAGAACCTTTCAAAGACTGTCTTCTACCCCAGCCCTCTACCAAAGACAGGAAAAAGCCCCAAAACACTATTCTACCATCTGCAAACACTTGTGTATTTGTAGCTGTTTTCATTTCTATTTCCCAGTCTTTGCGGTCAGCCAGCTCTCCCTCACAAACACTGTACTTCATCAGAGAGTGAGGCACTGTTGGCAAGTAAATATTATGCCATGTGGAATAGAAGGGGTTTTTTTAAAGATGAACAGTTTAGGAATGCAAGTGATGTGGTATCATCACCTCTACTTGTCCATTTGGAAGCAGCACTTTAAACCCCGGGTTCCAACACACAGTGCCCTGCCTTCACCTTGTTTCCCTCAGAGTAATGTTCAATGACGGTGGATCATGCATAGATGCAGCTTCATGCACAACATGAAAAACCAAAGTATTTTTCTGGTATTTTCTTTTGTTTTTAACTAAGTAGATCACTAAGAAAATCCCAATAACTGAATTTCTTTTTCAGATTCATGTGATGATCAGAGATTTTTAAACCTCGGAAACCTATTTCACATCTGCAGATTTCTAGCAGTTGGTGGCCCCTCTCTGGAATCAGATTTTCTCTGGAAAATCACCTCTGGAGTTGGTTTTTCTTCCTCCCCCACTGGTCAACAACTATAATTAATTAGAAGAGAGGTGTGTATGTGTGTGTGTGTGTCTGTCTGTCTGTCTCTCTGAATAATGGAATGAGACACAGCTGGTAAAACTAGCAAAGCATAAATGTAATGTCTTGACCACTTGTCGCTATTACAAAATCCTATGGCATTTTTCCCTTGTGTATTAGTCTTGCAACGGGGATAATTACATTCTGTCTGCTTAAATCCTTAGCTTAAATAGCTACTATGGTCACATATAGAACACATTTGTGTGTCTAGCTCCTACTTAAATGACTTAACTGCCGTTGAAATCAGAAACAAATATACCTTTTGACTGTGGCTTATATATGACATAATTAAAGAAAATAATTTCTATAAAAAGCCTATGCAGTCTGTAGTTTACTAACGCAATTTTTCTATTTAGCTAAAAAAAACCCCAACACATTCCCTATAATAACCAGTTATCCACCCAGTTAAAAATATGCTATAAAGTCTGTGATGGCTCTTTTTCAGACGGAGACCACCAGTGAAATGGAAACATGCTCTGCAAGCAAGATTTTGATATTGAAATAATACTTCACCTTCTTCACTAGAGAGGCCAAAAATTAGAAATATTTCTAAAAAATAAAATCTAACTGATATGCTTCAAAGCATAAAGTCCAGAATGGAGAAAGAAACCCTATTTATTATTATTACTATAATTTAATCCAGCTCAGTATATTGAAAAGTACTGCAAAGTTTTGTATTTGTGGGTACAATTCACTGAAATCCATTTTTATTTTGCATAAACATTTTTCTACACAATTATTAGCTTGACAAATTATGTCTTTATAGAATCTATACCAGAAAGTGTGGCCAAGTATATAACTGAAGTGTTCCAGGCAATATGGAGAAACAGTTGTGCTCACACAGAAATTAGGCTCTCCAACAGAGATCTTTAAAGCCCCATTTGTACTTGAAAGACATGGCTCTTGTTTCGCTTTATTCTTTGCTAGCCAACAAATATCTCATCTGTATTCTGCAAAATACACCTTTCAACTGTGGGAGGAAAAACAATGTTTTAGCATTCTGTGGGGAGGGAAGATAAGCAGGGGGAGAAGGGGAGGGGGGAAAAGAGGGATTATTTCCCCAGTTACCTGGAAGATTAGAAGCACTCTTCTAATTCACAGGCTTTTTCATATGGATAAAGAAGGAAGTTGTTCCAGGAAAGCATGAGAAACATTTTACAAATGCAGAAACTGGATCAGAGAAAAATCACCTCTGCATTTATGTTCTGGCATCAAATTCAGAGTCGGTCTTTGTGATCTACAGATGTGCCTTTTACCTGGAATACAGCACAGTATAGAGCAGTAGGTAATTTATAACCCCAGTGTGGCAACACTAATTCTGCTGTCTGCTACTGCCTGTTCCTATAATGATGTGCAGGGCTGAAACGTATCACAGATCTGGACTTCACAAAAGAAAGAAGTCTGTTCTAAGAATATATGCTCATGGGTGTGCTGCATGCATGGGTTTTTTAGGACGTATAGCAACTGGAAATAGAAATACTTTGCATCAAAATTCTTAGAGATAATACAGCAAAATGCAAACTTTAGATAAATTGGAATAGTTTTCCTAAGGAGCCGCTTGTCATACAGGTGAAATTATCATGTAATTCCCTCAGCTATGGCAGCTTGGAAATTGGCTTCTCTTTGCTGACTTGTCACCGACAGAGGTACAATGAGAATCACCAAGGGAGTAGTTTGAAGTTGAGATGGCACACACTGGGTTCGTTAGTATGACAGGAAGCAAAATGGATGAGTCAGATTTCCTCTCCCATGTTAACCCAAATGCTGGCCCTTCAAGGGTACAGAAAGCTGATGGCTCGATACGTACAGCAACATACACCAAGAAATTAATTTGTTGCAACATGGAAGTTCTAGATACATCACTTTCAAAACAATTTTAATTGAAGCAGTTCCTTATGGTACTGTGTAGCAATTGAGACAAGTGTGAAAACCAGATGCAGGACTGCACTCAAGCAATCGCACAAACACCAACGTTATTCAACATTCCAGGCACTAATTAGCAGGCGGATGGTATCTGAGTAATAGCTGGCTGGTGCATATATGACCACACATCTGTTTCCCACCTCTCTGCATCACTCTGCATGTTCCCAGCCTACACACATTTCTCTCTGAAAGTCCTAATTAATGGAGAGCTCGTGTTGCAATAGGCAAAGAAACTGTTATCACCTCCTACAAGAAGAAAAGATCTGCAAGTGCTGTCCACTGCTGTTGGGTATTTACATACGGAGTACAGTACATCATGTTTAAGGAGCAGACATTTCTGAAGGTCTGGTTTATTAACTACATGAGCTGAATGGACAGAAGGGTTGTAGGAAACTTCAAAGAATCAAATACCAATCCATATTGCAACACATTTAATTCTAATCCTTGCTTGCTTAAACCCGCTTCCTTTGCAATTCCTAGTAAGCTCTTCCCAACAGCATGCTCTCCTGTGCTGGAGATGTGCTGAACACCCCTCCCAGGGCTACAGCATGGTGTGCAATAGGGAATCCAGCACAGGCTGGCAGAGATACCGCAGTTTTCACTTGTTGAGCAACTCAGTGTGCCAGTCTCACTAGTTAACCACCTTCTATGAAAGACAGACACACAAGACAATCCAGATTTCTGCTTTGTAAGATATGAGGGAGGGTTGCTGCATGCAATATCAGTAATTACTTAAGTCAGGGAAACTGCACATAAAGACTTTGATCACAACTGCCATGAGCAGTATTACAAGCCACTTACTACAGGCTTCAGTTTCATGCCACACTTAGGAACCCACATGCAGTCTTCCTGGATAAGGATGTTCAGCTCTCCAGAAGAAGGAGAAAATGTCCTCCCAAGCTCTCAACATGATCTTGTAGCTAGAAATTAACTGAATGCCTGAGACTTCAGCCTTACACATTTCTTAACCACTACCCTCTGGACAGATTACACACAAGTGGACTCAGTGTTGAGACGCTTCCTTTCTTGGAGTATTGCTAAACCCTGGCCTCAAAAGCATTGCGTGGTAATGAGGTATACAGCCTAAAGACAGAAAGGGTGAAAAAATTTCTTTTGTATCAGCTTTGAATTGTACTGAGTGATCTTCTAATCTTACCACACAGCCTCAGTGCCTGAGCCACCTCCGTTCCACACCCATAGTTCTGTGTACCTTTTTATTTCCCCACCCTTTACCTAGACTCAAAAGCAAACGATTCCAAACTTTTTGGGCTCTATACATATCCAGGTCTGTTCACAGCTTCTTTCCTCTTTATGTTTTCTACACACATAGTATGTTTCTGTGCTGCAGCAACACAACATTCTAAAAAAAGGTTACATGTTGATTTATGTAGCAGCATCATAACATTTCACATCCTATTTCTATTGACTCAAAATACTTTTTCTGACCACAACCATATTCTCTAAAGAGGTCTTCATTCAGCCTTTCTTAGTGATGCTTTTTAGTGGTCCTTTTCCTTAAATTACACAATTAATTAGGACCTAATAAAATGTATTAATACTTTGCCCTCCAGTATGAATTACTTGCATTAATCAAGATTGAATTTCATCCATCATTCTGTTGACTGCTGACCTCATTTGATTAAATCCTTCCAAAGTTCTTTTTCAAACTTCACTAACACACCACCAGACATCATTACATTGCATTACATTCACATTCGTTTTAGGATATTCTGCTTCAGTTGTGAAATAATAGTTGAGTGATGAAACTCTCTCCTTTTGTCTCTGCTCACATTTTAATGCAAATTATGTACCCACTTTTTATGTACCTACTTAGAAACTATCTAGCATATCAATTTCCTTGTTGACATAAAAGTGAAAAATTAAATATATATGTATTAATATTGCATGGTACATGTTAACAACACAAAGCATATACTTCAAAATTTTTTTAAATTCTGTCAGCTTATAACTGCACTTTTTTTCCAGTACATAATACCCATTTCCTGAGATTATTACAGTTTAACATCCCTTTTCATGTTTTTCAACCAAAGAAAAATTTCATCTTCTTTTATTACTTCTGCAAAGTAAGTTATCTTATCATTATCTCCATTTTTAAATAAGGAAATTAAGAAAGAAAACAAAGAATTATTTCATCAGGATTGCATAGAAAGTTGGTGGCAGAGACGTCAAGCAAACTTGGAACTGGTGGCGAGACCTATTCGCTAATTGACAAGTCTTCCATTCCTCGTATCATTTCAGTCCTTCCTTCAGTTTTGTAACATCAGTGAAATTTGTTTTCCTTGCACATTATCCAAGATGCTTGCCAAAAGGGGACATGGTTTGAAACCTGTGTTCTATAGCCCAGCAAATGTATTTGCTGGAGAAGCACTACCAGCCCCAAATACTCAGGGCTAGATGACTGATCACCTACTTTGTAACAGCCTGTCAAAAGCAGCAGGTATTCACAGTGAGAGCTGCAGCTCATTACAAACAAAAGCCACGTGCACCTTTCCTTGTGGTAATTAAAACAAACAATCCAGTACCTTTGTTAGGGAGAGTCAAAAAAAATGAGAGGTTTGTAACATAATGGTCCCCATCAGTGTCTAGCAAATCTTTGACTGGTTCAAAGGTAATTTCTTCAAGAATATCTGAATCTGCTGGAAGTAAGTCAAGATCATTTCCTATTGAAAGAGCTGAAAGGTTCCACAAAATAGCAGTATCATTCTTGGCATTAGCTGCAAAGCACTGAACACAAAGGAAGAGCGTCACCATGTGAAATGCCATGAAGTGGGTGGTGAGGCACTGGAATGGAATACAGGCCATCGTGACTGTTCTCCAGGATAGGGAGTTGAGCTTTATATCAGACCATGGCTCTACAGATTCTCAAAGCAAATGGCTTATTTGCTGGCCAGATGAGCTCAGTTTTGAAACCAACAACAATAAAACTGTATGAAATTTACTAGGAGATAAGAAGCATGAACTATCCAAGAACTGGAACACCAATCCCCATCACCAAACAGAGGGGTACACTGATTCTTACAGAACCCCCTGTTTGAATAAAGATGGCCCTAGCCCAACCAGCCTTAGTCATATCAATTAGTTTATACATTTGCTATCTTAGACCACAAAAAAGAACATTCTAACTCTTAGTAAAATATCAAAGAAAGGAAGATTGTTTGGAGGACTATGCTGCCAAGAACACAATAACATCACTATCAGCCCCCACACATTTGTTATTGCATTCAGCACAAGTGCTGGATGAACATCTGCACTGTAAAAATTAAGCCCATTAGCTCCCTCAGCTTGTTAGCATATTTTAATACTGTGATCACAGCTTTCTATTTCTATCAAGGTGCTACTAGGTGTCAGACTCAGTATTCGCGTAGTGCGTCACTATTATCTCTACCCCCCCCCAGATCCTTCACGTGTCTTGCTCTCATGAAACTATCACACAGTGATACTGAACTGAGAGAATGAAGGAGAAAACTGAGAAGGAAGGGAGAAGCTATCAGTGTAGCAATACTGCTGGAAAGATAAGTAGACCTGTGATCTTATCATGTGTGGTTGGACAATGCTGTGTTCAATACATCTCTAGCCCCTTGGACTGTATTGTTAAGCTAGAAAAGTCATCTAACACACATGAAACGCAATTGATTTAACAACTCACTGCTCTGAACTGTTTTCTGTTAGCTCCTAGCAGCAACTCAGTATAAAGAATTGGTTCCACTGTCTCATTTATGGTCTAAATAGAATGTGAAATTCTGGTTTAGTCTTGATTTTAAGCCTTAACCTGTAATTAAAAGAACAGTTGGTTTTAAACAAAGATAGAAATACCAATGTGTGTTTTCATAGAAGCTGAGCATAGATATTTCTATGTTGCTGATATTTTTCTTAACTCTAACCAGTCTGTATTCACTCCTTAGGTTTGCATACAACATGCATGTATATAAAACAAAAATAAGCACAAGTCTGCTCTAGGATACACACGTACTCCCACAGTATCTGATGCCTGTGTGCTACACAGTCACAGGTGACAACTGCGTTTTCTACGTGCAGTAGGCTTTGTGAGTGCATTTGTTTTCTTAAACAGCCAAGACAAATTTAAGCCTGCAAGGTGAACTTGGTTCACCATTAAATATAAAGCTGTCACACAGTCCACAAATCCTGACTAAAAAACGCACAACATCACTCAGAAAAAAAAACAGTAAACTTACAGAAATTAAAAATCTCTGTTCCTCACAAAATAAGTGAAAAGACTCAGGCAAATAGTCCTTCCAGCTGACACAAATTCAGCACCTTCCAGCTCGTGTCCTACATTCAGAATGCCTTAACATGAAAAGTACGTGCTGCATATAGAAGAGCCAACAGTGCCCACACATCTAGTGGTTAGTGAGGGGTTGGTGGATCTTTGCTCATTCTCACACTTCTGAAATGAGGCGTTTTCTCTTTACCCCAATTCCTGCCCTTTCTAAATGCTGAATTCTCTCCAGAGGACATAAACCCCATGCTCCTCATGCAAAGCAGTGCAGCCTTCCTCCAAGGAATTAGGTTTACTAGGAAAAGCAGAACTGTTTATCTAATTTGCTTTTACTCTTTCACTTAGCATCTGCAACTGGCTAGCGCTAGACTTGATACTGAGCTAGCTGGGCCTTTGATCTAACCCAGGAGAGCTGTTCCGATGAGGTAATTTAAGTAGCTGACATTATTCCAAGAAAGCCCCATGACTTAAGCCAAACTGAACTTGGTTATCAAAATGGTATATTACATTGTACTAGCCTGGGTTCAGTTCAAAAGAACCCAAGCCCATGGATGGTCCCAAGAGACCCATTCTGATGCTTCACTCTTGTGTTTCATTTTTCTATTACAAAAGTGACAAATAATGAGATTTTCAGAATTAGGG
The DNA here is from genome assembly GCA_013398015.1 of Oreocharis arfaki. NCBI lineage: Eukaryota > Metazoa > Chordata > Aves > Passeriformes > Paramythiidae > Oreocharis > Oreocharis arfaki. The sequence goes on along the minus strand of VZRR01013400.1, from coordinate 259,308 downwards.
AAAAGGGGGGAAGCAACTGTTAGTTCTTAACTCCCAAACTCTTTTGTATTCAGGGAAAGGTCTATTAGCACGTACTTTAGAGAGGCAGGGACTAAGGCACAGAAACCTTAAACCAGCCAAGGATAAACCACCACTGGACAGAGCCACTTGTACGTCCCACTGCTTTGGCGCAGGCACAAGAGTTTGCACAGTTGAGCTGAGAACGGAATCAAGGACATGACACCAGCCAAAATAAAGTGGAAGTTTCTAAGAGCTCATCAGAACCAGACCAATCTCCACCCCAGCTGCTGTGTGCCTGCACAAGCACTCGCACAGGAACAAGGGAAGGAGCAACCACAAGAGGCAACAGTGGCTTGTGCCAGTTTCAGGCACTTGCAAAACTGTGGGGAGCATAAGGGGTTCTCAGGCTTTCCAGTCTGAGAAAAATAGCTACACACCAATGATCAAAGCAACGCGCTTTGGTTAAACACTACATAATATGGAAAAACATCATTTCACTCACAATACAGACCACTGTAGAGATCACTGAAAAGCATGGATTTCTTTGAGCATGAGCATGATGCTCTATGTTAATCTACATAGAAACTTCAGATAGAAAAATTTCAGCGTGCATGTATTCATACCAGAAGTTACAAGCAAACTCCCAATTCTCCTTCATCCCAGTTGTTAATTTAAAGAAATAGAAGATGAGCCTGCGTAAGAAAAATTAAGGTGGTGCATTTCATCAGGGAGATGAAGAGTTTCTGGAGATAAATGGTCAGATACACATCTGCAGAATGAAAAACAATCAAACATCACAGTCTGCAGAATTCTTAGAGAAGGAAGGTGATCTAGTCTGACTTTTTGTCCCTTTCTCGAGAGAGTTTTTTAAACATTTTTTATTCAACACTCATGAAACACTTTATAAGAAAATATAAGTTATCTTCATACTGCCTAAGCACCTGAACAGCTTCCAATGTTGTACATAAGAAATAGTTTCCGATGGCTCCTCCAGGCTTAGAGCAGCCAAGTGCAAACACCATACAAATGCAGTGCTCCTCCTAATGAGTATTTACCAGCAATAACCAACGTGAATTGAATGAATGATGGGGAAAGTTGTGGCTGTAAAACTCACACAGCAGGATTTTTTAACTGCATCTAAAACTTACATGTGTCCTAGTGCACAGTCCAGTGTGACCCCTGCCAATGGAAACGCAGCGAGGAAGTGCAGCACTGGACAATACTTACTAATATGGACTGAATATAAAAGTAACAAAAGTTGCTCAGTTACACTCTATATGATTTCTGATGTGTTCAAGCACCTACCAGGTGTGTGTGAAATAATGTCTGAAAATAATTCTCCCACAGTTTATTCTCTTCCTCTGTCCAGGGGGGGGATCTTGCCTGTGGTATGAGACTGCACTGTGGTTTTCATACTTGAGTTTTACACCCGCATTGATGAAATGTTTATGCTACTGTGCACTTCTGGTGGAGAAACAGTGTGTAAAAAGGGTGCCCTCAGCGTCTGTGGGAGGTCACTTCCCTGCCTCACAGTGGTCTAGGCCTGTGAGGTCTTGGCCCTCTTGAAAGGCCAAGTATAGCTGTAAGATACTAAGTCCCATTGTGCCTGGCAGTACTGCTCTGAGATTTCCAACCTGAAGCTTAATCACTTTCTAAGATAAATGAAAATCAGTCTTTGAATGAAGATTTTATTACACAGCACGCTTTGAGCGCATAAAATTCCCTTTTGCATCTGTAAGAAATGAGTAGCCAAAAAAAGGAATAGGAGCAAGCACAAGGGTTACCCAACATAATCGTAGTGAGCAGTAACATCTAGTATTGAATGAAGTTTTCTAAAAGTTAACAGGAATTGAAGGAAGGATGAATGAAATGTGTATGAAGAGCAAACACAGATATAAAGAGAGTTTTTTCTAGATCTTGATTACATGTTATACAACTGACTTGCATACTTTGAGAATGAATAAAATAGCATTTCAGAGCTGCTGAGATTCCCACATTTTCATTTGCACAGTATTGTGAGTTTTTCTTTCTTTTCTCATTAACCATAAATACACGATTAATGTTCAGCTGGAAACTTAGTGCAATGGAAATTCTTTACCAGGAGCCAAGTTCAGCCCTGTTTGTAAGTAGATGCAAATACCTAATTTTGTACCAGCACATTTCATGGTTGTTATTGGCCACCTATGTGTGCATATCTAGCTTGTCCAAGTCACTCATAGTGTAAGGCTGCAAAGGAAGAATAGGTAAATTCTAGCATTACTGAATTGCCCTGCAGTTTTGTTAGAGCATTCATGGGACCAGGATTCCATTCCATTTATTAAAAGCCAGGGAATAAAGTATTTCTAAAAATATGTACAAAATTTTAAGAAAAAAATACACAAAAGTCACTTTCATGTTTTGTTTCTTTTTCAAATTTTCAAGAGCATGTTAATTGCTAACATTCCATAATGTGCTTTAAAAATATGTGAAGATGAAATTATTTCAAAACAAAGCACAGAACCAGATTATAGCACTTCAAGAAATGACTGCACTATAGGCTGAAAACCAATTAGATTTTCTAAATAAAAATAGCTTTCTAGCATTTAGTTACATATACACAGAACTAAAATCCAGAGTGCTATGGTTAATTCTGTAATCTGAACCCCAGAGAACCTCCTGCTTTTTAAATAAGTTAGCCTATGTATCAAATTGAGTTTTTGTTTAAATTCCACTGCTCAAAAAATATTTATCGCTCCAGCTACATTAGAAACTTCCTTATCATTAATTGTGCTTAGTGACAGAGAAGGGACAAGTAACAGCATGAGAGATCACTAAATAGCACAAGATCTGCCCCAGGCTATGGGTCTCACCTGGTTACCACAGCTTCTCCTTTCCAAAGGCAGCCTCATGTAATCTCATCTTAACAGCCGGGGACACTGGGAGCCCCGGGTAGGGAAACAGATGAATCCTTCTGAACAAGTGGCCAAATAAAGAGAACATAAGCCAGTAAATAAGCATTTTCCAGCATATACTGTGACTAAAGCAACTGATAAATACAGGTGACCGCGTAGTTTTTTACAGCATGTGCTTTATGGCCAGATGATGACTCTCTCAATCCACCCCCTCCCGAGGTCTATACTCCCAGCTAAATCACCCCGCAGTCCCTGGGCAGATGCAGCTGAAATCAATACTGTCGTTCCAACATCCCTCTCCTTTCCCCCCTAAAGCCCCATAATAGCCAAGTTTCAGCTGAGCTCGGTATTGACCGGCTCCCAGCACCGCCGGGCAGGATCAGCCCGGATCGCTATCTGGCGAGAGGGGAGCACGTCCTGACTTTCCCCAGTCACTTAAGCCGGCGTCTCACTGCTTGTCCTTAGAGACCACAGCTCCACTCAGGCAGAGAGCGTCTAGACAGTATTCATGATCCATCTGTCTGGCACAGCCAGGCTGATGACAAACTCTATTAGAGCCGAAACAATTTTTTTTTTCTGCTCTTCCCTCCTCCCATCTCCCTTTTCCTCCGAGAAGCAGTAATCTGACACTGAAAATTACTATCATTGTTGCAATGCTCAAAATAGCAGTGCCAGACTTTCATTAACATCAACGCTAGACTGCTAAATATTTAAAGAAATGGATAAATTTCACCTGAAGTGGGACAGCCCGGCACACATGAAAGCAGAAGCACAATCAAAATGTAAATCTAAGCGGTTGTTTTTATCTGCACAAATTCGGTGTCACAGTCAGAGGGGGATGCCAAAGGTCTCTTTAAACAAAATATTTTCCTTTGATTGAGCTTTTTGTTTTTAAAACAGAATCATTCTCCAACCCCCTGCAGATCCCTACAAAGCTCAGAGCTGACAGCAGTAGGTGGGGGTGGTGAAAGGGAGAGCTATATATTTGATTTGTTTGGGTTTTTTTACCTTGCAGAGGAAAATGAACTCCTACAGCAAACTCTTCTATGCCAAAACAGCCATGACACATCACCTCCATCAATGCTGACAGCTTGAAATTTGATGTAGACATAATTTGCACATGACAAGAAGGATTTGTTCTCACTTATTTTATTCTTCTGTAAATTCTCAAGCATGTCAATATTTGTGTTTGATATGCCTATGAACACATACAGATCATAGCAAAGGCAACTACCTGTACTGTTTTCCACCAAACAATTAAAAACCTAAAATCTCCACCACCGCAACCCTTCTCGGTAAGACACAACTTGGACGCTGCAGTCTGCAGACAACAGACTACGCTTCCCATTTCAAAATCTAATTTACTTTTAGCAGGACAAGGCAGGCTGATTGTTTGTTGTGAAACAAAGGGAAATGCTCAAACAAATGAACTGTGTCCTTCTAGAGGCAGGCACATTGTTTCAGTTCTTTGGAGTCCAAATTCTCCAGGTCACATGGAGTGGCAAGCTGCTGCCAAGGCCAAGTCTGCAATGTTTAAAATCCTAGTCTTTGCCTCATTTTTCCTATCATGGCTTTGTGCTGTTAAATACACCCTTGACCTCCAAGTAGTCTCAAAAGAACAGTCATCTCCATTACCTCAATCAATAACTCTTTACAGCTGATAAAAACAAAAACAAGTAGCCCTACTGAAAGCTGACGTGGGCTATGCACAAGGCGACCTGCAGAGAGAGATGCAGTAGCACTAGGGTGTCCTCACTGAGGAGGGGAGGTGTGCTTCAACATGCATCACCAAACCTGCATCCCAGTATAAACCAAGCAAGCTGTTACCTTACCATGTTCAGCTTAAATGCCTTAGCATGTATTTTGATCAACTTGCTGGACTAGAGCTTGTGTCACCAAAAATCAGACTCTAACACACCTTGGATTTTCCCAGCTGCTCTCCTATTCCTCTGTGCTATACAGAGTGACTCGCCCACACAGCAGCATAAGGCAGCCCTACCTATAAGTCAGCAAAGGAAAACAATACAACCAAAGAGCTGCAGACACACACATTTCATTTTCCTTTGCACACGTGAGACACTGAGTTCAGTAGCAACATTTTTAAAAGGGCATGTAGTGATAGGACAAGGGGGAATGGTCTGAACGAGAATAGGTTTAGATCAGGCAGTAGGAAGAAATCTTTTACCGTGAGAGTGGTAAGACACTGCAAAAGGCTGCCCAGAGAAATTGCGGGTGCCCCGTCCGTAGGAGTGTTCAAGGCTAGGTTGGATGGGGCTTTAAAGCAACCTGTTCCAGTGGAAGGTGTCCCTGCCCACGGCAGGGGATTGGAACTAAATGATCTGCAGGGTCCCTTCCAACCCCAACCATTCTATGATTTTAAAGACTGAATTAGCAGGTAGCACACTGGAGCCATATAAGAACAGCAAGGAGAGAGGAACACCAGATCTGGGAGATGTGAACTCCTCTAACAGAGTAAGACAGCACCTCTTACAATCATGAGACCCAGGGAGCAGGTTACCCACAAAAAAAATATCTTTCTATGCAATTGCCCATGCAACTTAACTAAACTGAACAAGAAGCTCCAATGAGACATTCTGGATTTGGCTGCTGGCAAGAACACAAATGAGAAATGCTTCAGCTGCTGGGAAATATGGGCTACCGTTATCATGGCACATACTGCTTAAATAAACTAAAGCAGAACTTTCATATGAAAATTTATTTATTTAGACATTGTTTGGGGGCAGTCTGTGTATAACTCTGAAATGAGATTAATATTTTTTCCATCATAGAAGGACAGAAGGTTTGAATACAGCATGAGAAAGGGATTCTTTGAACAAACAGCATAGGGGAAGGCATACTGTTATAGAACAATGTGCTGTAGGTAAAGACAAGGGCAGTCCCAGGGAGAAACAGGACACCCTGCTTGGATGTAGACCAGCACAAACTAATAAGTGGCTCCTTTCAGCACTTTCCTTCCCATTCAACAACTGCACACAAGCAAGAAGATGCAAGAATAGAGCTGATATGCCACACTGACCAGAAATAAATACCTGGTTTAAGATTCCTCAAGTGATTTTTTTTTTTTAATACTCATTTTCTTCTTATTGAGATGTATTACTGTCTCTTTACTAATTAGAGAGCAATGAATGTATGTACTTCTGTGCTGAAGGGCAGCCTGCTCAGCTGGGACATTTCAAGAGCATACACTCTGGTGTACTCTGGTAGGGATCCCCATTAAAATCATTGAGCAAAAGCAAGCACACATTTCTTAATTCAACATGTCATCCCTCTAAGGCCTGGGGACCTCACTTCAGCAAGTATTCTAAAAACATTTTTTCAAAGCTGGAATAAGCCAACACAACTAACTGATGTGTCCATAATTATGTTGTTTCCTATTACTGACTGGCACTGATTTCTACCACACAGTAGTCTGTTTAATGGCCAGAACATGATAAATACAATTTAAATACAGTTTATGGTTGTATTATTTTTCTGTCTGGCTTTGATCTTTTTTTTTCTAAAGCCAAGATTATGGGCAAGCATAAGACCTTTTGATTTGGACCCATCACCAAAGCCTATGTCTTGTCCTCAGATGTGGGAGGGAGTTCCACTCAAAACCAAACAAATTAAAACAAAAATAAAATGAAATAGCCTAAAAGAATATATAGGTCATTATTATTTCACAGCCACTGAAATTGCTGCAGAGGTACCAAAGTAACACAAAGTAGAAGATTTAAACGATTCAGAGTACAGCATTTAGGGACACGTTCACTTAGAGGTTAGAGGGTAGAAGAGGACAGGCGTATAACCCACACCTGACTTCATCCTCTGTCCTGCTTATAGCCCCATGCATTAATTACAAAAATTACAGATACGTGCTGCTCATAATTGCTATTACTAATAACATCATAACAAAACAGATATTCCTAAGACATAGTCACGACCAGAAGTGAAACAGAATACTGAGGGATGTCAGTATGGGCAGAACCAAACCATTTGGAAAGCAGAAGTAATATAACATGACTTCTATTGTAGCTGTATCTCAGCAACCTTATTGGAAAATTTATCCCCCATCCAGAGAGCTAAATTGTGAATTAAAAATAAAGAATTGCAGAACAAACAAAAGCAAAAGCAAAGTTTGAGTTCAGTGTACATCACCGAGGGCAAAGCACTAAGAAAGCAATTCTAGTGATAAACTCTGGCACTGTGTGTGCAATATTTATGCACCAAAGAATAGCAACTAAAGCTATTTTAAATATATACCTACAAAGGTCAGTAACCTACCAAACGATGCTGATCTCAGCACCAGTAAAACTAATAGGAATGATGAACAGAAAGATTATAATTTTCTTGATAGTCTTAATAGCTTATAAAGACTCTTGCACAGACAGAGCATAGAATATTTTGTAGAACCTTGAAAAACAAATATTTAACCACCCTTCCTCAGAGGCCACATATCATCCATATGATTATAACCCCAATGTCCGTAGTACAAACTCCCTTTGAATAACTACAAATTTCCATGTTTAGAATCCTGGGGAAAGTGTGCCACAAATCCCTGGTAGTTCAGAGAAAAATAGTATTTACTTTCTCTGTCTCATACTCCCTTGATATCATACAGCAGACCAAGTTTCCAAAAAAGACTGATTTCTGAGGTAAACAGACATATTTGACATACATACATACATGGACGCACACACGGAGCCAATACTCACAGCTAAAGATGCCTGGAGGTGGATGCTCTGTTACAAGCAGGCAGTTCTCTTCATCACTGTTATCCCCACAGTCATTCTGTTGGTTACAAATCAGTGAACCAAGATACAAGCATTTACCACTGGCGCAGGTGAATTTGCACTCTGAAAGGCAAACAAGAAACCAAAACAAAAATCTGTGAGAAAATTGATGCTTACCCTTCATCAATGCTAAAATGACAATATTTTTCAAGTAGATGCTGTAATGGTGGATGGCTCTTTGGCATTTCAACACCAAAACAAACAATACTGTACTTAGAGCATTGCGTGTATAAATATATATGTGACACATTCCTGATCACCAGAATCAAACCATTAGCAAACCAGATTTGCCACTTGGGAGAATTCACCTTCTTTAATAATAAGCAATATGTTTTGCAGTTAATGTTGATTGTAGTTCACTTTGGACAAAGACCACATTCTCATACAGGTTTGTGTGGCACCTTGCATATTTGGGGCAAGACGGCACTATTAATAAAAATAATAATTGTCCCACATTAAAAAAAGCCTTGCATCAGCTGTAAGGCAACAGTATAGTTTGTAACCAGGAACAATCCTGTCCAGACATAGACAATTATTCCTTAACTGCCCTCCCAAAGCCAATTTGCCAGTCTCCCACCTAATTACAATCAAGCACTTGGTGTCTGCACATCGAAATCCCACATGCTAGTGTTCTTTAAAAGTTAGTAAACTTCTAAAATGCCTAGGTCTCTGAATGCTAAATGCAGGCATGCTGTAGTGTTTACATTTTGTTTTTACCAAAAAAAAAGAGAACAGTTTCCCCTAAATATGATTCTGTCATAAGAACAATGCCTATGAGACCAAGTATACTTTATAGCAAGCATTGGAGATGTAATTATGAAACGTTCACAAAAATATACACACAATTATAAAAAGCCTTCTCACTAGGCTTGTTACAAAGTTAAATACACTACACATATAGAACAGAGAACACATTATATCTAGACAAATTAAAATTTAATGATCACACTACCAGCATGTTGACAAATTCTGGTGATTGTCATTCACAAGCAGAGGCAAAGCAGACAGAATTAGAAACACTCACAAGTAGTTTATTAAAGGAGTGCCATTCCCTGAACCCTGGGCTTCCATAAGGCTGCAGTGTGGGTTGGCTGATTCTGCTCCTGAGAGATGATTTCTGGTCCTTCCCAGCAAAGAGCTAGAATTTGTTCATCTTCAACAGTACCAGCAAAAGAATTTGCTTTAATCTTAACTTACTCTGAACTGAGACAACAGGACCTCCAATTCTAAGAAGTCCCTAAATCAGTTACCAAGGTGTGACTCTTACTCACATGTGTCTGTTGTGTAATGCAAGTGTGACAATAGCAAAGGAGAGGAAAAAGAAATTGAGAAAGGGAGAAAATTAGTTTTCATTTTTCATTTGATTCATAGATAAAGCAACTTGCAGACTTTGCTCCAAACACTTTCCAAGAGTATTAATGATATTTTGGTACACATACCAGCAAGAACCTGCTGCAACAAAAAATCGTATGCGTCAATATGTGTTACATATAAAATGTTACTTAGGAATATAGACAGAAGGCATCAAATGCAAGGAAAACAAGCATTTCCTGTGGGGAAAAAAACCCTCATCTGTTTCACTTGGTGAAAGTGCACTTACAAAATAAGTATTTGCCTAAATGAGGTCCTAAAATTTCAGCTTTTTCAGTCCAATCCTGCAGTCCCTGACCTATTAAAACTGTAGAATAAAATACTGCACAAACAAATCATTTTCTTCTGTTTGTCACTCTGTCCTTCTCTGCCGCAACAAAGAACTGAAGAGGCATTGAAGGGCTTAGATTTTTTTTTGAGTATAGACTATTAAAAAAATCATAACTAAATGAAGTAAGCCTTTGAAACTCATGGAATTGAAAAGGTCATTAACAATTACTTTTGGAAAGGAGGCTCAATATTAGCAATCTGATAATTACAGTGCTTTAGGACTCATTTCTGCAATTTCATGAAGAAACTGGAACAAGAAATGAACAAAGCTGTCTTGGAAGGTTAGAAAAGTCACCTTGGCAGGACTCCAACTTTCCAGGTGTCTTAAATGAAGACTATAACACAGGGTTAAATTAGAGTGGTGAAGAACATAATGCTTCTCAATCCAGAAAGAATCAATCACCATATTGCTTCCAGTTAGAATATGTGGCATACTACATTGGCCAACCATTTACTGCTTTCCTGTGCCTCTGTGTTGAGTCCTAATATATGATGCTTTCCATGCTTCCCCCATGGCTGATTCAAAATGCTCAAGCAAGATGTCAAGCCAAAAGCAGCTAAAGCTAAGAACTCTAGGTGTCTGTTTGCCACCAGATTACGCTGTCTTCAGATAAAAGACTAGACAAAGCATTACCCTTTTTGTAGCTCTATTAAAGTCTTAAAGTTCTGGGGTTTAACTAACATTATCATAAGAGGACTAACCAGAAGAAAGAATTTGTGATTTAAGGTGTTGGTTTTTTGGTTGTTTTTTTTTTTTTTGTCATAGATAACAGACCACATTGAAATTTGGAATGAAAAAGCAGACTCAATCAGCTTTTCTTGTAAAATATTACGGCTACTTCCTCATTCCCTCACACACGTGAAAACTGCCATCATGAAGGTGCATTTTAAAAAGTCATCAGGCACCCTGTCCCCTTTTGGATGTGCCCACGTTTTAACTGGAAGGTTGCTCAAAATACCACAGGAATTCTGTGTTGACTTGAAAATGGGATGAGTTGTCAAAAATCATGTTACCTTCTGATCTCCCACCAAATCTATTTAGCAAGGAAGCAAATACTCTACTGGGCCTGGCTGGGATGGAGTTAACTTCCTTCACAACAGACTCTATGGTGGCTATTTGGATTTGTGATCCAAATAGCCAGTGTTGGACAGCGTTGTAGGACAGTTTTGATGTCACACCAATGTTTTGGTTAATGCTGAGCAGTGCCTGCATAGCATTGAGGCTTCCTCTTTTTCTCACACATGCATGTGCAAAACTGACTTCCAGATCTAACAAAATGTAATATCTAATGGAGGACACAAAATTGCAAAACATAGTCCACATAATCACATCCTGTTGAAGTCTAAGAGAAATACTCGAAGGAAAAATGGATTGTAGGAACAGAATAAACTAATTAAACAGATTATTCAATGAAAATACAGATACTTCTGAACATAGAATATACTTAGGATTTGGTATTTGCAACTTGTGAACAAAAATTCAGTACTTTAATTAGTCTGCTTAGTGAATGCATTTAAACACTGTGTGCTTTTACTAAAACTAGAAAAGAACCCTTCCATGTAAAGCAAGATAGATCAAAGTCAGGTTGATGGAGGTAGTAGAAAGCAAATATTAGAGTACTGTCAAACTGAAATAAGCCTGCAGAGGTCTGTACCAAAATACAAGGAGTGACCTCAAAACACACCAACCAGGGGATCCAGACCAGTCCAGACTAGACCAATATGCCTAATGACACACCAGAGAGCCGTTTGCAGTACAAAGTCTTGTACTTGGCCTGTCTAGACAAGACAGGGGGAAAAGATCCTTTCTGAAAACAAGCCAGCATGATCCTTCTTTCATGAATAATGTTTCAAAGCTAGACAGTTTCCCTTTTCATTTTCAAGTGGCAATTAGCGAAACATCAGTCGGTTGGTCAGCAAGGCTCCGACTAGAGCTAAACCTGAAGCAAGATGACAGCTACTGCAGGTTGAAAAACACCAACCCTTCTCATAATTATGTTTTACTATGTTCATAATTATGTCTGGAGCATAATTTTAAAAACTATCTTTATGATACAGTGGTTCTTCAACATAAAATTTTAATAAACATACTTCCAGGTAGAACTTGACTATCTTGAAAAAAAAGGAATACTAAGAATACTGTTATGAACATTTCCTATTTTAAGATACTGAATGCAAGTAGTACAAATAAGACTATTACACACATGTTCAAGGTAGATTCTTGTATGCATACAACTCTCTACAATTACCAATTAATACACAACTGCATTTCAAATAGTTAATTGAAGGTTATGTTTCTGTTGCTACAGCAAAAGATGGATTTGCCTCATGATACAAAAAACCTACCCTGATCAGATTTTTTACTGTTAAATGCAAGATCTGATGTATTGGGTAGGCTTATTTTATACTTTCTGTGCCTAGCCAACAAGACAATTTTATCCTTGCATTCAACTTAATTCTTTTAGACTTCATTTACACTTGACTTCATCCATATGAACAGCATTCCCATTGTTTTGTCATCCCACTTACCGTAGGGCATTTTTAATTATAGCTAAGTGCTGTTTGTTTTGCTAATGTAAGCCCAACCACGGGCCAAGTAAAAAAAGCAACAAAGTGTCATATTGAAAAAATATGGTGGTTTAGGTCACTGTTATGATGCATGTCACAGCTGCTTATTTAACGGGTCTGAGATGATTATCTGACCCAGGGGCAGAATTCTCTTCCATCCATTCGAATAAAAAATAAAAACCTATATATGCAGCCAGTGATTTCAAACTGTTGTGACTAAACCGTAGTAACGCGGTTCAAACGCACAAAATGAAATCCTAAGTGATGTCTGGGACTCAACCAGAGCGGAAAGGCACTCTCCCAAAATCCACCAGACTGGCAGCTGCCCGGGCAGCTCAGCCAGCAGAGGGTGATCAAATACTCTACTGAAGTCATGTAAGTGAAAGGTAGGAATCTCTTTGCCTCTGGGTGGGCAGACCTAGACCTCCAGAATAAAGGCGTAATTTCGAATGTCTTACATAAAGACCTCATTTTAAGTACGTCATCATACTTCTTCATACTCCTGCTCCTATTGCAGAACCTAAGAGCCTGAGAGAAAATGTGTTTAAAGGGCATCATCACCTGTTATAAGGATAATAAGAGGCAGAAGCAGTAAATTGGAGAGGGTGGGAGGAACCACACTTCACAAGAGATTAAAGAAATATAAACCACAAATACCAGAGTCAGTACAATAAAACCCTGTTCAGCCTCTCATAAACATCTGTCTGTGTATTATTTTTAATATTGTAGATTGTAGCTTTATAATGGGAAGTAAATCATAAATAGGAGACATGCACACAAGGGGCATGTTTATTTGGGAAAAAGCTTGGTTAATAAGGAAGATGGCAGGCTGCCATGCGATCTAATAAACCTCCATTGGTGCAGGGAAGTGAGGGATAAATAGGTCTCTACAAAACAAAAAAGCACTTCACAAAAAGAATGCCAAGCAGAATACCAACAAAAATGAAAGCGGATCAGCTTATGCAGGGTAAGAAGCAGAGATGTAAGCCACAGGCAGAGGCCTGTCCTCAGTGCCCACGGCCTCACGCAGGACCAAGAAGTGAGGCTGCTCTCAGAGCCACGCAACGTGGAGACAGAGACCTTCTCTGCCCAGGGGAGATTACAGCCTTAAAACCAGGCTGATTGAAAGAAGATTGTTACTGGTTCGCAACCAGTCTCATTTGCTCTTTCAGTGCCCCATGCTCGCTTGCTTATCCAGCAATTATCTTTTCATCTACTTCTTAAGGCAAAGCCTGGAGCTATGCCCTTTAACGAGTTACTATTTATGTCAGTAGCTAAAGGAAGCAAACACAATATTCTTGCTCACAGGTAGCAAAATCCACTGCTCAGTTCACCAGTTCGGGGCATTACGACATTTCACCAAGCTTACGTTAATTGACAGCCTGAATGAAATTACCCCAGACATCGTGGGGGCAACCGAAAAAACTCCTTTATTTTGAGATTGGTCAGTGAGATTAGTTTTTGCCTGTGATCCTTCTCCACCATATATATTTCTCTGGTGTGAAAAGAAAGAGAAAAATCTCTCCCTGAGGGCCACTGGGGCATTAAGAAAAGAGTTTTCATCAACACTGGGAACTAAATTCAGGAGACTCACTGTCACTGAGCCACCATCCTGCCCACACAGCAAGTCTCCGCAGCTTCACACTGGGGACCAGCAGCAACCCTGAGCATGTCCCCTCAGGTATGAGACAACAGTTCCGATCACAGCACTCATCACTAATGGACCAAGCCTCTCCAAGGTGATCTCAAGGACTGTCAGGCCCACCCAAATTCCCAGTTTTGCCAGCATAGAGAAAGGCCAATAAAGGAATGCCTCTTCTATTGCCACCTTCATAAATGATTTGTTCTATTTATCACTTACCTTCCCATAAAATAGCAAGGCAGTGTAAGTACGGGTTTCCATTTCCTGTCCTTCTACCCACTTGCTTTTCCTGGCCTGGCAATGCTCTGCCTGCTTATGCCCACAGAGAACTGGCATGCCAGGACTTCCCAACAAAAGTCAAGAACTGCGTCTCCTTCTCCTCGTTCACGTGAAGATGCTTTACACCCCCACTAAAGCACCCTGACACCTTCTCCAGCCACAAAGCTTCTGCAGAAACATCCCTCCAGCAGCATGTGCCTGGCGCTCCCCGGCACAGGGACTTGTGTCGGTGCTGACAACTCAGCTGAGCCACAGTCTTGACTTTGACCCAGGAGGCACTTGGTTCAGAGCCCACAGAGAGAAGGACACAGCACCGTGGCAGACACTCACTCCATCTTATGGGAAGAAACGTCCTGTGAGGAGGGATGAGTTTCCAGGAGCCATGAGAAAGCCTTGTGTCTGCCCTGACAGACCCCACAGGAGCCTGTGCTGGCTGTATATTTCTATACGTACTAGCAAAGTTTTCCAAGTCAAGTATGGGGAAGGGGGGAAGGAGCACTGGTGACTCAACTGATGGCACTCTCATTTTCAGTTGAGAAATTACACAAGGAGACGATTAAAGATACATTAGGCATGTACCTTATAATTTTTGTCAAGCAAAATGTCATTATCATGGGCAAGTGCAGGTAAGAAGGGTATGTGTAAATGAGATTTTTCTTAACATCTCATTCTCCTTAATCGTAATTCAAAGAATTCTTGAATTATGGTAAATATTTTAAAATTATCTTAGTTGGTGTTCATCTTAAGAAATCTTTAATAATCACAAGCAGTGCCACTTACCAGGTTTGTAGAGTACTGCATATGTAGAGGAATAGAAAATTTAAAAATCACATTACTGTAGCAGCTTCTTGTTTTTCCTTTGGAATATTGTTTGCTTAACAAACAGCTCAAGACAAGACCATTTTAGCAGGCAACTTCATAACCTCTGAATCCAGAAAAATACAGACTAAACCATATCCCTTCACAGATGCCTTGCTAAGTTTTGACTGCAGTCCTAAAAACAGGCCCAGATGAGGACACAACGTTAGAATAACATGAGTTATTGCAACACCCAAGGATTATCTGAGGTTGGGGAATATGGGTTGATTGGTGGGAAAGAGTACTGTCTTTATGTTTTCTGATGTTAAATTAGGTCAGATTAAGACTGTGACCCCTGTAGGGCAGAAACTGTTTTAAGTTAGCTCTCCTAGGATGTACTGAAGTACAGAACAAATACCATTTTCATCTGAAATGGTGTAATGGTACTGAAGCAAGGAAGGGTCTGAGAACAGACCCGAGAACTGGACTTTTCATAAAAGCAATGCATAATGCAGGTAAGAGTATACTGTGTTTCAGGTGGCTGTTCAGATGTCAACCAAATATTGATAACAGTACTTTTTTTTTCATACATCTTCCTGAGCACAGTGTGCAGAAAATATAAGAGAAATTAAAGTATTTGCTGTGTGTCAGGATGCAGGACAGTTATGGAGCTTCCAGTGTAACGTGAGTTCCAGATTTCAATGGACAACAGCGTTCCTGTTTCATTTCTCAATGGCATTTGAATTGTGCAATGCACACTAATATGAGTAATGAAAAGTCTGTTATCATCTGGATCATGTTCTCTGATCCACACCTGCAGAGATTTGCATGTTCCTGCAGTAAATACCTTGTCACTGTTAGATTTTGTACTTTAAAAGTGATTTCACCTAAAGTCCAACTATCTAAGAAGTGTCTAACTCAGTTCACTGTGCCTCAGCTTTCACATAAAAATATTAATAAATAATACCTAGATTATAAGAAAACAGATTGCTCTCAGTGGTTTGAACCATACAGAATAGACAAAGTTTTTTACAAACTAGTACCGTCTTGTATCAATTGTTACTAAACTCTTCCCTCCTTATTCATCTCTATCTAAAAAAATGAGTCACACATTCTATTCACCTTAGTATCTTTCCCAGAAGTCTGGGGGTTTTGGCTAAGCCTTTTAAACAAAATAAACAAAATAATTCCTTTCCACCTTTCTTCAATTCTTCCTTTCTACCAGTTTCCACAAACACTTCCTCTCATGTATGTACTGCACTGCAAATGTATACAAACTCCCACATATATGCATCTCCATATAGTGGAGCTGGTAGTCATTTGGTTTGCCTAGTATCTTCCACTACAAATACCTTGGAGAATCCCTCCCATGTTCGCTGCATGCAGCAGGTCTGTGATGCTGAGCTGGAAGAACACCCCCAGCCTACAGAAGTGCCTCTTCTATGTCCCAAGAAATTCTCTTCTGCTTTTATGGAAATAAAAACTGTTAAAAAAAAAAAGTGGTTATCTTCCCATTGTCTGCATCAAGGCAGTCTCTGGAAGCCCTCCCAAATAACTAAAAGGCGCAGACACTGTAAGGCTCCAGCAGTACCACTGGCAGAGCAGCAGCTCAAGCCATACTGGGACCGCAGGGGAAGAGGCAGATTAACTGCGGTGGGGAAAGGAGGTGAGCTCTGCTCCCCCTCACTTTTACACAAGATTTCCACTTCACTTCAAGCTACTGCCAAGAACAGCCATTACTACAACCACCATGTGCTCCTCTTCTGTCCACAGGTGCTCCCAACATCAAGTGCATGAGACAGTCAAAGAAGAAATGTGAACACAGAGCCAGTATTCTATGCATTGAGAATGTCTCATTTAGCAAGCTGAGCAGCATAGTTTCAATAAAGATTATTTCAAACTACAATTATGCGATTTTGTTTAAGCATCAGCAACATATTTGACCATGTAGCAGGTATTTAACCAAGATTATTTAACTATTTCCATGGTCAAAGTGCTTACAAAGCAGACTGTGCAGAAAACACTGATACAGGCATCCGAAAGAAATCTCTACCACTTAGATCTTTCTATTGTTGCAACACTATCATTTAAAAATGGACAGTGTGTTTAGGACTTCTTAGGACAGTGCATTTCAGGCTGTGAATGTGAACATACTGATGCTGGATGGTGCTGAGTCTATCCTTGCACCATGCATTATCTTGGGAAACTTTATGGTAGAGGAAACCAAAGCAAATTACTTCCCTTCCCCAATCCGCACTCAACTTTGCAGATACACTGAGTGTTTAAGTGAAAAAGTACCTAATAAGTAGGCACAAGCCTAACACAATGCAAAACTTGAATATAAACAGAGCCTCTAGTTCACAAGCTCAGGCCACGACTACATTGATTGTGAGAAACAACAAAAATAAAACCAAAACCAAAAACAAAAGCTGGAGCACCGTGTCCCTATAAGCGAGGGCTTTTGGCTGGCACTGCTGCCCAGTGACAGCTGGCTGGGGCATGGCACAGCCTTCCTCCAACACCAGCTGCGGTTCACATCCATGTGCAGCTGCTTCTCTGGAAAGACAGGAGGTTTTTCACAAGTCTGCTTGAATCAGGGGGACCACCTGACCCAAGCTAAGTGTTGGCATGGTGAGGAGGAAAAGACTAGAGTGGGGCACCAAGGGAGGATTGATAGTGCCTGTGTGTCCAGGTATGACAGTAAGGGCTTGTCTTCACAGGTCACATCTACACATCTGACTTGGGTGAAGCCACACGGCCTGGAACCCTCTCAGCAGAGCTGGCTTTGAGAAGTTAACCATGCCTGCCCCTTCCTAAACACAGTTTTGCAAAAGGAGATCAGTCTTGTGGCCACCTGGTGTGCACTGTACCAACACACCTGAGCAGTGCCCACCTGCCAGGCACACATCCAGATGACCTGGGCATGTCATGGTTGAAGCTGCTTTTCCGACAAAATCTGCTTCGCATTTGAGATCCAAGTAGCACTTGATCTACAAACCACACCCCAAAACCCTGACACATTACCTGATGCCTATGGCTGTTCTGGACATGATTTCTGTCTGTGGTTTATCTTAATACGCTGGACTGGAAACTACTGTGGTTGACATGCAGATCAGTCATGCCAGCCTTGAGACTGCAACGTCTGTCAGAGAGGCAGTGTAGGCAGCCAATAGCAATAACCACTTCAGACATCTAATTTAAACCTGCCACTGTACATCTGTCAGAAGCCCCACAGAATTTTCTGGGTGGGGACAAGAGAGGGGACTAGGATAAATCTCCGGTTACAGCTCAAGCTATCAGTGTATCGATGACAAGTTAAAGCACGTTAAAAATTGTACAAATGATGTGCTGAACACTGAGAACCTCCCAAAATCCTACCAGCCATGAAAGAGAATAAACATCCAGAGCACTGGAAACTCAAGAGCAACTAATTTTGTTTTAGGCGAGGTAGTTGTAATATTGTACCAGCTCATTATTAATATTCTGTTCAAAGATGGTGATAATTTTCTTTGTTTTTATAAGTCAAGATAACTGTACTGAGGTCAGTTTCATAGCACTGGTCCCTTCTCAGAATACTTCAAATAGGAAGCTCATAGTAAAGCAAAAATCCAGTTAATATACCACGCTGCTCATTTTCAAGCAAAAACAAAGGAATAAAGTATTTGTCAGAGCTTCCTCTAACACCTCGAGGGTACTTATGCTTAAAAAATTACTGAGACACTAAGAAACACCATCTAAATGGATTAATTTCCCTTGTCACTAGGATGTATTTCTTTAAAACACAACATGTCTTACTATTGAATGTTACACTATAATGCAGAAAATACTTCTCCAGGGAAGAGACCAGTCTAAAATCCAGGATGCAGACTAAGAATATTTTATAATTTGCAGGCACTGTGTCCAGATAGATGAATATAAAAAGAACGATCCTCAAGAAAGAAGTCCAACAGCTACCAATACTAGGTAAGGAGCAGCCTAGCACACAAATCTTTAGAAATCAAATTCAAAGGTGGGTGAAATTCTATAGCAGTGTAATATAGGACTCCTTGATTTTTTCTTAGTCCAGTTCTCAGCTACTTACTGAGACATAACGAAGGCTACAATTAAATGAACACTGTGAACACATTAGCACATTCTAATGTTTGTGCATCTAATCTGTTGTTTTTAAGGTCTGAGCAGAGATGAGGCTTCCAGTGTGCAAACATCATCTGTCCTATGCAGTATTAAACAAAAAGCATTCACCTGAAATACTTCAGCAACACCTTAAACAAACTCTTTGTACTTTGTGTTACAGTGGATTAGGAACACACTACCCAGAGAAGTTGTAATTAACAACAGTGGGGAAATAATAACCGAAATACATCTCTTTATTCTTCATGCAGTAACTGTCTTTGAGTTTACAGTAAATTATTAAAATGTGCTCTACTACCTAAGAAACAGAAGCAGTGATGGCAGGACAGCACATCCTGGTAAAAGGTCATTTGAAAGGGTAGGAAGTCCCCTTCCTAACGGATCAGGGTTATAAAAAATATAAGAAAAATTTCCTTAAATGACCTATGTGTAAGGGAATTTTGTTAAGTTTACCTGCTTTAACTAGCAAGGACACACTCTAATACTTATAGACACATAACACTTATGGTGTGCAGTCATCAAAGCCTTCAAAATGGGATTAACCATTTTAAAAAGATGACCATGTTTGTAACAGATATGCATGTATAACAGTAATAATTTAGAGTCTTCAGAACATACTGCCGTTGTTAAACTCATAGCTGAAATGGTAGCACATTGGAGAGAAGGATACGGTTTGGGTTTAAACATGCTTTCTAGAGTTCCAAATATGACCTCACACACTCAGTTTTATTTTTGTCAAAGCTTAAAATACAGAATGAAAAAATCTTATTCTGCAAGCACATACTAAGCAGACCATTAATAAAATAAAAATTAGGTTCTCTTGTGACTAAAACATCAACATTCACATGGTGTCACACGGCAGAGTACCTGATTACTCTTCTTGAAACGCAAAATTCTGGCAGAACTGCTGTTAGCTAAGATGGATGCAGTTTGCTTTGAGGAACACTGTTCCTCAATGTTATTCCTCAGGATGCTATTTTTGATTTCCATGGCAATTTCTTGGGAATACAGCTGTAGGGTGCTGTTTTTTGAAAAACTTAAATAACTAAGTTAGGGCAAACATCCTAAATGCCCGGTGTTTGAGAGACACTCACAAAGGAATAGCTGAAGAAAAGATTTCTATTTCAGATTTCCAAATAGAACATTAGGGTCCTTCAGAGAATCACCAGCCTACAGCTTTTTAGAAGTGTAATTCCATCAGAGAAAAACTGGGTAAAAAATTTAATTCTATTTGATGACATCAATGATGGAAGGAATTCACATGCTTAGCCTGTCTACAAAGCTATCATTAAAACTGTAAGCATCAAAGAAACGGACAGTGGATATGGAAGGCTAGGCATCTTTCTAATAATATGCTGATGTTTAGTAGGTCTGTCTCATTTTGACATTTTGGGGCCTAATCACATGTATTTTAATGATAACTCGCTTCACTGAATTCAACCCCTAAACATGTATTTTAAATAACTTGCTCACTCTTTTCTTTGACACTAAAGGTGACCTATATATATTAAGATCGTGGAAACATACTGTGAATATATAGAGAGAGATATAGGAACATAGAAAAGGAAGACTAAAAAAAAACAGAGGAATGTTTTGCCCCTTCTTATTTTTTTAGAACATTAATTATTTCATTCTCTCATATCACAAGTACCTAAAGATGAGAGAGGACTACTCCTTAAATCACTTTAAAACTCTCTAGATAATATCTTCAACCTTAATGGAGCTTCACATATTTATTTCACTTAAAGCTTATTTATATCACATGCCTAGCAATCAGCAGCCTACATCTTGTCTTTTGCATAAAGATTTCTCCAAGTATCTTCTAAATATTTTTTCTCTCTCAAGGCACATATCAACAGCAAAACAAGGAAAGAATAACCTGATTTTTAAAATAATCTTACCAGTGTTCTTTTATTATAAAATAATTTCTTTTTTTACGACATATAGGCAAGTACCTTGCAAAGAAATAAAATCAAAGAACAAAAAAAATCCAATCTTTCCATATTCTTTCCTTACAAAGTTCACCTTTGATACATGTACCATTATATAAAGAGACATGTACTTTCACATGAATATATCTAACAGCAAACGCAAAGCCTAGGCATTGTAGGCCAAGGTTTGAAACAAAATCTGGCCTAAGATGTATTGACCCAGGGATTCCTTCACAAAGTACTCAGCCTGTGAATTATTTCATGCTTCTTAAACACAAGGACAACGTAGAGTTCAAAATCTCAATGCAGAAACATAATAAAAAAGCATTGGCTTGTTTTATGTGGAAATTTCCACAAGTCAATAGGAAACACATTTTTTATTTTAAACACAGTATCATCTGATTTTGAATCCATGTATCAACAATATATTATATAACATATGATGTGATTAAGCAATGCAGGTTGCAAAAGCACATTCCAAGAACACATGGAATAGTCCTGCCAGACTGTACTACAGTTTTCCAGCTTCCGTTTTAATACTTAATGTCTGCATACAAAACCAGCAGGCCAAACAAGAAGACTGGCCTGAATTATTTTCATATAATATTCAGGAGAAAAGAGATTTGCTGGCTGCTGTACAAGGGAGATGCCTGCAGTACTGCACTATTACATTTGCAAAGTATGCAAGGCTCGAGTCCTGTTAAGAACACAACACGGAGGAGCAGGAAAGGAATGCATAATATTGTGTACCAAAAGATCCAGGGGGGAAAACTATTATGCTGTCTTAAGTAATAGTTCTAGAAATTCTTCTTTCAGGAAAGTCACAGAAGGTTTTGCAAGATCTTGAAACAAAAAAAATTACAATTCTTTTCTGAGCTGTAGTTTTCCCACAGTCTTTATGACACTGGTAAAGCTATTTGGATCTTCCCAGCATACCTAGAGCTGTAATAATAATAATAATAATGACAATAATGATGATACCACTACTGCTTCTCTGGAATTATGCAGACACATAAAGCTCGTGATGACTGTAAGGAGGACGGTATTGAGGCAAACTGAGCAACATTACCATGTGTCCCAGTGTAAAGGAGAATCTCTATTGATTAATAATTTAAATAAATTTCTAGTTCCATTAGTTTTTTTAAAACTCATCAACTACTAATTCATGTCTGTTACCTGCACAGATTTTCTCAATGGAAACTGTGTTTCAGTTGGGCCACCCAGACAGCTATCAGATGAGATATAATGCTCTTGCTCGCTTCCATTTATCCAAACACTTATCTCTAAAGACAAAGTAAAACAAAACAGTCTTATGTCCCTCCTTGCATGACAAGCCACTTTTTTTTGTTCAGACATGGTTTCAGGCATCTCTTTTCAGCCATCTACAGAGAACAATTAAATCAGTACACAACTAGCACTGCTGCAGTGGTCAGTGGAGCTTTACCTTGGTTATTTTTCATTTCCTGAGGCAGATACAGCACCTGACAGAGAAACCTTGAGCAATATTCTCTTAGAAGACTAATCCATATTCTTACTTCCCAGGATCTAATCTCTGTTCTCAGTGAAGTCAGTAATAAAGCGGATCTTCACTACACGACTGCAAAGATCAGGATTTCAATGAGGAAGAATGATTATAAATTTCTTGCACTGATATACAATGTCTTTGTCCCCAGTGACATCTCCCCTAAATATTTCAAATTAAAGTAGTCAGAAATATGAAAATGCTTTATCTCTGTATGAAGGAAAAGAATACTAGCAGGGTATATGAGGCATCCTAAGGATGCCATGGAGCTCTGTCTAAAATACTGTGCATCACAGTCCATGTCAATTGAGCATGACCCTGTCACCTCTCCACCCTGGAGGCCATGAAATTGGGCCTGTCTGAGACAGCTGTCATTTCATCATGGCTCTGGGACAGTTCAGAACATAAAAAATTATTGCAATGTTAAATTACTAATTGATGAGAAAGGTGTGACGGTTTGAAAGAACTGCTCAGAGATTTCTGAACCTGAGAAAGGTTTTGAAGAGGAATAAAAATAAAAGCACAATTAGTGGACAACTGAATCCAGCTACACACTGCCCTTGGTTTATTATTCCATTCCTCACTATGTTAGGGAAGGATAACTTTAAGAAGAACTACACACGAACAGAGAACAGTAACACTTCAACTGCTACTAAAACCTGAACAGCCATTTTATTTTATTGCCAGTTCATCCACTAGTACCAATGGGTCAAGGGCTCAAGCTCACTTCCCTTTGACACTGTGTCTTCAGTCACAAACTCAGTCATGACAATATGTCTCTCAAGAGCCCAATTTCAACTGGACCTCAGTAAGATCATAACAGGAATTTTAACAGGATATAGAACTACACCTCAAAACAGGGACCATGCTTTTCTGTGACTGCATACAGCCCTACACCCTACTGATGCTCCCCAACTCCAGTGAACAAGCAGTGCCCAATGCTGGTGGAAAGGAGTTTCCTCTGCAGTAGCAGTCATAATTGTGCAGATGTACTTGCAGCACATGACAGACCCAGGTGCTTTTCCCAGTTCTCCTATTCCAGAAAAATGAACAGGATAATTAAGCATGTTTGGATTTACTGAGCTGGCAGATTTAGTACTGAAGGAGAACACCTTGTGCAGTAAGCAAAGTCCTGATGCATGCTACATTACCTGCAGGGCAAAAGGAGACAGACTTATTTGTGTGTCAGCTTCCCCTCCATCTTGCATCCAGTGATTTCCCTACTTTCTCCTGCCATGCAGAAAACATCCTTATAATACACAAGTTTTCAGTCTAAACTGATATTAATAAGGTCACAGTTTTGCTGGCAATGCCAGTTAGCTTCTGAAAGTGAGCTTCATGCATGTGTTTTTCCTTCTTTCTTACCACAGACAGCCAACAGACACTGGTCCTCCAGAATTAAAACTAATTCAATCTTTAAAATATTCACAAATGTTTTTTTAAGGAATCACATGCACACACAAATTAGTGCCAAACATAACAAAAAGGGGAAAGTCAGAAGATATTGTGAGCTGTGGAATTGCCACAGCCAGTTTTTTGCCATGATAGAAATAATACATATTATATACAAATGTCACAGAGAAACTGCCTCCACTGCACTCAGTGTGAAAAGCAAACATTTTAAAAACTGATGAAAAGTCTATTATTGATATTAGCATATTATCTGACAATGTCATAAATTATTAGATGTAAAATTACACAGAAGGGTAAACTTCAAGCTTCTTATTAGAAGTCCTCACTCTATCTGCACTTAGCACCTTAGATGTATCTTCCTTACAATTGGTATTTCTGGATTTTTCATAGGTATCTCCTTCCTTCGTCATGAAATTTGAAATTTACCATATGCTTGCTGTAAAACTCTAGTTTCAGAAAATTTTTTCAAGGTTTCAGGCTACTGCTTCAATAATAAAAGAAAAAAGTTACTACAGAAACAAAAAACCAAGCTATTTTAGCATTAAAACTTCCTTTCTTAGAAAAATTTAGTTTTATGGGGCAGTACCGAAAAAATTTTAAATGCCAAATGCGCTTAAGTAGTTGCAAAAAGCTATCACCAACAAAACCCTCTTACATGATGGCTCGTGCAAGTTCCCCATGTACTCTTTATAAAAAAATAAACTTAAATTAAAGGGAACACACAATGTCAAAGCCCAGAATCTAGGATTTCAAGAACCACAACCCATTTCTGCTCCTACTGGTGCTAAGTTTTCATCACTTTACACACATTTGAATCACAAATACTTGCATACCTTGCTGCTGCACAAGGAAAAGTGTTAGGTGGCATAAGCAGAGCCCCTTTAGACAGTCTGATGGCAGTAAGTTTCTAACTAAAGCTTACAAATCCCAATTTTGTAGTAAGGCTCCTTACACATGATCATCTCTCCTGGAGGAAGAGAAACAATGGTCTTCAAAAAAGATAAAAATTTTGCTCTCCTTCAAAATGTGTTGTAACTCAAAACACACACACACACACACCCCTCATAGCCACACACACCAGTCCATGCACTGCCAGAAGGGATCACTCAGTCATTTACTCCTTGGCATAGCTCGTCCACAGAAACCACTACAGTTGGCTTGGTCAGGTCTTGGCAGGACCACTGAAGCCAGCAGAAGCCAATCTCTCTGGCTGTAAGCTGGAACAAGAGGGTTGTGACAGCTTCCAGAGGAGCCTCATGTTTGACCGCTGCTCCCTCTCCATGGGGAAGAGGGAAAAACCTACACAGTCAGGCTCCCAAGCTACCAGCTGGACCACAACCCCTGAGAGGAGATGGTGACTCTTATCCAAAGGCTGTTCTCTTTTGGAATGATCACCAGCAAGAGGTGAGAAATGTGGCACATGCACAGGGCAGCTGCCGGGAAGCTTGTGGTCCATGCATTGAATCCATCGTGCGCACTGCTGTTGGTCCCAAAAAGCTTCCTGTGGCAAATTTACAAGTGGAGCGTAGGCAGAGCTTGAGAGGAGCCAGGGATCAGAAAGTGGGAGGAACATTCAAACTGACAGAGAACTGCAAATGCTACAAAGAGGAAAGTGACTTATCTGCTTCCAGGACAATTCCCCTTGGAAGGATGAAAAGCTGTACGGTCTGTCCCTGAAGCCAAGGTGATTTGACTGAGGAGCATGAAACCATGCTACAAATAGATTGCCTGCATCACATATGACAGGCCACAAAATAAATACTTTGGCTACCAGTAAGGTCTGTAGTGAAGTCTCAGGGATGGGAACAACATAAAAAACTGAAAAGCAAATCACAGGCTCAACTGCTTCATCAGGTTTTTAGCACAGCCTGATGTGAGCTTAGGTAGAAGAGTCAGCCCTTCTGGCTATACCCAGAGTGAGAAAATGTGAAGGCAGAACAAAGCGAAATGGCTGAAAGTAACTTCAACTCAAGCACTTCAAAGAAAATAAGGATATGTGTCCTGAATGGCAAAGGCTGAAATTTCTAAGCTGTGGTTTATTGTAGACATGGCAGTTTAATCAAGGTAAGCTTTATAAAGAGACAGGTTATCTCTTAACTGAGCAACAGATACAAGTGGAAAAAACAGGCACTGTTTGGAGCATGCAGACCTGTCATTCAGGATCTTGCTCAAAGACCTGAAGAAGGAGTTGCAACGCACACAGATTGTCTATTTTCTCCAACTAAATCAGATGGTCTAATAAAAGAAACTACCACCTCCTATAATTTACGCCTTGTAGAAAGTACTGATACAGAGATGTATAGCTCCACACAATGTATTTCACAGCAAATGGAACAGCTCTTCTCAGTAACAAGAGTACCCATGAGATCATCAGACTTGCAATGTCTTCTGAAGTCAGCATAAGTCATTACGGGAAAACTGAATCTCCAGATGTCTAACAATAATAAAGTCCAGCAGAATAAATGTAAGGATGAACATCTCATTTGACACACTATGCAGCCACACACCTGCTAATATTAATATCTAAACTCTAAATAATATGCAATTTGCTCTTCATGACACCTAAAATGGTTGGTCAGGAGAAGACATAGGGCCATTAAAAAAGTAACCATTACAAATTTCAATTACACGATCATAGGACATAAAAAACAGCTACTTTTTTTTTGCCAGAGAAATCACACTGAAACAAAGCAATTGTTATTGCTACTGAGAAACAAAAACCAAAGTCATGTCCTATCTTCAGCATGACAATTGTCATAGCTTTTCCAATCACCCTTATTTTAGCCTTTGTTCCTTCCATTTTTATTCTTTTAATTTCTTGTTCTAATATAAAACTATTTGCTATTTTAAGGATGCGGTTTCCATTCTCCATAATTCTTTCTAATATGAAAACTCAGACAGCTAAACTTAACTGATTATTACATGTTCAGAATACAGAAATCTAGTAAGAAGGGTTATAACCCAAATAACTTCTTGTGGAGAGTGCTTGTGTTGTAAAACTCGACAGAAGGAAAAAATCCCCTAAGAGTATTACTTTCAGCCAAGCTGCAGAACAAACCAAGAGTAAGGAGGGAAGGGAAGGGTTATTGTCTCACTTCACACTAAACAATTTAGTCATTCTTAATCAACAACAATAACAGTGGCAGGTAAGAATATTCTCACTACATCAGAACGTCTGCACAGTGATGAGAGAATACATTTGCAGAGTGGACCAGAGCAGTAATGTATCTTCCCCTACATATTTGAATCTTTTTAACATTATGAAACTTGAAATACTCCTTTCTAAATGGACATTATTCAATTTTGTTCCTTCTGGTAGACGCATTTAGAAAAACTAAGTGTTCTTAACAACTGTTCGAGTGTTATTAAAATGAGATCTCCTGTACTGTTTAAACAAAGACTACCTTGTTCTTCATTTCATTTCTAGTTTCCAAAGAACGGTCTTGAAAGATTCAAGTACAGTGAAGGCATGAGGGTCTGCAGATATTCTACACATTGCCCTCAAAGTTTAAGCTGCACTTTTGAAACCTCGTAACAGCCATAAGATATTAACAATATGACATAATATTAATCAATAAAAGAATTCACTTTGGAATGCCTTTGTAAAATTATTTCTATTTTCATATCTCAAGGATTACTGCTGCACTCAATTTAACGATTCATTACTACCACAAAAGTAAAACGAATATGTGAGGTTAACAGCTATAGCTATTAGCTGTAACCTAACCAGTGTTATACTGCATAATTGATCTATTTTCTCCAAGAATAATATTCAGGAAAAGGGAATTAGTACTACCATCTCTATAAAAAGTACAGAAAGCCTGGGGCAAATGCGTGGGATAACAGCAAAGACAAGAGAAAGGAAAATGGGAGCGCACCAAGAGTTTATTTATAAATATCTGGGAACTCATTGCTTGGCATCATGTAATGTCTACACAGTCTCACACTGATCTAACTTTTAGACTGTGGCTCTATATTTAAGAACATAAAAACTAAGAATGAGCACACTAGACTTCTGACACTCTTCTCAAAAATGAATGTAGCTCTTTCCCAGTTGAAACTGTTTCAAGACTGTCACAACAGGAAAAAGATTTCCAGAGTTTGTTCCCTGTACAAGTATTTAAGTATTTAAGTTTGTTCCCTGTGCAAGTATTTTTCTAATCCAGTGTTGGCAGAACTTCAGTGTGGCTGAAATGACAGCAATCACTGTTAAAAGAATCATGTTAACCGCTGTACGCACATCTAATTTTATCTTCAGCTTTACTTTCTGCAACCATCACAAGTCAGGCTTTGATGTTCTTCCGCCTCTCCAGGAACACTCTATCCAGGTGGCGGGCTTAAGCACGTATTTCTTGCAGGATGGAAATCCACAAGTCTAGCTCAGTTTTAGATATTGTCCCTAGGTCTCACTTCTCTTTCCTTCTATCTTGCACTAACATATCCAGCATCCCATTGCCTCTTCATTAGGTCACAGGTACCGAACAGCTGGAAAAAAGCAATTTCACTTTCTCTATTCTCCTGCTAGCAGGAAGCTACTGGCTGCTCTGGTAACAACAAATCTGCCTTGTGACCTGAACCACAGTGGCATGAATGGGGACAACTGGGGGATTTTGTTCACAATCACAATACTAATCGAAAGCAAAATGCTAATATGGCAACTGCCAATTTTACTTGCATGAAAATTTTCCCCTTGTTGGTCGTCCATGTCTGGTTTTAATGCTGTTTTGCTTACGTAGCAGAAGATGGCCCTTAGCAAACTGAAGAATCTTGAATGCTTATTTAGAGATTTTCTGGAGGTGAAGAGCTCATGTGCCTGAATACTTCTGGGATTTGGCATCTTGTTTGTTTGCCTTCCAAACAGACCGCTAGTTGTAATATGAAATAGGATCTTTCCACAGAACTTGCCTTTTTGTCCTTCAGATAAAGCAAGTCACATAAAACCCAGGACTTTCTGAGGCTCTTCAAATCATGTCTTAAGATACCACATCAAGTCTGATCCACACGTGCACAAAGCAACAAACCAATGAACCCGCCTGCATTACATTAATGAAATTATATTTTGCATTTAAAGACCTTTGAAAAAGAAGTGACACTAATATGGACAGCCTTATTTGTATTCATCTCACTAAATTTTGTTCTCATAAATTTCAATAATCCTTCTCTGTAGTTGGCAATTCAATGACAGATTTTTTTAAGCCTTTAAGTAATACCCCATATCCTTTGAGCAGTCTGGTATCCTAGCACCCCCTTCTTCCCCATGCCCAATTAATACTTGCAGATGAGAAGGGTTGTTTGTGTCACATATTTTATGGGCAGCTGTAATTCTTCTTCAGAGAAATTCTTTCCAGCGCTGCTGGCTTAAAGCAAGCCTGCAGTTCCCACAAGAAATCCTACTGACTTAGGTTCTTCTCCTCATGGCAGCAAGCAAAAAGTACAAAGATACAACAGAAAAAATATGATAAAATAGTGCATTAGGTACATTAGTACTTTTGGTTATAACCTCACCCTTCATACTGGGTTTAAACTCAGAAGCTGTAGCTTTAGTCCTCTTGGTCTGCCAAGCTCCCAATTCACTCCACATCTGCATCTGTGTCTCAGCCGCCTATCTGTAAACACTGGACAGCAATACCTTTTCTTTCTGCTTCTAGAGTGTCTTTTTTAGAGGCTGGGGTTTTAAAAGGAGCCGTCCTTCACTATTTTGACACAGCAGGGTCCTCATCTCAGTTGAAGGTTCTTTGGTGCAACACTGATCACTACGAGCAGGAGTCATATGCCTGAGAGAACATTATCTTGTTTATATCAAAAAGTAGAATAACATGGTTTTAAAGCAGCGACATAAGTGAAATATTGTACAAAAGCCACTAAGTCAATGCTACAGCACTTTTTCCGTGCATACACTAGAGAAGCCATTGAATAAAAACATCTTCAAGAACCATATTTGTTGTCCTTCTCGTTTGGGCTTATCCCTATTTCTTTTATTACACAGAAAATCTCCAAAAATTTATATAAATAGCAGTGGTTTGGGCACAAAGGTTATGACTGCTACAGGAAAAAAAAAAAAGAAGTATCTTCAGTTTACAGATGTCACCTACTTCCTGAGTAAAGAAGAGTGAGGCTCTTCTGAAGCTACTCTTGTATTGTCGTGGCAGGTCATGTGTCTCTTCAAATTCTCGCTCAGAGCAACTAGAAGCAGATATTATCCTGAAAGTATTTCTTTTGAGATAAACAAATCAAGAATAATAAAGATCAGAAAGAGGAAAAATGAAGACTCATGCCCAAATTCCAATTTTTTCATTTAAATCAAGGACTGACTGAGTGCACAGCCAGACTGCGAACCTATCTTCAGCCAGTATAAATTACTGGTTTGTATAGTCTGAGCCTCCAGGATAAACAGACAACTGTTGAACAATTCATACACAAGCCAGTCTTCCAGGCTTTTCTGAAGCCATTACCTTGTCCTGAGTCTACCTACCACCACCTCAGCATATGTACACCTATAACACAGGCATCCAGCAGTGTCAGCTATCAAATGGCATTGAATGAAGTTATTTTACCCACTAACAACAGAGACAAATTTATCCTCGGAGTCATGGATTGAAGGTGCTGCTTAGATGCTGGCTGTAGAGTAGGATTCTTCTCAGGTGCTTTCATCACGAAAACTCTTCATTGTTAACTCCTCAGCCCTCAAACAAAGCTTCCTCTATTCTTGCCCTTAAATCAGAAGGGACTGACTTTCTAGTGAAGAAAGCAAGAAAGCTAAGAACACAATGGGATAGAAATTCTTAAGAAAGAAAATCAAACCCCACAACGTATGAAGTGTATCCCACTCAGTCTGTTCTCCATTGCTAACAGATTCTTAATCCTGGCATGAGAGAGCATGGAGACAGACCTGTGGCTGTGAAGAACAGGGAGAGTGTCCTGGCTTGCCATCCACGTACTGATATATCTGCTCAAAGCCCTGGGAAACTCATCTTCATGGCTTTCAAAGTTTAAGGATTCAGCAGGCCAAACTACTGGGTAAGTTTTATAGGCAAATGATAGTGGTATGATCATAATAAATTGTAGTGGAAAGGATTCAAATATGATACAGAGGAATTTTAGTTTGCTATCAAACTCCAAGTCTCTGGGCTCTAGATACTGTCAAAGCCTACCTGCTTGAAGCCCCCTCGGTTGAGAAATCAGCACAAGCACAGCCTTGGAAAAGATGGGTCTCAGAAAGCAGCAGTGTTATCACAGCTCTATCAGGGTGTTGTGACATATTCTCACATGGAAAAGAGTGTCTTTGGGTGTTTGTGAAAGGCTGGAAGGGCTTGAAGGCTACACCATATTAGCAAGCAATGATCTGACAACAAACTGAACGTTTTGGTTATTCACTGTGGCCAAGGGCTGAGTAGAAATTAAAAAGGGTGTGAATATCCCTCTAGAAAGGGTTTGGAGCAAAGGTTGGGCAGCCCCTGGGGAGAAAACCTGGGAGGTGCACAGCGTGGGGTGCTTGCCTGGGTGGATCCGTGTTGCTCCCTAATGAAGTGCTTCTGTTGAGAAAGCCAAGCCCCAGGACGAGAGATGCAGCCGATACAGGCACCGGAACACGCGCGTTCATAGAAAGGCTCAGAGGAAGGACCGTGTCCACCCATAAAACCCAAACCAAACAGCAACAAGAAAAGGTCTAGCAAGGAAGTTAACACCCATGCCTCCAGGCCTCTTCTGCTAAAAAGCAAAAGGTTGTAAATATCAGAGAAGTAAATGTAGCATTTAATCTGTATAAAGGGTATTACCTTCTCCTCTGTAACTTTTAGGCTTTTCCACCACATTTATCCTGTAATGTCAAATACTTTCACTTCTCGGTTACCCAGACTGCAGCCTCTGATTTGTAAAGGCATTACTACAGCATAGAGCAAAGAAACATAACAATCCATACTATTTATTTTATGGTAAAAGAAAATTGAGAGATTCTCAAGTCAAATGGGCCTGTTTGACATTACAGAAAAACCAAGCAGCAAAACATTAGACCAAAACTTCACCTCACCTCAAGACAAGTGCATGGGAATATCCTGTATCATTTTTACATGAATAAAATTAGGTTTTTTCTAACAACACTTATGCTTCCACTTGGCCACTGTACCTCTTCAGCTTCCAAAAGGGCACAGTCAAGTGCTTCAGTAGCTTTGCATTGATTTGGGGTTTAGGCTTCCCCTTTTAGCACTTTTAAGTCTGTAACAAAACGCATTTCCAACCTGCCTCACACTGGTGCTCTGAGACGAGGAGGCAGCCCCGCTCCCACTGCTGGAGACCACCAGCAGCAAAAGGTAAAAGGCCTTTTCAGCAGTAAAAATACCCTCAGCCAGCCATGGGCACAGCCAGACTTCCTCTCTTCCCTTTAAAACAAAAAAAAACCACACAAAAAAAACCCCAAAACAAAACAGAAAAAAAAAAAAAAAAAAAACAAAAAAAAAACAAAAACAAAACAAAATTAAAAAAAAAAAGCCCACCTAATTAATTGGAAGGAATTAACAGAAAGCATACACTGTCAATTTAACAATCAATTTTCACCACTTTTTATCTTCTGAGTTTTACTTGAGGGACTATGCATGCATTTTGTCCTTTCAAAAAGTCAGCCTTTTTATTATGATTAAACACTGAAATATAGCATATTTACAGCTAAATTTATCATCAAAGTCAGTCTGGAATTGGCCATTTGGCTGATTAAGTTGTACCACATGAAGGCACCATGACATGTACTATTAAGAAATGAGAAATGGCAGATGGGCATTTTCAAAGACCCGTCAGCTTTGCAAATGGCAATGCTACAGCTGAATATCATCCGCTAAAAATGATTATCAAAGGTGAGGATCCAGGCTTAACATCCTCCATGAACATGCTGGAGCATTTCCTCCCACTTTGGGAAGAAGTTTGCCATTGGCAGCAATACACTACTTCATAAAATAATTTTAATAATAGCAGTGGCCATGATGTTCCTCTCAAGTCTCTCAATTTGAACCTTCTTTTGCCCTGGTGCGCCCAATCCACTGCTTTTTTATTTGATTCTGGATTGTCAGAAGAACAAGCAGCCCACGCACATGTACCCAAAACTACACCTAGACTGAAAATTAAGGGACGTCTAAATGGAATTTAAATTAAATCAAATATGAACGAAAATTTAATTTAAAATAATTTTTAAAAATATTCCCAGATCAGAGTAAGAAGGATGTTGCTTGATATGAGTGGTGTTATATGATGCAATTGGTGTTATATGTCTACAATTCCAGGTCTGTGGAGGATCCTGTTCCAAGTCCAGTGACCCTCAAGTTGCTTCACAGGGCACCGGACCACTGCATTTCCTCGAGTCTTATTGGCTTCTTTTCTGCCTTTCTTTGACTGCCATTCCTTGAGCTCCAGGCGGCTTCACACGGCAAGGCCACCTTCTGGGAGTGACTGCCACCCAAACTGCCCCCCTCTGCAAGTGGAAAAGGATGTAGTACCTCATTGAAACAAGTAAAAAGGGAAGGAAGTCTTGCATCCCAGTTAAATATAAATTTGAAAGGAGAAGCATTTAAAATGTGAAATCCTTGGCCTGTGTGACATGCCCCTGTATTTCCATAAGGAAACATAAGCCACAGTTCAAGTCACAAAGGCAGTACCTGGCCAGTTGCAGACTGAACAGTCCTCCAACCAGAAATTTTGAGGACAGCTACCTATTTTCTGGAGGTGAAAGGAAACAAAGAAGAAAACACAATGTTTCACCTGCATAAAGTTTGGGATCAAAACTTAAAAGCCAACCTTCTAGGTTTGAAGAAAAACCTAAAGCAGAAAGCATTCTTGTTCTAAATCACTGATCACGAGGACAACAGAAGAACTAGGTTGTGGCCAAAAGCTATCACTCTCAGGTGGCAACAGCACTCTCAAATTCATTTTTCACAGTTTCACACTCCTCTGTAATTCTATTAAAGTTTTTCACCCTGAAGAGGAGACTTCCAAACAATGAAATACTATACTTTAAACAGGACAGCTGAATGCTACTGAATGTAACATATTTAGATGGCAAACTCTTAGAGACTAAGGTTATATCTTCTTCCATGTCTTTTTGCTGAGAATAATGTCTGTACTCCAAAAATTGCTTACCCTAAAAAAAAATCTGAGGAATACAATGGAATGTGATCTGTTACTGTCTGTGTGCTGAGTAAGGGGCATTGCAAAAACCAATCTGTTTCTCCCAAGAACTAAGAGACAGTTAAGGGTTGTCTGCAAGTGACACAGTAACCTTGAAAATTCATAAAATAAGAATGCAATTCTTAAGAAAATTGCAGAGATTTTAGTAAGGCCAGACCAGTTTCATGAAGCAGATGAAAAGAAAACTGGAACAGAGGGGGGTGAGAATTCTCTGCTACATATTCAAGCTGCATTTTTAAATAAAATGTTTATCCGTACTTGAAAATCATGCAAATAATGACAGCAGCAATGTGGGAGATCTGTATTAATGTATAAATGAATTTTCAACTGTTTTCAATATTAATTACACTATAGACTTAATAGAAGACATTTCAAACCTGTTTTTCTATTTTACATTGAGCCTCGATTATAATGCTGAGGAAGAAGGCTACCTTCAGCAGCAGATATACCAGTTACATATCAGTTTTGCTCACAATAAAGAAAACAACCTCAGGGGATTGTTGATTTGGCTTTGCCCTATTTTTGGTTATTCTTTAAAATTACCTTTTAAATATGCTTACTATCTAAGAGTGGTAAAAGTGTTTCTTAAAATACTTGCACACTGTGAAACGGAAGAATGGATGCAGTATTTCTATAACATTAATATATTTCTATACAAGTTGCACAGACATAGAAACATGACACACCCCCAAAAATAAGATGTCTAAAGAAGGCCAAGCTTTAAGGAAAGCAATAGAGTAATACTCCAGCAAAAGGAGAGTTAATACTTTAAACACCCACGACTCCTAATCTATTTTTTATCAATTATTCCAAGAGCTCAACAGAATCTACTTAAACACTGAGATGATAGAGTGGTACAGGTGGGTTACTAACTTTAAAAATGTACATTTATTATCCAGGGAACCAGCAATAATGGCATCACAGAAGAGTAAGGCTGGAAGTGCTCTCATGAAGTCCATTCCCCTGCCCCAGGGCAAAATCAACTATACATAAACCATTCCTGACAGATATTTGTCTAACTTGTTCTTAAAAACCTTCAGTGACAGAGACTTTGCAACCTCCCTAGGCAATCGGCTGCAGTCCTTAACTATCCTTACCATTACAAAGATTTTCCTAATGTCTAACCTCAATCTCTCCACTACAGTAAGCCTGACTGTTACATCGTGCTCTATCCCCAGCAGAACTGGAAAATAGTTTCTTTTACTTTACTCTTTACATGAAATTTCCATATATTTTTAAATGGTTATCACATCTTCCCTCGCTCTCCCATTCTCTAAATGCATAATGGCCAACTAGGTCATATGCAACCTGCTGGAGCAATTTATCTGGTCTCCCCTGTAATCCCCTCAAGGAGCCTCCCTATTCTGGCACTACCACCTCTGTACCAGAGACACCTCCACCAAAAATGCCAGCAGTTAAGCAAAACAAGATGCAGGGAGGGAAGCGAAACTGGATGGCAGCCTCTCAGATTGCCTTCCTGCAAAGAAAGGTCCCACACAAACCAGCAGAAGCCACTGTGGAAAAGATGGGAAGTGGAGAAATGTATTCATCCCAGAGAAGGGCAGATGAAGAGAGAAAGGGTCGAGTCTAGAAAAGAGGGGGAGAGGCTCTTAAACAACCTGGAATTAGGTTGCAGTTAGTTGGTCTGGAAGTGGGAGAGGTCTGGAAACAAAGGTGAAGAAAAGCAGTGAAAAGCAGGAAGATTACCAGAAGGGTAGGGAATTCGGAAGGGAAATGAAACTAAATGTACAAATGGGGAGGGATGAAGGAGCCTCAATCGAGAGAGAGTGGATGTGGGCACTGATGCAAGAAGAGGCAAAGAGAGGTTGGGACAGCATGAAACACAGAACAAGAAATGCAGCAGAAGTCCTGCATGCCAGGAAATACAGCACAGAGGTGGGGACACTGGAGAAGCTCCACCAAGTTGTGTTTCTATGAGCATGAAGATCTTCTAACAGATGAATTCTGTATCCCTGCTAAAGCAGGGCCTGTGGGAGTACCAGCCAAGCTGAGGAGTTGCTCCTTGGAAGTAACCTGGTCTCTCTGGATATGGCCCAAGGTCAAGCTTCAGTGACAATGACTTTCAGACATAAGGCTGCGAGGGATTATGGAAAGATTTGAGGGTGCCATCACTTTCACAGGGAAAGGTGTGAGGGAGAAGATATGCAGCTATGACAGAATGGGATCGGGAGATGACAGGAAAAGTCAGTGCTAGACTGAAGGGCAGGGGCCCACTGCACAGAGCAACCTCTTACTATTTATTCTAGTTCCCATAGCGCCAGAGCTAATAATCCCTCTAGCAGTGCTGAGGGTCACAGGGCAGGAACGCCTCTGCGTCCGCCCAGGTCTGACAGAGCTTGTGCTGAGATGGAGCTAATAAAATCCTGATGAATCTCAGGTGATCTTGCAAGGTCAGGAGGCTTCATACACTGATTCCTAATCCATCCCATGGTGTTCCCCTTATCCTTTGATCATCCTGGATGTCCCTGTGCCACACACTCCCCAGTGATGGAGAGCTGACTTCAGAGTCACACTGCTCTCCTAAACCAGCACTCAAAACACACACTAGTGAAGGAAGTGATTGATTTCAAAAACAGACCTCAGCTGTCCAGAATCCCCACCACTGCTATCCCAGCACTGGCATGGCACTGAGTGGCCCATGCAGAAGGTGGAGAACTTCATGTGCAAGAAGGTCCTTCTGACCATCACACAAAAGCACTGCCGCATCACAGCCACATCCTGTCATGTAGCTCAGCGCATCAGACGTGCCCTGACACGAATCTGCACTGCTTCTGGGAACCTAGGAAAAAAATCTTCAGAAAGTTTGAGAGTTACTGCTCTACTCTGAAAAAGACTCTTTTTTCAGTTCCCAAGGGTCATGTTGTCTAGACCTCTGGCCATCCATTCTGCTCTTCTCTGGATGCTTGCAACGGGCCCACTGAGCACTGCTCAGAGCAGAAATAGTACACCAGCCACACAAATGCCAAGTAGAGTGGAAAAATTATTTTGCAGGCAGACTCCTGTCCATATATTCTAGCATAATATTCATGGCATAGTATTGTTGATTCATAGCCATTTTCTGAACCCTTGCAACTGCCCATCTGTTTTCTGCAGACCTGGTGTCTCACCAGTTATCCTGCATTTTGATTTGCACAGCTGATTATTCCTGTCAAACCACAATTTAGAACTTGTCCTTGATGAACTGCATCATATTTATTTCAGCTCAGTTCTCCAATATACCACACTAATTTTGAATTCTAATCCTGTGCTCAGAGGGTTTACATCCTTCCCCTGGTTGGTGTCATCTGGAAATTTTGTATGCAGATTCTCTCATCTAAATCATTAATTAAAATATTGAATATTTTCTGGCAATCCAGGGCAGAATCCCACTTGACAGATCCTTCTAGTTTGACTGTGAATCACTAGTAATTATTCTGAGAACAGCATTCCAGCCAACTGTGTACCCACCTTGCAGCCCATTGTGCCACCTTGTTTATGAAAAGGTGAAAAGACTTCCAAAAATCAAAATATATTATTTCTCTACTTACAGGAAAATTAAGCTCCACTGACAAGGTACCTTCTGGGGGAAAAAAACCCATGCAAATTCATTTATCATATTATTATCTACAGGCTAATTATTAAAAAATTCAGTTGACTATTTGATTCAAACTTTTCCCCCCAAGTATTTAAGGTAAGCCAGCTACTCCAAAGGGGACAGGGAAGGACTCAGAAAAGTTTACATGTAGGTGCAGCATTTGCCCTTTCACAGATTTTGTGAACCTAAACTGTCCTCCAAATGTTCTCCAGCGTAGCCACTAATTGTTCAGACATCCCTTCAGCTATTTCGCCCTATGTTGAAGAAATAATTTAATAAGCTCCAGCTTGTTCTAAAACACCCATTACCCTATCTCATTAGTTTATAATCTGTTATTTTCCTGCTCTAGTTGGAATTCTCACCTTTCTCAGGGCGGCAGTTCTTTCCCTGCCACTTGATTACAGATCATCCTTTTAGGCGAAGAATGAGGCAAAAAATTACATGAACAACTTGATGCTCTCTGCACCATCAGATTATGAGTTTTCCAATCCCCTTTCAACTAGTAGCCTGGAAACTCAGTCTTCCTCTTACTACTACTGAGGATGTAGTGTGTTTCTTTGTTACCATGCCCTTTATTAGTTGTACCTTGTTCTGTGAACTGGCCCACCTGATTTGACCCTCGCACTTTTCTTATCTTCTTTTACACTCATCTCCAGTAACACAGCAAGTTTCCACCTTCTGTATGAGTCCTCAATTACCAGATCATACAATTTTGTCTCTTCTCAGGCTTTTTTACTGGAATGCCCTTCATTTGGGCTTTTAATACTCTTTATTGTGACTGGGAAAAAGCTATTTCCTTTAAAAAATTGCCAGAATTTCTCAGGTTTCTATCCCAAGAAACATTACCTATCAATTCTATGAGCTCAATGGAATCTACTTTCTTGCATTCTATTGCTTTTATTCTCAAGTTCTCTCTTCTCACCTTCTGAAGAATGACAGGCTCACTCTTCCATGATTGCTACCACTCAAATTGCATTTTTCCATCATAGGCTCAGCCACGTCTTTCCTAATCAAGCCTAGGAGCACCTCCCTTCCACTGCTCTTTCTACATTCTGTAATCCTGAACCTATTACACTCACATGATCTACTAAATTTAGTATTTAGCCCGTAAGGTGAAAAGATTCTAAACATTTGCTATTGTTTGGTAATACATGATAAAATGATTGGGTGAGCCCATCTCTTGGGACAAATGCTATCTGCAAAAAAGGGAATCTTTGGCACCAGTGCCAGTAAAATAAGCATACAGACAGGATCAAAATATAACTGTAAGCCTTTCCAGGTCATAGCAATTAGCAAAGTGGAAAGGAGGTTTAGGAAATAATCTGAAGGTGGCTACAGAGAGGCACTGTCCTCCCAGGCTTCTTTTGCCAGCATTCTGGTCAGCTGTAAATTGAAATGATTACTCTGATTGTTGCAATATCTGCAATCACTTCACCTATCTACATTCAGTGTTGACACCACACAGGCTTCAGATCTCAAAGCTTTTTTTGTACAAATTAGCTCCCTTCTCATATGGCCATGCCCCCTCTGCTGCTAGCAGACATGGTTCTCTCCTACAGCTAAACTGGCACTCCAATAAAACAAAAGGAGCACTACAGCAAGGATCAGAGGAGCGACCACATGCACCTGCCATTATGCTTTTATTGCAACTCTTAAATTAACATAGCACAGTCCAATGCATTTCTCTGAGAAATACATACCTACCCACTGTTTATTATTGCTGAGTACACCATATAAATATAAGAAGGAACGAGAAAAATCTCCACAGAGCAAATATGGATATCAATTTGATATAAGGCGGAAGTTTTCGCCTCATATAAAGAAAATATAATTCAACCTGTTTCCTTAACAAGTCTCCTTGTATGGTGCACCTTAATACCTAAAAATTCCTTAGTACAGCTGCCAAGATTTGAATATGTTTATTAAGATCTTTACCTAAGGGCAATTCCAAAGGAATATAAGAATTTCTTACAGGAGACCAAGCAATCTTCATTCTATTAAGTCTCCAGAACAGGTTTGAATCTGCTGGGCTGCCACCACAGTCTGACTGTTGTCCTGGGCTTCCAGGGACCCCAGTTTCATCTCTCTGAGTATTATGCAGCACTATTTGCCAGGTCTTTTCCATCCAGCAGCAGTCATGAGGTTACCAGCTTTCTGACACACCCCTGCCCAAGCACCCTGGTCACAGTGCCAACTTCTGAGAGCTAAGGGATAGCAGACACAGTAGCAGAAGAGTGTAAAACTGGAGAGAAAATAATGTAATATTTCAAGGGTGTTAGAAGTAAAAGGGTTTCCAGCAAAGGAGAGAGAGAGGGCAAGGAACAGAGCAGATATCCTCACAGTAGGAATTTTGGTGGAAAGCAAAAGAGTGACAGGAATTCCTAGAAAAGAGCTGAGGACTGGCAGAGAGCAGCGAGGACAAACACGACAAGAACAGCAGCGGGGAGTTTTAGGAGTGTGCTGCTGGCTAGACAGAGGAAGGAGAGCCCTGTGGTTGTCCCAGACTTCCCATCTCACATCAGCACTGGAGCACATGTGGAGGAGAGCTTCCTGTTTCCTCTCCTTCAGGATGCGTCTCACTGACACATGCAGAAACCGTGCTGTAAATCAAAGCAATGCAAGGCAACGGAGACAGTTCAGAGCTGCACCACCACTCCAAACTGCTGAGCTGGTGCAGACAGCTGGACACAGAATCATACCTCACTGCAGCCAAAATTCCTTCTAAAGGCAAACATTTTATATTAGAAAAATAAATGTCTTGCACATCACTAGTTTACACTGTGGTACTAATCCATTATCTTGACACACCAAAATAATATCCAGTTGATCTTCTTCGCATTTCTCTCTGCATCTCAGCTGGCTGGCAGACATGAAAACAAAGAAGCAAGATCTGCTCATCCTGTTTTCCTCCTCCCGCCACTCAGATCAGAAACCATCCCAGACAAGGAAAGCACTATATGAACTCCAGCAAACTTTACACTAGAGGGAGCTTTCCTCAGAAAGTCACACCACTGTGGCACCCTCTTTCTCATTACATTACTTTCAGTCCATCTACAGAGAAATACACCGGACCGAGGTGAAACAGTTACCACCTAAACCCTCCAGTTTAGCCAGTTCAAGCGCTGCAGTAGGTCAGTGGTGCAGAGGGGAGTACAAAGAGAGGGTACCTGGCAAGTTCTGCCCAGAGATGTGCTCTGGCACACAAGATAAGGCTCAACACTGACATGTTGCTGAGAAGCCTCCTCAAACAAACCATGTCCATCCAGCAGCCTCACCAAACTGCTGTGTTGAGCACAGGAGCAACTTAACAGACTACATTTTATACTGACCCAAGAGACCTCTCATGGTTAAGCTGTTAATGAGTACTTTAACAAGGAAACCTGAGATAAACCTTCCCCAAGGCTCATGGCCATCCATTTCTGAAGGCTGAAACATGGATAACTGTGTTCCTCACTGCTAATACAAGTGTCGAACTGGTCTTCAAGTGAATTCTTTTAATATACTATTTAAACTGAAAGTACTACAAGATGCAAATGACAGTCAGGATCTATTCAATTTATTTTCTCAACTCCAGTAAAGTGTCCCAAGACTATGAGTGGAACTAGAACAGAAATCCTTACCTGTGAAAGCATTTGTGGCCTGAAAACCAGCTTCCTGCATACTGCTCTTCCAGAGAAGCTTGAGATTCCCGTCTCAACCTGTCCTTACTGGAGACAACTGCTGAGCTTGTTGCTGTCAAGTCACTTCCATCTTAGCTCGTCAGAGTCCATTTCTCTTTCCATTCCTGTATTTGGCACCATCCAGTTCCCACCTGTTCCCAGGTCTTTCGTTGTGTAGGCAGCAGGGATCTGCAGTGAACCTAAGCAGAAGTCTTGAACAGTCCCGTCAACCAGCCAGCCAGAGGATTTGTGCCATGATGAATGTGAAAATGAAGCAGATCACCTGTCAAGACTTCCTTTCCCTTTTACAATTAAGTTCTAATCCTGCGTTCATCCAGCACCATCTTTTCAGGTCTCGGCCAAGGTGATGTTCAATTGTCTCTCCTCTCTTGTGTTCCTCTCCCCTCAGGCACGCTCACTGAGAAATTAAAAAAGAAGAGATTATGTTTCCTGATGACCTGTAGCAACACTAAAATTAACAGACTCCAGGGAACAAAAACCCCAAATACATTATCAGGGATTGATTGTACACATTAAAGGAGATCTTCAGAAGGCAAATCTTGCGATTTTGCTGAGATGCAAAGTGTGACCACACAGCTCTTTGAAGTGCAAAGAGGAACAGTGCTGAGGGTGTCATATGCATCTCTGAGAACATGATATGATTTACATTTCAAAAGCCATATTTAGCAGAGATGGGGGCAGCAATACAATAACAAAATTGCAGTTAAAAGAGAAAAGGAAAAATACTCAAGGCTCTCAAGTCTAGTCTATTCAAAACCATAGTAAAATTATTAGCATTTCATATAGCTACTTCACTCCTTTTCTGGAGCAGGAAGAGAGAGATGAGTGCCAGCACTATATATGCCACACTTACAGTCTTCTGTGGTTAAAAAACCTTTGTATTTCTTCCTGTTGATTATCAAACTTTGTATGTCTTGCTGTCGATTATCTTTAAAATATCTCAACACATTGTAACACAGTTACAATATCTCAACATTGTAACACAGATGATGCAATTCAGATGCCTTCAGACATTCAGCGAGATTAAAAACACCCACAGGCTACACAGCAGAAAGGTGGTTACATTTTTCTTGATACTGCTACTTCTACATAGCATGGATACTTGCAGCTCACTGAAGACTACAGTTGTTCCATGTCCAGCTTTTAAAAACTAGGATGCAATTACTTTGATGGGGTGAAGGCGAAGAGCAGACAGGCACATGTTTAAGGAGAAGACTATTTTAGAAAACAAGGAAGAAAGAAAAGAGGACTTCGAGGAGAACACACTCACTCCCCAGCCATCCTGTTCCCTCATGTAATGATGCTTGGCTCATCATCTCCCAGCTCAGTGGCACAGACAGGCTGAAACTGTATCTGTGATGATCTTATGACCTACTAATGGATTTTAGATGATGAATCCAGGGCTTGCAGTACTGGATCAGCCCCAAGGTCCACCTGCTGAAGCAGCCCATACCAGAGTATGGCAGGCCCAGCAGCCGCTGCTTTGGAGAACAGTGTGAGACCCAGCTCAGGGAGCGGGTGGGAATAACGCACCACTTGCTCCCCTGCCCCACTTCACCCTGACCTCCAACATCAAGAGATGAGCTTACACCTGAAGCACAAGTCTAAATATCCCAGACAGTCCAAAACTGCAGAGAAGATTCTCATGCTTCTTGGTGTACAGTCAGCCAGACCCTGAGGGCTTCATAGCGACCCACTTTGGGGGACAAAAAGGATCTCAAGTGTGCCACTGAACCCAAGGGAGTGTGACACCTGATGAATGTCATTTTCCTTGGAACACAGTGAATGAAAGCTAGCTGCTAGCAAAGATGAATTTTAATGGTATTGCTTTTTTTTCCCTGACTTTGTTATGCCACTGTTACTGAAGAACACATGTTTTTGTCTCAACACACGGCACAGGAATGACTGATTAGTTACTTGTATTCAAATCTAGTAATTTGCATTCAAATCAAATAAGGTTACAGAACAGATTTAAGATGTTTTCCCCATTTCTTACCCAAACATCTCAACCTAATAGAGAAGAAAGTGGAAACTGAAAGGGAGAAAGAAAAAAAAATTACGTGTAGTATCTTTTATCAGAAAACACTGCATAAAAATTTTTAGAATAGTGTTTAAAAAGCCTGAATATTATATAGGTCCTTGAGATGCTTTTTCAACCCTTTGAAGTGCTCTATGCAACTAATAACCATTTCATATGAGGTTATTTTATTCTAAAATAGATACAACTGATCAAGTATAATATACATCCACAGCAACACATAGTTCTTTTGGGTC
The DNA here is from genome assembly GCA_013398015.1 of Oreocharis arfaki. Classification (NCBI taxonomy): domain Eukaryota; kingdom Metazoa; phylum Chordata; class Aves; order Passeriformes; family Paramythiidae; genus Oreocharis; species Oreocharis arfaki. Next base: position 215,923 of record VZRR01013400.1, on the reverse strand, counting down.
TTAACGTTGTGCTAATTATTCTATAATGACTATAGGTGGATGCTGCACCCATTTCCCAAGCTTTTTCTCTAGAGGCCTGAGTTTCCTCTATATTTATAAGAGCAGGTCCAGATTTGCATTCACATTTTCAGTCTTATAACTTTTGATTTTGGTTAATAAATCCAAGATTTTAATGCCCCTCTTTTCAACATTTTTATTTCTCATCTTAGAGACACTTAAGAGATGTGCAGTAATACCTTAGCATCCAGGGAAATTCTCCTATTGTTATATCTATGTATTAGATACAATAAACTCTTAATTCTTAAAAGAATATAATATTTTCACTTTACTGAAAATTAATATTAAAAGGATAATTATTCTCCACATCTTCAACAGTTCTGCTGAACTAATTAAGAACCCAATAGTGCTGAAGAAATGCTACAACACAGGCACTTTCCTTATGCCTGAAGAACCACTGCTTCAGATAGAAAGATGCAATTTTAACAACATTTAACTGAAACATTTAGAGAGTTCATTCAGACCTTAACATTTAAAGGATAGCGCCCTGCATCAGGTTTAAGTTCTTCCTTAAAGACCCGTGCGAAGGTAGATGCTGGTATCTCTCGATTGCCCTAAGTGAGCATTTTCTATCACTGCAAAAGTGCTCTCCACCGTGCCAGATAATGAACTCAGGGGTGGCTGGCAGGATGTAAGGAACTGGAGCAGGCTGTTGGGGCAAGCCTGCGCAGTGCTCAGCGCTTGCTGGGCCTTGTCACATGTCAAAACCAAGTGCAGTACTTATAAAATGCTTCTAGGGTATGGCTACATGGGCTATTTAATGACCATTTTCATTAGGCAGACTTTGATTAGTCACAGTTGCACGATTTCAGCTTTCTCAGATTACAAATTCATCCAGGTGAAGACAACAAAGCAGCCCAAATGATACCACAGCAAATCAGGAAAACTGCAAATTTCATTTAAAATAGCATGTAGAGCTGTGACCTGTCTATTGTACTTCACATTATCCAGTAATTTTCCATTAAAGCTGAGCCTGTGTTTAAAGGGAGGAGGTTGGTGTTTGTTTCCCAACAGACTGGCTCGTTTGCATGCATGGAAAGGGTCAGGACCTCTGCTGACACGTTTCAGTATGGCGCAGCCAGCTCCAGTGAAGCCGTGTGTTTATCCTTTTGTACCACTGTGGTGCAGAAATGCTGAACCAACCTGCTTAAGGGCCCAAAAAGTGAAAATACGTATCTGAAAAAGAGAGTAGAAAATAAACAATACTGATAGAACTGTGATACGGTGTGATCTTTGATGTAATTTTTTCACAACCTGCAGAGACCCCAGTGGAACCGATTAGCTGGCAAGAGAAAATGTGGACTAGAAAGACTAGAGATTTTCCCTTTGCTCCATCTGTTGCCTCCTTTCCAATAGCAACAACAACTCTGTTTCTACTTCTGCTTTCATTCATCTACTGCAGTGCTGAGTCTCAGAAGCAAACCAGAGCAAACCATTGTGTTGTACAAATATGTAGCTTTGTAGTATAAAGATTTTCAGCTACCATGCACTTACACGATGGAATACCTAGCAGAAAAATCAAATCCATTTGTTTTCATCCTCTCCACTTTTCTCAGATTTGGTCCTGGGAAAGACATCATCATATGAACCTCACATAAATTGCAAACAGAAAGTATTTTGAATATTTAACACCTTATGTGACTCACATGTTCTCTCAGTATATTTAGCTAGTAAACCTGTTATTTCCCTTTTCTAAACATTTGAAGATGCAAAAGGGTCACTGTAAAAAATAACCTAGGAGAGAAAAGTAAGCAAAGAATATAACTAAATTCTGCATTAATATCTATATTTTATGAAGTATTATGCAATCATCAGCCAGGACAAGACTAGAGGAACTTGTTCTGAAAGAAGAAGTGAAATACTGCTTTTTCCAAGACTGATTATTTCTGTAACATCTTGAAATACTCAAAAGCACTGGCTGACATGTAAATGCTGCAGATTGGTTTTTTTGTTTGGAGGGGGGATTTTTCCATTTCCTTTCACTATATAAAGTCTGCTCTCTGGCCTCATGTTTTGGTTCCCACGCAGGCATTAAGAACTCACTCGATATGTTGCCAGAAGGGCTACGGCCATGGGAAGCATTTCCTGTGATAGCCCTTGGCATCCTTTAGGATGCTAAAGGACAGCATTTCACTAAGGTGTGTAACACATTTCCTAACAGGAATATCTGCACAGGAAGCCCACGCATTTACATTTTTAAGAAAGTTCCTGAACAGCTTGTGAGCTGTGCTTTAAATTAAATTAATCAAGGGAGGACTCATGCTTGGATTTCTTGCTTTCAGGTGAACGAGTGTAAAAAGGGAGAGAGCTGGAGCTACCCTGCCCTGCTCTCACTGTGGTCCCTGCAGAAGGCAAGTGCTGACAGGGGCAGACCCCAGCGGGAGCTCGGATGCTGCCGGCTCCGTGGATGAAAGGAGGACAGAAGCACGGCGGGCTGAGCTGGCAGCAGGACTCCAACTCAACGGGAGATTCAAGCTCATCTCCAAGGAAAAAAGTCTTCTGACGGAAACCCAGACAAGTACTGGACTCGCCACACACTTAAACACTTCGCTGAAGTAAGGCCCATACTTCACATACGTTAAGGCAGCATAGACTTGGATATATCTTTAAAAAGTTTCTGGCTAGAAAAACACTTCCAACATTTTGTTTTTATAAAACTGGGTTTTTCAAAATATCTTTCAAACTTTGCTAAAGCAATTTAAAATGAAGCTCTTGTGAGCACATATAGCTCACCTCTCCAGCTCCTCTTGGATTTACCAAGTTTTCCAGGCTTTGGTTTTGCTTCTCATAGAGATCCTAAACTAGATAAATTAATATCTACCAATTATAGCTAATCTTTTTCAGTGGTAAGGCTCGTGTTTTACCCTGTGATCCTCATTCATTTTATTTATTCCTAACTATAATTTGTCTTCCTTCTAAGATAGCACTGTACAAGTGCTAAGAGAATCCTGGTTCTTGGGAAATACTGTGCTCCAATAACTCAAAGACCACTTAAAAAACTCAAGGGGACTTTCACAGGAGACCATACACAAATCAAGCAGAAAACCAGATGTTAGAAATATGTTTATCTAAGAGCATCTTTCTCTCTCTCTCACTAACACATACACACATATAATTTGTTTTTACTTTCAGTCTTCAATATTTGCATAGGTCAGTTGTGACTTTTTAAACAGCTGCTATATTTTACTTTTTGGTGCATTTCAGTGACATACAAAATGAGTCTGCATGTTAAGTTACGTTATACACATTTATATTCCTACAGATATTTTCAGATACTCTTAAGTTTTTCAGGAAATTCTGTCTAAGCTTTTTCTTACTTCATTTTTGTTACAGCACTCCCTGAATTGGGGCAAATGGAGGACAACCAAAGCAAAGTGTGGTCTTTATTTATTAGCTGAAGCAGGAAACAGGACTTGGGAAGACAGCGTATGGCCAAACCCCAGCAGTGTTTTTTCTAGCCTGTTAAGAAAATGTTCTATAAAGCAAAATATATCCCAAACACCAGCACACACTGCAAGAAACCATTGCAGACAAGTTCCAGTTCAAAAGAAAAAGGATGACTGTTCCAGTACAGACACTTCTCCTCCTCCTCTTCCTCCTCCTATTTATTTCTTTCTGGAGTGAAGCAACAAACTGAAGCAATGGTAAAAAATTGGTCTGTCTAGTAGCTTCGTGCTGAAGTAAATAGCCTCTGGTAACCATATAGAAAGTAGTATTTCACAGAATCACAGAATATGCCGAGCTGGAAGAAGAATTATCAAGTCCAACTCCTGGCCCTGCACAGCAGCATCCCCAAGAGCCACACCATGTGTCCGAGAGCATTGTCCAAACACTTCCTGAACTCAGGCAGGCTTGGTGCTGTGATCACTTCCCTGGGAAGCCCTTTCACATAGGAAGAAATCCTATAAATAACTGATAACACAAATGAACATGCCACATTCCCTTCCATTTATCTTGTTAAATGAAAGAATTAATTTGGGTCCTCTATTTTCTATCTCTGCAAACACACTAAGGAGCCATACATTTTACCATAGCTCTGCTGACAGAACACAGCCAGTGGAAAACTTTACTAAGATCTCCACGACAAGCTACTGGATTTGGATGAGATAATTATTGGGAGAAATTGTACAAGCTGTGTTACGCAGGGCAAACAAGAAGACTGCAGTGTTTATTTTTGGAACTTAATAAATTACCAGAATCTGTCAAGAGAAATCATTAATCATGCTGCTCTATGAACCTGACCAGTCAAAGAAAAACCTGAGCTCTGAATTTTATTTTCCAAAATAACAAAAAGGTTGCAAGTAAAGCAAAAATTACACTAGGCACATTAAAAAAACGACAAGTTTTTGACTGGTGTTTCTGTGATTTGTTTGAGAAATGAGCAGTAGACAGAAACCATGGGAATTCTGCACATCTCAAGACTTTGAGTATCCAACATCCAGCTATAATCCAAAGGGCATTTAGCAACCCTGCACACCACTGGAAAAACGGTGATTGTGAGTCACAGCTGCAGAACCTGACCACCCTGACAAGCAGCAGCAGGATAGGGAAGCTGCTCATTTAACCCTGCTGTGCCATGACGGATGCATGAGCAAGGAGGGGACACCTTAATAGAACAAGGCCACTGCTGATCTGCAGTTAGACCATCATCCACGTGGAGCTGAGCACAAGATGAGACATATTTCTCTCCTTCTCCACTCCCACAGCTGCTTCAACAAAATGTTTCTTCTGGCTCCCTTTCCCCTCATCCTGAGAACCCACCACACAGACACATGTACTGTATGTTGTTTACAAGCTCTCAATTTCAGGTTCTTGGCTTTTCATCAGTCAACATAAGCTGCCCAAGCTCTTAATTTAGGCTTTTAGGTGTAACAGCAGTACATGGTTATTTGCCATCTCTGTGCATTTTTCTTGCATAATAAAAGCAAATGGGCAGTGTTCCTCTTCTGGAGCAAATAAAAATTATGTCATACATGCCCATCATCCCCAGAAGAACAATGGCAGGCTTCTTCTCTCCAATGAGAGCATCTTCTGGGCAAGGACATCACATCCACCGAAGAAAAGGTACACAGATGATACCAGCTTCTCCCACAGCCTCAATTAGAGCAGCCAAAACTCCTATTATACACAATAAAGATACAGACACACATACCTACTTGGCTTATAAAAATCAGGCTTGTGTGGCTCTAGCCAAGCTGCACTATGTTTCTGAAAGCAGAAATATCTGCATTCTGACTGTTCTGGAAAGAAAATGTAGAGGACAGCATCTCTCATGTGAAAATCTCAAGGGTCTTACGGACACAGAATGGCAGAGTCCTCCCACAGTACCAGGACCATGGAAGTCCTCCCACAGTACCAGTACCACACAGGGACCATGGAAGTAAGCCTATACGGGAATCTAAAAATTCAGGGGTTAATAGGAGTTACCCAAAATTATTCCAATTTCTGTCAAAACACTTGGTACAACTGAAAAAGCCCAAAACGGTGCTCATTTTGACAACTACAAAATGCAGAGGAGAACAGTTCTAACTGTAATGAAAAAATGAACTGATGCTAAAGAGACAATCAAGGGGCAAGGAAGCTGCTGGAGAATGAAACTACTGTCTTGGAGTACAAAACTACCACCTGCACAGCACCTGGGTTTGCCATGCACGACTCTGGGAAGTGCATGTGCTCAGCCAGTCTCAAGACGGACATGGTGTCCTGTGCACCTGGGCCACGACCAAAGAAAATCTTCTTCTGCTAAACAGTAAAACATGAATTATACAATTGAAATAGCATAAACTGACACCACAATATTTGAAGAAGCACTGATAAGAATGTCCTAACTTTCTGGAACGCTGTATCAGTCAGTGCAATTAACGTCCATCTGCTGTGAGCTGCAGCTGTTCAGGAGGGCAAGGAAAGTAAGAGGAAAGTCCACTAGTATTTTATGCATATTGCTACACAAAGCTAGTTCTAGCTTCCTGTGAACCAAGCCATGCCACAAAACTTCATTTGATTTATTGACAGTTGCTCAGGAGCCAACATCATCTGCATGCTGGGTGAAGAAAAGCAAATGCAACATTATCCAGACAAGAAAAACCCAACTTGAAGAAAATGTTGACAGCACGGAGCACATCAGCTGCAGGGTGTTCCCAGCACTCCTTAGAGCAGCACAGGAGACATGGGCATTCTGTAATGTAACTGCAGTCTGTGCAATGCAGTCTCATGTGTATGCCTCTCCTGGCCTAAAGAAGGTATGCAACTATTTCTGACTGCACAGATCCACTTTACTTCCAGAACCACAGAAAACGTAAAAAGATGTATGACTATATCCAGAAGGGATCCTTGTTACAACAAATACCTAAAACCTCTCCTATAGAATGGCACCAGATTTTAGATGATTGAAAAGTCCTGAGGTTTGCTGATGCATACTTTACCAGTTTTGATTTTCACACTAAACTACAACAATCTACATGAAGTCATAAGGGTTTTAAAATCCTGTTTGCCTCCATTGAGACCAGGTCTCCATTTTGGACCAGTTTCTAGCAAAACTGGTATGTTTAAATTGCATCTCCATCATTACGTTATGGCTGAGCTCTGAACTCAACAGAACAATCCAGAGATCCAAACCTTTGCTTCAAAATGGTCTCCCACTGCTCTGCTTTCCAGACCATCCACTTGAAGGTTACCCTCTGAATGACACTAGATAACAACAAGATTAATATGTATTGGAAGCCATATGCAAGCAACGTCCATGGTGGTTTTGCCCATGCCAGACTAAGGAAAATAAACTTATTTATGCCTTATTACTCAATAATCCAGATAACACCGAAGAAAGTGTTCTTTTTGCATTTCAAATGTGTATACTTTTGAGCCCCACAGTCAATGGGGCATGAGTAATTGCCTCAGCAAGTCTTAGCTACAGCTAACAACACGATTTTACTCCAACTTTCAACATACAAACAAGAAAAGGAACAAAATAACTGGTCGGCATTTCTTGTATTTTTCTTGGACTTGGTATATTGGACTTCATATTTCTGGGCATGTTACCTGATCTCTCTGGGCTTCGGATCCAATCACTAAAGTATCTATACCTTCTACCTGTGGATTAAGGAGCTATAGAATGCTTAGGGAACAGAAGTCTAACTGGTAAAACAGACAGAAACTGCCAAAGCAGAGCTTTGATTAATTTGATTTTGTTCTCAAGAGAGTATATCATTCTGCCAAAATCCAAACCAACTCTATTAGCATTGTAAAATCATGCCAAAGAAACACTTTTAACTAACTTGGAGTCAACGATTCTTTATTTCCAGGTAATACCAACTCTGCTTTTTTCCAGGTAATACATACTCTGCTTTAAGTCTGGCTTTCTTTTAAAAAATCTATTGGAAAACTACTCACAAAACACACAAAAATTCATGTGAAAAGCACATCTGGAAAGCAGTATCCTGAAGTGATCAGCTAAATCTCATGTCCCAGAAAAGCACACAGTTCATTCTCTCCAATCCTTCATTACTCAACATACAAAAAGCAAAGTTCTTTTTTCCTGTACTTGAAGGACAGCTTTTTACATAAACAAACTGCATAAAGGCATGGGAACCAATGCTGTTACCAGTTAAATCTGTGAAATTCCCCAAGTTGAGAAGTTCTTGCTTAGCACAAACATAAGAGAATTTCAACTTACTCACTTCAGCTTTAATTCATCAAGCATTCCTAATCCTAACTGGCAAACAAGACAATTCATTAAGAACACCATATCTGTGTTTGTGTAAGCTAATGCCCTATCTATTTTCTACCAATGTTTTTTAGTAATAGATCTATTTTAACGTACCCTTGTATTTTAAAGTCATTCTTGCCATGCTCATGACAGTATCTGGATGCAACTGAGGCCTGTAACTGCATGGAACTGAAGAAGTATGTTACTAACATCACACTGACAGCACCTTCTTCAGTAACAGGGAGGGGAGGTTGACCAAACAACTCAAAAATTTGTATTTTTATGAAGGAAAATTGGGCTGGTTTGTTTTTCTCAAGCAAACATCCAATTTAACTGTTCTCATACCATCCATGCATACCGTACCTCAGCTTTGTGTTAAACAGTATCCTTTTAAGTATAAACCCACAACTTTTACTTTTGAATGTCCATGAGATTACATGTGTAATATTTCAAGCCTACCTGTCAGTCCTCTTCCCCCACCACCACAACCCTCTGCAACAAAGACAGATTCCTAAAGGAAGGGCCTACAGTCATAATTTATAAATAATTACGAATTGTAATTAAAGCTTCACAGCCACAAATGGAAACACTGCAATCTCGTATTAGAAGAAAATAATGATCTCTGCAGATGAACAATCATTATCTTCCTTGTTCAGTCATGGAGCTGCAGCTTTGCATTCCCAGCTGTTAACCTATCATCAGTCTTACCATAAAAACAAAGAATATTTTTTGCCTTTACACCACCCCCCCACCCCCGCCTTTAAAACAAGCGGAAAATGTAATGAGAGTCTGACTTTGTGCCTTTGATAATTAAGCTTCCAATATCATGGAATTTGCTCTAACAGGAGCATCTGCTTGCTGCATTGCAGCCCTACAGCTAAGAAAGCATTGGACTTATTAATAAAATACAATAAAGAACTGAACATCCGGGCGGGAAAGATTCACAGAAAGGGAGAAGCTTGTTTTCCTCTCAAAATATTCAGGAGACAGCAAAGCTCATCCAAATAAAATGTAGTTTTTCTGTCGAGGAAGCAGCTGGAATCAATGATGCTGATTATTCTTATTGCACTATATCCTGCTGTAAGAAACAAACCTATTTAGAGGAAACGGAGGTGAAAGCAGGAAAATCCCTCCTGTAATAATCTACCACATAGTTAAAAGCTCCTGATAGTGCAACCCATTCCCATGCCCAAGAAACAGGCAGATGGGTATACATAAGTTCTTTCTGCTAACAGCGCTGGCAGAAAAGGGCTTCGTATCAACACTTCAAATACTGAAAAGAGAAAACAGGACAAAAATAAAACAAGAAACACTAAGATCCCAGAAGAGTTAAATAGCTAGAATTTTGGATCAACAATTTGAGCATCTTATATAACACAGTTCATCATATGGTACCCAGTCACTCATGCATCAAGAGCAGAAACTGGGTTAACTACAAAATTTCTCAGAAACAAATTGAAACCTTGATTTTAAAACACTTCTAAATGTGCCAGATACTTCAGTACACTGTTCAAAGTTAATTACCATCAAACTAAATATCTGTGCCTCGCATTCTTTTTAAATGCAAAATCCGTGGGGCTGTATGCGGATCCTGCAAATGGCACTCGCTTTCTGTAAGTGCAGTATTTCTGTGCAGTATTTCTTCACACCCTGAGCTAAGGGAACATAAAGGTGCCAAAAGACCTTTCTGAAGGAGGATGGTCATCCTAGAACCCACAGGTAAATCAGAATCTTGCGTTCGGCAATGACGCACAGACTTGACTGCATCACCCCACCTCTGGCTGACAGGGATACACCCCATGCTCTGAGGACCCCTGCCTGCCCTCCTATCTTCTGGGACAGCAGGCAAACATTAAGGGCTACTGTCCCTGAGGGGACAACACCAGAGGAACTGCATCAGGTCTGTCTACCTATGATCTACTTAAGAGGATTTACTATTCTGAGTCCCATTTTTCGGAAGGAGTAGGTTGCTACCCGGTACACGCATAAGCTAGCAAGACTGATCCTGATTTATCTAGATATTTTTCTAACTCTTCTTATCTCTTCTACCTTAAAACTCCTTGTCTCGTTAGTTGGTGTTCTTTGTTCCTTGTTCTCAAACAAAATGCAAGAAAAAGCAACTAAAACCATGTATAATATCTGCTCCCTACCACGATGACAGAACTAAAACCAAGCCGACCAACCCCGGTATGTTAATTCTGTACACATTATGGATTGGTAATGGGCCATTTTTAGTCACATATATCTTCACAATTTCAAAAGTCAAAGGTTTTGCTACTGTTTGCATCATGTTATACATCAAAACACGTCGATGTAAACCCTATTTTCTATCTGTTGAGACTTCATGACATGACTGAAGCTCCACATTTATTTTAGAGCTCAAAAAACGCTCTGGGCTTTTTTACGAAAATCATACAGAACTCACAAGGAAAAAAAATTATCAAATATGCATTTGCAGAGAGCGCTATGTGGATTTTTTAACAAATAACCAAACCAAATTTACATTGTAGCCAGAAGCAAACATCAAAAACTCCAGTTCAGAGGGGTACTTTTTTAGTAACACAATCACTTCGGGAAACTATTAAAAAAGCACAAACTTAAAAGCAGCACTGGCAAAAACTGAATGTAGTTCAATTCCAGTTTCCAACTCAATGCCTTTTTTGCACACATATGCTTTCCCTTCCATACTCGGCTGCATAATATAAACCACCAAACTGCACTTATAACAAATCTGAACTGACAATGCCAAATTTTAATTGAAACAAACGAGAGAAATTGGGCAATGCATGAGCATTTTATAGGGAAGTTAGCAGCACTCACAGCTGGCATAAACCTCCACCCCTACAAGTGAGAAAGGGATCTAGTTTCCTCCTTTTATTTTAATCCTTCCTTCAAAAAACCAGACAAATCTGCTAAATTAAAAAAGCAAAAAACACTGCAAATGAACAGTCTGACAAGTGGTGACTTCAGGAAAAAAAAGTTATTTTCTCCCTCTTAATGAATGAAAATGCATTCTGTCTCCCAATTCAGAGGAGCTTTCTTGCAGCCTTTTTTTATGTCAGCAACTTGCAGCAACCTCTCATCATTGTAAATGCTATGCAAAATGTCTCTGAAAACTGTCGGTGTATTTGTGTACACAGTTGTGTGTAAATGTCTTAGTACAAAGCCCTGGATGCAAACCATGCCTGCAGTAAATGTTCTTTTAGAGCACGTTATGGCATCAATGAAGACGTTTTTCTGCTTAAAGAGAAAACTAATTTACACTAAAAGAAAAAATCACCTCACAAGAATATGAGGCAGTACTCCTCCAGGTGGTTTTGCTGCAATTAATAAATCAATTTTGTCATGAAAGTGGATGAAATAGAGGCAAAGGAGACCTACAAAACCATCAGGAAATAAACACACAGCATTCAAATTAAAATCTATTAGCAATATCTCAAATCTAACTTACAAAATCCAGACTTTTCTCTGTTATTTCCATTAGCTGGATGAAAAATTCCCTACTTCACTGTTACACCTGCTCCTTAGGAAAGCATGCCCACGGATGTTAAGGCTGGGTGGGGACAGCACAAGGTGGCTGTCAGCCACACCACTGTCAAAAACCATTTGCTTATGCTTGGTTTTGGGAAAGCAAAAAGATCATCTGGGATGGAGGAGGGTAAATCTGCCTCTATTTCCAACTGGTTCTCGACTCCTTGGATGAGCTCATCAGTAAAACATCACTACTTATAACAGTCATGCAGACCACAGAGAACACAATTACAATTATGGATGTCACTAAATAGCCACAGCCCTAAACTATGTTTCAAATGTATTATGCAAATGTAAGTAAATGTATTTACTTCTGCAACCAGCTGAACCATAGCAGAAGTAAACTTCTAGTTTTGTTTCCTTACTGATGTTTTTAATTTCAAATCTTACTTACAATCTATGAAGTACACTATAATCCAGCTGCACAAAAACGCACCTCTATAATGACAGTGAAACCATAAAATATAACTGCTGTACCTATTCCCCTTGTGAATGCTGAAGATGCTGGGCAAATGCCCTCTGCTCACATCATTAAAACAAACAAAGCCATTGTCATGAAATCATTCACTGTGCAGAAACTGTATAAGCTCTCCTATTATCTTTTATAGCTTAATTTGAGCACTGAGAATCTCTAGAGTGCTTTGCAGCACATTAATAGAGACACTTGCCTTATAAAAAGTTTATCATTATTACTGTACTGCCTACGTCAGCTCATTACACTCAAGTTTGGAGGTTTTATTTTAAAAAATTTTCCTCAGCCCAAGACTTGACTTTCTCAGGGAATGATAAAGGTGGTGGTGGTTCTTGAGGTCTCTTTCACAGAACTGCTGCTAGTTCATTTTCCAGAGTGCTTTAAGAGCCCATTATTAATAAAACTGCTGAAAGAATCTCCTCTGAAGTCGTGAGGCACCAGAGCTTGACTGCACTACTATTTCCCTCACTAAAATCAAGGGCTACTAGAAGTGCTACTAGAAATGAAGAAAACAATACTGGAAGTGGCAGCCAGCAAACAAGGGAACATTCCAGCTTTTAAACAAACTCCAGCGTTTCGTATAGTACTCTGGCTACTTCAGTACTTTAGAGCTTACATCAATCTTTATCCTATAAGTAAAGCTGAACCTGATCTGGATTCGGTCATTTGAGGGGTTTGAAGAGAGACATGGAGGAACACACAGGCAACAGAGGCCAGACCAATGGCAGCAGCACAACAATCCCTCAGGTCCTTTCCTGCTTCTCTAACAAATCTCTGTGCAGGTGAATGCACGAACACAGTGGTAACAGTATAAAGGCCCACAACTGGGATGGCTTGGTTTAGCCCCTGAGGGCTGAACAACCACTTTGCCTGGAGTCAGTTCCATGTTGGCTTTCCCAAGGCTGGCGCAGCCAGGCTGTACTAGTGAGCCCTTCCTGGGCCTCATCGCCCACATGGGAAACACAGGTGAGACCCAGTGTCGGGTCACTCAACTCCACCCAGCTCCCACCAGGAAGGATCCATGGGGGTGTCAGCAGTGGGGACCTGATGCTTCTGGAGCCTTCCCCAAAGATGTCCACTTAGATGTGGAGCACAACCTGTAACACAGCACATGGCACTTAGTCAAGCCCTCACGTGATGACTACAGCACTTCAGAAGCAACATCGCAATGCTTTTGGCAGAATTTTCCCAATGTCTGATGCTGTGCATGGCTGGTGAATTCCTGTAGGATGCCCAACAATCACAGCTTGGCCTAAATCTGCAAACAAACTATTTCAAGTAAATCAAGCACATGAAATGTTTTTCAAATCATGCTTCACTTTTTTAACAAATACAGGCGGTCCACAATTTTTTTCTTTAAAGCTGCATCCCAACACATTAATCACGTTGTATTTCTCCCAAAAGGGGTACAAGAAGGGACAGAAAGCACATGCCGGTTTGCTGGACCATCAAAGGCATATAACATTTTTCATTTTTCTTAAACAGTAAAAAGCATCATTTAAACTTCCTTTTCTTCATAGAACTTCTTTGAACAGAATTTATTTACTCAATTAGTTTTAAAACCCAACTCCCTAAGCAAATAAATGATTGCTTAAGTATGATTATGTGTAATTAATATTCTCCATTTAGCTGCCAGAATATTAACTCATTTTTAACTATAAAATCCCACTAAATCATTTTAAAGATAGGTAAATGCAAAGAAATTTTCCCTCTATTTCTACCCCTTATATACTCAAGAGAGTGCAGTTAATTGATTCAAAAAGTTACAGAAATCTTAATCTCTTTACTTTATCTAAAATGTGACTAAAAATAATACACACACAATCAAGAAATATAAACAAAAGCTAAAAAGGTGGCCTTTTTCTAGTTTGAGTCTGATAAGGCTTTCAAAATTTCTCCATGGGCTCTGATACTCTCAAACAGTGGAGTCACATCAGTCTCATGTTGATAAAAAAATGATGAAATATTTCTCTTTCTGATCAAACTCCTGAAGACACAGTACAGAGAACATTATTAAGATGTTCAAATCATGCTCCGAAAAATGATCATGTCGTCCCCAGTCTATTTGGGAACATGCACTAAGCTAATCAAACTGACAAGTGTTGCAGCAGAATTCAAGACAACCCAAGGCCTGCAGCTCCTGGAGCCCAGCAGCCCAGAAGCTCAGACCTCTTCATATTGACTAAGTCTTCCCAGTACTCCCCAGCACAGCATTTATTTTACACAATTTGTGCTCTTCTCACAGTCCAGGATAAAAATGCTTTCAGAAATGAAATATGAATGTCTGATACTGCTTTTTTTCCTTGTCCTCAGAATACAGCCTCAATCTTAGTTAACAACTCTGTTCAACCCCTGCTTTGAGAGGAGAACCATGTACCCCCTCAAGGGCTTATAACAGATTTCTTTATTGCATCAGTTAGATGTGGGTACACAGGAGAGACAAGGAACCCATTACTAGTATTTATTGGTAGCACCGGAAAGTTAAGAAGCAGAAACCAAATTTCTGCCCAATTTCTAAATAAGCAAGGGCCATAAGCTTCTCAAGAAAAGTTTGCCAGAGTATTTCCTTTCCACAAATGCAAAACATGCTTTATATTAATCCCATTTTTGTAAACCATGGAGCCATTTCGACTAAAATAAAACACACCGGAATGCAAGCAGCCAGCATGGAAAACTTCAGTCCAAAAGTTAAAGACATATGAAAGATATGCAGCTGAAAACAATCATACAATAGCAAATATTTAATGAAGAGCAGTAGTTAGATTACACACAGTTGTTTTACAGTATGTGCATGTGTATAGTTCACAAACAGTCCCTTCTCACTTTTGGAAGCCTGAAGATTAGCAAAGCTTCCCTGGAAAACTTCTACAAGAAATATTTCCCCTAATAGCTAAAACTTTCATTAATAATACAGAAAAAGGAATGCCAAGAATATGAGTGTAAATCCTTAGGCAGTAAGCAAGGTAGTTACCAAGACATTATTCTTATATGAACACACACAACCCATCCAAACACACAGCGAGAGTCCATGATCTGTTTACAACTAAATCTGATGCATTTCCTTGTATGTGTAAAATATGTATGTGAAAGATTTGAAATCTCTGAGTTTAAAAGCCTGCTCCTGTCTAGTTGGGACATTCAAGGAGATCTTCAAATCTCAGCAGAGAAGGCTTCCCCAAAGATGCTTCCCAGAAAAAAAAACATACAAGGAACAACACTAACGTATTGTAACACTAATGTAATCTATTACAGGGCTATGCAAAAGAATTTTAAAAACTAATTTAATGTGCTAAGAGGGTAGTTCTTTGCTCCCAATGGATGAGGATGTAAAACAATCTCCAGAGTACCCTCAGAGCACTTTCAGGAGCTATCACCAAGACCACCATCGTTACCAACCAACTTGCAGGCACTGTATCTTCCACTGTCCCAGAACAGGAGTAGAGGACAATGCAGGCTTGACAGCTTCTGCCTGCTTGTAGGGTGAAGACAGACACAGATGTTGTCATGATTCCGTGGTGTTGGCATGACAACAAAATTACTGCAGCGTCCACCAACCAAAGACAACAAATTTTAAAATTTCAGCATGTAAATTTGTTCTAGTTAGAATAAGTGGGGGAAACAGGATCCTCCACAGCTTGTCAAAAGAAAGGGCAAATACTTTTCTGTCTCCTCAAGCTGTCTTCTCACAACAACTTCTCTTATCTTAGTGATAAGAGAGCTCTGCTATAGCAGACAGAGTTTCACCTAAAGAACAAGTGAAAAACCGACCAAAGCCAGTCACCCTCAGTGACTCGGCCTCGTACTGCACTGCCCACTCCAGCCAGACTGGGAGAAGGGAATGTGGGTAGGACATGGGCTGGAGTAAAAGTATTTCTTAAACCTCTTATGGTCTGCCAGAAACAGAAAATAGGAGGATGCTGAAATGCAGAAGTTGCATTACTAGCCCTCTTTGCTCCTAACACAAGGCCAAAAATAAATTTTAGCACACAGGAAAAAAACCACTACCTTATTAGGCACATTTTTAACACTGATTGATCAGGCTTTTAGAATTCATAGCTAAGCAATTCTAAGCAAATGTGAGGGATAAAAACTAAAAAATCTCACACAAATCTATTTATCAACCAGGAAAGTAATAACCAAACATTTAATAGCAGACCGTACTAAATCCAGTTGCCAACTACTTAATGTTACCACCTAAATTTGACTTGTTAATCATGCCCTTGTTGTTTTAAACCAGAGGTCTGATTAACAGCTTTCAGGTTAGTGTTTAAGCTCATGACATTAAGTCAAATGCAGTTAATGGAGCAAGTTCCTTCATGTTAAGGAGGATGAAAATATTTTCTTACAGAAGGTACAGCCTCTGGCTATCTACAACTTATAGCAAAACTACAAATAACAAAATAAAACATTCTAGCGAGTATGTTACTAAAGATCCAGTAGAGACCATCTGAAATTGCCTAGAGGAAAAATGCTTAACTAAAAATACTTGCTGAGGTGTAACTAGCCATCTTTGCTCCAAATGTAAAACCACCTCCTGACAGCTCTCCAGGCAGAGTAGGAGAGTTAAGAAATATAATTCAGCTTTGAAGGGTATGATCTCTCAGGGTTTGTGGAAAGCTGGTTTAGATAAATTATGAAAGAAATGAGTAGCAGAGATGAAGCTAAGGCAAGAACGGAGAGAAAGAACCAAGCCAAAATCGTTCGTAACAGCCAAGGAAAATGCCTTTTATCAAAAACTACAGGACAATCTCCAGTAAGAGCTATTTCCCCAAGCAGTGATGAACAGCAGAAATGATCATAATGAGGATTGCTTTCTAACCTTGTTAGCTGATCAAGCTGCTGCATTTTCCTCAGAAAGCTTCAGCCTCTCTAGTTTCTCCTTAAGGGATGAGAAATGGTTTTAAGCCTTTCACTGAGAAAACAGAGGGAAAATCTGTGAGGACTTTCTCACCCTGCACTTGCAGCAGCTGGGCACTCAGCAGAGAGGACAGGAGTCAGGGCCTCCTTCTACCCCTAACATCCACAGAGTGGGTTTGTGCCCTTCACCCCTCTTCAAGGAGAGGTCACATAGGTCTCTCTGCAGATTTGGTCCAGATACCACTGGGACCACTTTTGGAACAGTAGCTCCTTTCCCCTTTCCCCAAGATGTGTCCCAGCTGCACCAGTAACTCAGTCCCAGCTGGACATAGCATTCCCCACTGCTCTGTCCTCCTTAAGAGCGATAAGGATTAATGATTTTCAGGCTCAAAGCACGTCTCCCTCAGGTAGTGGTGACTGCGAAGGTGAAGGTCCCACAAGCAAACTACTCCTCCCTACCTTGCCAGGGCCAACTGGTGGCAGGGCTTGCGTTTCGTCCAGGGAGTGTTTAAGTCCAGAGCTTACAGAACAAGCTGTAAGGGATTTCTTTCAGTGCTGCAGTCTTAATGATGGGTTGGGTTACGCTCCTTGATAACCCCTCTATACAAAGCATGAGAGCTGATAGCTCTGCCTTCAAAACAAGAAAACAATGAGGCTGCACCTCCACTTTGGTTTTAAAAGTCTTTTTATGAGTCACCATATAGCACAAACTAAAACCAAAAATCTATGTTGTCAAGTCACTCTAAACACAAGAAAGGTCTTTATTTTACAAAATGTGGTTACCTTGTGGCAGGACATGTCTATCCCCCCTGTCTCTACCATAGATGGCTAGTGCATATGCAAGAGACAGAAGCTGATTCAAACTTACATCAGCCATTCATAACATACCTGAATGGGGATAATACGAAGAGCTCATCTATTTAGGATTAACACTTTTAATACCTTGGGCCAAGAGACTGATTATATCCTTTTAAAGAAAAAGTAAGTGGATATGGAAAGGTTGCCAAAGTGGAGAGGTGTTTATTAGTGCATCATCAATAAAAACAACTGATAATTGAACACAGTGAGCATTCATTTCTATAAAACTCACTCTGATTTAACTTAGTATTGTCTGAAGAGAGATGTGACTTAGTTTGAAGAAGAGCAAATACATTTCATTTTAATAAGGATGTAAAGTTTACGAGACAGACATACTATATACTTTTCAAATATGAATTAGGGGTTTGGTTTATGTTTTAACCTTGCACCGGATTTTAAGTGTCCCGTGTGTCAGTGAAATTCTGCCCTCACCTCATTCAATGGGAATTTTACTAATAACTTCACTCTGAGCAGAATTTTACCTAAGGGACCAACACTCATTACATAATTTTATAAGTAAACCCAAGAGCATTATGCCTTATACAATGAGGACAGAGCTCAAAAAACTCAGTAGATCTTCCATTTTATGCATTTTCCTAGCATGGATACCTAAATACACTAAGACTTGGGGTAGCACTGCGCATATTTACTTTAGTTTTCAGCCAAGGATCGCAACGAACTCCTAAGCTTTATTTTATCATTAAAATGCAGACCTTTCTAAAACATTTGTCATGTTTCATGTGAGCATAAAAAGGTTTGCACAACTACATTACTTCAAAGTCCTATCACAAATTACAGCTTCATATTCACTACAGAAACAGACTTTGAGTTCACTTGAGAAATAACTAAGTCATAAGGATTTAACTCCCCTTGCTATTCACTAAAAATAATTATTCACTGCATGAAGGCTTGGTGCTGAGCGAGTGAGCGGTCAGGCTGGAGAATTCCCTTTAGCTGTGGAACAGACATCTCCGATGCACCAAAGATGCCTTTCCTCACACAGCCCCCTTTATTGCTCAGCTGGAAAGACTATCTGTAGAATAAGATGAGACTTCAGACACCCATTTAGTTCCCCACTCCTATACTGGCTTTTCCGATAGGAGCACTGATTACCGGTAGACAATAATGATTTTTGTAATGTGAACATCTGTGCAACAGAAAACAGACTGAGATCAAATTAATGGCATGTATCTCACGATTAAGCAGGTACCAAATAGTAAGGATTTTTTAAATTGCTAATAAACCTAAATTCTTGCTGAAGATTTAGACAATAGAAACACCAAAAGCTTTATAAATCCACAAGTGAGGTACTCTTCAATACCCTTCTGAAATAAAAGAAAAACTTTTTTTAAAAATTAAATAATCAAGCTGCTCTTAGGCAAAGCTCTAACTAAGGTCTGAACATATAGAACTCCAAATTATGTTAGTTATTGGTCTCACTGCAACAATAACTCAGCCATATTGCCCACAAGCAGCAATTAATTAAATTTTATAAGGAATGCTACGAGTTGTTCCTGTTTTTAAAATCCCAGCCAGGGCCCTAAACAATGCTGCCTTTCTTATTCCAATTTTCAAATGCTTAAAAATCCAATTGAACAAAATCATCTTCAACGTTGGAGAAAATCCCAATGCATAAAAAGTCACTTAAGTGCTCTATTAAACAAACCAACCAAATCTACGTGGCAGAGGAAATGTCAGTTTTTAACAGGCTACTGAATACCTCGTTGCCAGGAACAGAAATACAATTTATCTTTAATAACACACACATAAGTTTTTCCCCATCACTAAACTCTGAATCAGGAATTCACTGAGGATTAAAAAGCAAACATCAGAAAATATGAACTTGGTGTGCTGAAAATTCTCTATTCACTTTTATGCATGCAGAAGATTTTCCCTTTCTCTTTCCAGTGAACAGGAGGGTGATCTTAAAAAGCCTGGAATTATTTTCCTCTCTTTAGTATGAATATGAAACATCATCATACAACAGAAAGCCAAGGAAAAAAATCAAGCATTATACAAGTCCATAGTACCCATCTAATTTCCTGGCAACTACAGCAGAACTGATAAATGGGAAAACAGCAAAATTTTTCCAACTGCCTTTTAGGAAAGCACATTACCTGAAAAGACAGTATGAAAAATGTGCCAAATGCTCTCAGAAAAGGAGATCAGAGACAGCCTTTAAAGGAGAAGCATTACAAATCACGGCCTCCTGAGTAAAAAGGTAACAAGTAGCTGATCATGTAAAACCGTAAAACTACCAAGACAGGGACCAGGGTATCCCACCTACATTTGGAAGACAGGTTAATGCAATCAGCACAAAAAAAATCCATCACACTGGAAAACTATTTGATTAATCCAGTGAATTACACGTTTATATTGTGATTTCTATAACCTGATGCTATAAAACTCTCATCTGCTTCCTCATTTACGCTTATTATCAATGCCATCAACATTATGCTAAGACAGAAAAGTTTAACTAGCTTTGCAGAATTAGTACAGAAAGAACTTTAGCAGCATAAATTCCATTGGTCTACTCCAGTTTGGGAAAAAAAATCAGAAATAAATGGGAAAAAATGGCAAATGATAAGCACTTTGAGAGCTGGATTTATAAGTACCGACAACTATCTCTCCTGAGCAATTTCTGGGTTTGCTACAAATTGGGCCCAAATTCTGAGGATTTTCAAGCCATATTCCACCAGGAAATTCTACATCAGATTCAGTCTCTTTTTCAAATTCCAGGTGCAGCTTTAGCACTTTTTACTTGTTCTTTGAGGAAAAATGTCTACAATGCTGGCTAGGACCTGTATTCGCAAAATCTGCTTATGAAGGCAATCATTCCTATTCAAGACTATGGCAGAGTTCCAGATGCTTAAGAGTATAAAACAGGAACTCCACTGAAATGAAAGGTCAACAAGCCCTGCATTCCCACCAGGAACTAAAGACTGGAAGGGCTTTATAGAAGCAAGTACCTCAGGAAGGATGCCCTTGCTGTCAAATGCCCTTGCACATGCCCTTGGGGAACTCCTCCCAGCACTGGCAAGGGCCACGGGTTCCTTGAGACTCTGAGTTCCCTTGCCATACCACCAAAGAAGGATACTTACCCTAAAGGAATTACTTGTTAAAGAAAGCACCTCATACACAATCTCTTCCAACCAGAAAGGCTGAGAAGAAAAGAAAGAGGAAGAAGTATTTTTCAGCCATTTTTCCCTTTGTTGGAAGCTTGTGTGCTCCCCTCAGTGCAGACCCTCTCTTGCCTATTCAGCTTGGGGATCAGCATGCCAGCAGCAATCAGTAAATAAAAAAACTGACTCCAAACTGCACATGTTATTTGCAGCTCAATAAAAAATAATGCTGGGTCTTTGACACATGTTTATATAACACCTAATATAAAAGGCTTGTTTCTCATGAATAAATATGTGGCGCAGGCCGAGGTCTGGAAGCATTTTCTAAGTAAGAAAATAAAATCTGTGAAGTCTAAACTCCAATTCAAATTTCTCCTAAGGTTTTTAGACCCAGGGTTCAAGTTTGAGACCATATGCAATTAAAACGAAGTAGACTTGCCAAAATAAAGCATATTTTGTGATGCAGTGATCTTGACTGACTGGGTTTGTTTACTTATGCTTACACAGAATTTGGTAAACTGCGACAAGTGTCTCAGCTAATGCAAAACAGATTCATCCACCTGGAAACAACAAGTATTTTAATATATATTAATGAAAATGCTCTAACAGTAAACAGTAGCCTTTCCTACTGGTTGCTCTAGTTATTAATGAGCTTAATCTCATCATGCAACTTCTTCTTATCACATACTACAGTGCTTACACTTGGAAAATTAATATTATAGCACTTTATTTTCTTTATTATTGTCTACAGTTTGGAGTGACCCGTCTCTTCAACTTTATAAATAACCCAAATACTCTGTACGTTTAATTTGCAATCACCATAGTAATTTTTTCAAAGGATGACTCAAATTCTTACTCCAAAATTAAATGCATTTTTTCAATCAAGTCTCTTCTTGTGGCACTAAAGCACTGGACAAAGTTTTTATTCAAAAATCCCTTTCTTGTTCATGAAAACATCATTACAGCAATCATAATAATCCTTTCTTTAACATGAAACACCAAGTCCTATATAAGATGTGTTTACAACATTTACCACCTTGTTAATTCTTCTGTTCATGGAGCAGGCATTTGCTGTGACACAAAGTCTGTCATTCTCATCAACTTGGTGATTCATCTGCCTTTCCTACACTTATCTTCCAACCTGTCTTTCCTAATTTTTTGTTGAGCGTATCACTGTTTTGGTACTGCTCTCCCTCTTTAGGTTCTGAACCAGGCTTTTTCCTTTTCACTATATAAGGTCTAATGTTTGAAAAGTTTTTGAGCACTGCCACTTGTGGTACTGTGACTCATTTCTGTAATGACTACTGTTTCATACAAAAGAAAATTAGTGTTACTTGTCAAATAATCATAAAGTGTTAACTGATCCAGGGGTTAGAATGTAGGATGCAGGGAAACAGACACATAGGAGCAGGGGTTAGCACTTATGGGAAGTCAGGGTAGTCTCTGGTGCCCATGTCATGCTCCACTGCTTTGCTTACAACCAGCAAAAATACCCAATCAAGAATTGCAACAAATAATTTTTCAGATGGATAAAGGGACATCCTTGAAGATCCAGTCATGAAAGACTCACACCCTGCAGCCCCCCAGGATATCTGTGCTAATGTGTGTTTTGGCAGGACTAATGGACATGTAAAATCCTGTTCAGCTGGCTCCTGTCTTTTCAATTGGACAACAACCTGTCTTGGAAGAAGTTGCTTGGGTCACTGTAGTCACTGGACATCACAGCTACCAAAGTGAAGATACATGCAACTAAAATCCAGGTCTGGAGCACTGTGCATTGCCTGATACAAGGAAAGGAACTCTAGAAAGTCAGAAAGGTCTGACCTCATCCTGACCATTTTAGATAAACACAAATACACTGGTTTAATTAACCATCCTTAGACAGGCTACCAGGTATTTGCTTTGTTCAGCTGCTAGAGGCTCTCTATAATAAACATTCCCTCTTTCCCAGAAATTTGGATTTTTTCATGGTTGCTATTCTTACACGAGATAAAAATGGACAGCTGTAGAATCCACATTATTTTCTTTCTTCTCCTCTTCACAGACACTGATGAACTTCCAACATTCAGAAACTACTGGAACAATGAGACTTCCAGTCTCATTCATTTCCATATGCTAACATAAAAACAATACCACATCACTGCTTTCACTCTGCCATCGTGTATGGTCCCATTTTTTTTAGTTTTAAACTAAAAGACCTTAAAAGACAACACCCATAACTCTAAATTTTCAAACCCCAAAACACTTCAGAAACATTTCCCACATGGCTGGCTGGCATTCCTGATCCATGTGGCAAACTGATGATTGCACAAGAGGTCAGTCGCAGGACACTTCATTTTTTTTTTCTTTAAAATAATCCTGGCATCATAGAACCTCACACCTTTCAGACATATTTGCCATCCAAAACCCAGTGGAAAAGCATACACTTCCTTCAGATTCATTACTTCTTCCATTTGAAATGCAGGCTCACAGACATCATTAACTAAAGACACTGATGCACATTATCTCATTAAAAGTGATACTACATTTATTTTATCTTACTCTTTTTTATGGAGACAATTTATCTACAAGACCATCTTTGCTTTATCAAATAGTATTTTTTAGAAGTTCAGAATCAGTTCAGCGGGATTCTGTCTTGCACTGAATTCACTCAATTTATGCCTGCTCAAAAAACTACTGTCAGACAACAGAGCAGTTAGTTGCAGAGCATCTACTCTGTCAAATACAGAACAATCCAGGCTCTACCCCAGAAACACAAGCACCTTCACATGGTTAATTTTTACTGCATTAAACCCCCATCTAATACTCACTAAATTCCCAGGGCTAAGGTCAATGAGAGAGAACTACACAGGAACTGAAGTCTCAAGACTTTTAGAGACCACCATAACAGCAGTTTTTACTAGCCACCATAAAGTCAGAAGAGACTTTCTGCTTTCCACATAGACAAGTGCTACAAGATTTCCAACTGTATTATGGATTACAAAGCAATGAATCTTGACACTTTTGAAGTTAAATTTCAAAGATACACTTAAAATACCAAAGATAACTGTTTGCATCTTTGATACTTTCAATAAACATTTTGCAAAGAAAGCTAGAAGCACTGAATCCTCCGAACATGTTACTACTTTTTTTCTTTCTAATATTAAAGCTATTGAAAGAGTTGGGGGTGAGGAAGAACACAAAAAATACATTTCTGTTGCGTAAATTGCGGCTAAATCCGACCTTAGGAGGATACGGTCTTGGCCCATCTGCCTCTCCGCTGCTCCAGCAGAATATAAAAATGGTTGGAGAGCTCAGGAGAAAAGTCAAAATTATCTGAATGCCGGAGGCTGTAAGATGCTCTGCAGTAGAAGTAACACCAGCTTCCCAGACAACTAACATTACCTTGATAGGCACAGAAGATTTTTTGCTATTCCTTTGTCTCCTGAAATGACAACTGAGAACCATAAACTTTCTGGCAAGGAACACAAAAGAAAGATAACTGTAACAACATGAGAAGAGCTTCAGAAGGCAGACGAAAAGAAGGAACAGATGTAGAGCAGGTGTCTGCTCTCTGCTTATAAAATGATGGCTTTTTGGGGTCACCACTGAAATAAAAGAAACCTGAAGCAGAACACAAATCCTGAGAAGGTCCCCCTCTTGAGCTTTCAGACAACAAATGTAAGATTTCAAGCATTCACTGTTACTAGGTAAAGCCCAAGGGCCAATTATTTTCTTACTAATACAGGGAATGACCAAAAATAGAAGACAGCTTGTGGCATTCTTGTCAGAGCTGACCTATGGAGAACACAAATCCCAAGAAGGGTTGTTGCTTCGTCTCTCACTGAAGAGTGTCTGACACAATTCCCTACAACTCCTACCAGGCACCATAATCCCATATCCTCCCTTCCTGGTAAGGCCATGAAAGACCAGCACCAAACTCGGAGCCACAGCCTGTTCTGACTCAGATGTGCTCAGTAACAACTGCACGGATTAGAAACTAATGGGGATTGAACCACCTGACACATCTTCATGGCAAAATCTTGGTTCAACATCTTCACGTCCCCACTAATGACTTACCTCATATTTGAGTTTCTCTAAACCACATGAGGTGCTTTATGCTGCATGAGAGGACAAGTGAAGAAGCAGAATGGCCCTTGTTCCCATCAACTCTGCAAAGACACTCCCTTCAGATGAAGTTTGTGCCATGAAAGCAACTGTTTTGAGGATCTAGGATCTAATTTAGACATTGTGTTAATGACACTGTCTCTGGTCTGCCCAAGAAAGCTGGTAGAGCTCTATCTCCTGAAGAAAGAGAGACTATCTACTGGCACACTGCACCTATCACTAAGAGTTGCAGTTGATGCACCTCTTGACTAGCTACACAATGCAGGACAAAAAACATCACAGCTGTGGCTGTAATGCTTGCCCCATCGCCCAGGGTCATGAGATGTCGTAATGTGTTATTAGATGCTGCCTAGTGTTGAAATGAAAATCCTGGGGCTTACACAGTCGTTGTACACTGACCCACAGAAAGATCACATGGCCCTCCTAGAAACCTTTTTTTTTTAACCTTAGGTTTCTGATAGGTCATCTCTAAATGCACATGCACAAATCCACTTATTCTACAACTTTCTTCAGCTGATATGCAAGAAGGAAACCTCCAGTGCCCCGGCAGAAGTTGCCAAGCAGAGAATCCCCAGAAGCTTTTAGCAGCCTCTTTCACCTGCTGAAAAGATCGTCTCCTCCTTGAACTGTCCCATCTGGGATGCCAAACAAACTGATGCCTGAGGTGGCCACCTAAAAAACACAGACTAGACAGGAATAAGGGAATAAAGGTAGATATTTATTTGAAGGGCCTTCAAAGGCACACCCTGGGCAGGCCAAAGGCGACACCCAAGATGGACGCTGGGTTCTTCACACTTTTATAGGTTTGGTTCATTTGCGTATCAGGGTTAATTGCCCAATTATAACATCAGTTAATGATCTAACTACTCCAAGTTTGCCCTCCTCTTCAGAGGCCTTAGTTTACACATTTTGGGGCCTGCTGTCCTTGAGGTGGAAACCTAGAGAGGTTTGTTATGTCTAATCAGCATGAGAGAACAGCAACTAACAGGCCACAGGAAACTTCAGAGTTACACACTAGGCAGTACAGGATTTGAAAAATATAAAAGTTAAAACCTAAGGCATCAACACCAGGCGACAAAAATCTTTGAAGTCTTCAACAGCTGCTTTTCACTGTAAGTCAACAGGGGAAATTTATAAGCAAGGGAGAGCGTTTTCAAAAGAAATGGATACTATTTTATGATACTTTGCAGGCAGTGGTGGTAAGAATGGCTAACAGCTTCCTGACGCTTAAACAAAACCTATTTCCCAGCACTAAGTTGTGTTCTTACATGGCAGAGGTGTGTGGTGAGATCCTGGGCTCTGATGTCTAAGAACAACAATACCCCAATCAAGGAGCAGAGAAGCATTTTTCAGAGCTGAAAGCTTATGCAGAGAAGTTTCAGCAGCTCAGCAACTTCCTAGTAGCTGGCCTGCCTCACTGAGCACAGCAAGATGAATCACCATGTTCTGCAAAAGAGATCTCTATTCCCTCCCCAAACAAGATTAAGACCTTTCTCTAGATAAGTCTTTTTTGGAGGAATGTGTTGAGTGGCAGTATAAAACCTGCTACCTGTAACTTTACACAACTACTATTGGCAAAAAGGGAAAATCACTTTTATCAATGTACAAGTGGCACAGAAACACGTGCATAGAATGATATCCACTAGCAAATATGCCTACAGAATATTAGTATCAGAGAATATCCTGAGCTGGAAGGGACCCAACAGGATCATGCCATCCAACTCCTGGCCCTGCACAGGACAGCCCCAAAAATCACACCATAAGCCTGAAAGCATATTTCTTGGCTGTGAGAGGTGTTCTTAAAGGAAGTCATAAAGCACTCATCTCTGTAAATATTTCTTCATAAAAAACTTGTGGATACCTACAGGTAATGTGATTAAAGGGTTTCAAGAGAAGTCGTTTGTGAGCAGAAAATCATCTTAGCCAACATCTAACCAGCCAACTGCTTGAATAATACTGACCTCAAACACTCATGCTACCACATACAGCAATACCTAAATTAATTTTCCATACTCCCTCCTTTATTTTTCTCCCTGCTGAAACATCAGTTCTCTATTCCTGCAGCAAACAGCAAGAGCAAACAACTGGCCTCTTCATCAAAACACAACAGTGCCAGGTAACTAAAAGCATCCACGTTTCACATTTTCAGACTGCAATAATAAAACTGTACTTGACTGTTACCTGCTGTCAGAATTCAAGCTTACAACACAACACACAGTCACATACCCATTAGTTTAAGCATAAAATACGCTTTTCGCTTTTAATCTTGCTCTCTATTTGCTAGTAATGTCCCCACGTCCCAGGTCATGTCTCCTTATCATGACTACAACAACAAAAAAAGCTGCCAGCAAACAAGCACAAAGATTTTAAAGCTAAAACAGACTACAGGGAAGTGCAAGCTTCCTGCAGCTGCTTAAACAAGGTTTTGTTTCACACTGTGGTCTTAACAGGACACTCTCATCTCAACTCTGCTAAATCCAGTAATTTGAAGTTAATTCTTTTTTCTTTTCTTGTTTGTTTTTTTTTGTCTCTTTGTTTTAATAGCCACCCCCAGTCCAACTAATTGTCAGTTGTAACTTGTCAGGAGCAAAGACTTTGGTCACATGTGAATGGAAAAGCATCTAGCACTTGAAAACAAATTAACCTACTTCCAACTGTGCCTAAGTTGCATTACTTCATTTTCATAGAAAATCTTTACAAAAGCACAAAAATCCTGGTAACATTTACGGCAGGGATGGGAGAACAAAACTGGGTAAAGGTTTTGCATCACTTGGCTGCTGTGCTTACGCAGGTTGACATCAATAATTTCCAAGACAGGTGAGGAGGTAGTTAATTCCTAACAGCGAGCAGAAATGTTGTGTGCAGAGGAAAATAGTTTCATACACTTGGAGGACTGGCATTTGAAATATCAATAAGCTACCTTTCCCCCGAGAATAACATATCTGGGTTTTGCTGGCATTGCAACTTCCTTGAGCAATTATCTGATCAGGGATTAACAAAGAAAAAACGTCAAAATTAAGCATGCTCATCAGGCACTGCTCTCTATTACCTTGTAATGGAAACATTTGCATTCAGCTTCATGAAAGTATCATCCACTTCATGGGTATACCATGGAAGTACATCAGCTGTCCTGTGAACTCAGTAATCCCGTCTGAGTTATTCCTCACTTACGATAGAAACACTTAATTGATTAGAGATACATTGCCATTAACACGTAATCATGGCTACAAAATTATCCATGTTTTTTAAGTACTCTGTATTTTACCTCCTTATTTTTCAAATACGAGCTTGGGTTGAATAAACGAGACCAAAAAAAAAAAAGAAAGGCAGTAAATTTAAGAAACCCATGTATGAAAAACAGTATTTAAAGATTACTGTTAGTCTGGAAAGCATTAAAAAGGGGGACATAAACGTTTAGTTCAGGTCTGGTTAAAAGATTTCCTGGCTTGTCATTAAAGAAGCGATTTTCTGAGAGGCCCAAGAAGACAGTCTTGAAAGTTAAGCACAAAACTGGGCATTCAGACAAGTCTTTTTCTTGCCTGATTCTGGGTGGGTTCATTTGACCTCTGGCAGCCCATGTAAGTCAGTTTATCAAAAAGAGTAACGAAATTGGAGTACTCAGTCTGAAGGATTTAAAGCCTGACAGAGGTGCAGAATCCTGTAGTTCAAACGTGAGTGAGCACAAGGTAAGAGCACAGGATTTCTCTTTAAGTCAAAGCCTCTCTCTGAAGCTTGGCACCCGGAGCTGATGCCCAAAATAGACTCTGTGAAAAATTTTAGCCTGAATTTCCCTTTCCCTCAGCATGAGCTCTTCAAACTGTCATCTGATGTGAAGCAAAAATGAAAATTTTAAAGTGTATTATTAAATACTTTAGATGTTGCTCGGAAAGAAGGAAGATTTATTTTGTGAAAAGCTATAGCCCTATACTAGTGTGGCTGCGGAGTTAAATGAAGGAAAGGATAGTTAAATGAAGGAAAAAATAAACTGACTTTCTGCAGAAACAGAAGTAGGGGAACATCCTGACCATATGCACCAGGCTCCATCTATTCTGCAAAAGACAGACAGGCAGCTTTTCACCACTGTATGATATGTCTGGCAACTTGAATGTGCCAATAATGTTTATTATCGGGGTGTCAGGCAATGATGCAGAGACAAACAACTAAACCAAGCCATTTTCCTTTTGTTTACTGGCCTTTACATTCTTGCTCAAAACAAAATGAGAACAAATTAATGACTCCTACTTTTAATAAGGAATTTTCATTTTTCCTTATAGCATGGGTTCTCAGTTCAGACAATAATTTCACTAAATCAGTGGTCATTCAGAAATGACACAAACAGCTCTGGGTACACAGAGCTTAAGAATAACTCCACATGAATTTTAAAAAACAGTATTGCCATATTCATACATGCTCAAGATAATTCAACTTTACAGTTTTGACATCTGTAGCTTATTAGTCTCTTAACTATGTAAAAACACCATTGGCATTTTTCATATTGCAAGTGTCTGGAGATAATGGCCGTGCAGATTTTATACAGAACGGTGCAAGTAAACTTGCCAAACTTTCATCATCACTCCTTCGGAAACTCTGAGGGGGCCGATTAAATTGGCATTTTGTTTGACATGTACACAGAATGTGCTCAGCATGCAGAACAAGTATGGCAATAAACCTCGTCTTAACAGCTGTGTTATTTTAGCTAATGATAAACATGTATCTAAAGCCACATATCACCACAACTTAAATTGGTGAGAAAAGCTTAGTCACCCCATGGAAAGAGAGGCCATCACAACAGAGGAAGTTGTTTATTTATTCCTTACTATGCAATTAATTGTCTCACCAATAAACCCAAACAAATACACAAACAGTTGTTCTAAACTGAGTAAAATTCATTATCATTATAGCTTATATTCTGCCTCTGACCTTGCTGCATCTATTCTTTACCGAGAGACTCCTACCCACAGGCACATGTGTGCAACCACCACCGATCTCAGTGGAAGCTGTGATTGCGTAAGTGAGAAAAGTTTATTTTCCACAAAGTTTCCTTACAGTCAGAGGGCTTTGGAGGGCCAAAAGGTTCTTTTTGCAATCATTGTGGCTCACTCCATTGTGACTGCATTCAAAACACAAAATATCTTGACATGCAAAATGCAGATGTTACCGAGCAAGACAGCATATTGATTTGGTTAAGCCATTTAATTCTGACAAACTGCCAAAACAACAATAAAAGAATCGCAAACGTGAAATATTGGAGATTTCAGCAGCAGCCGATAATGAACAGGGAGACAATGAGTCCCCGGCAACCTCTAGGAAGGGATCGATGCTCTCCATGGAATTGCAGTGACTGGGAATTTCAGACAGTACCCTTCGATTTTCTGTGAAATCTTATCTTTACAAAGTAAACAAACATGAGATAATAACCTTTAAACTTTCCACAGCCATTCATAAGGGGATTCTTTACTACAGAACAGCAGCAGACATTCAATATCCGTCTCTGTTCAATACATGGTACCCCGTGTATCACAAAACTCCATCTTTTAAAAGGCACAGGTTGCAAATCCCAAAATCACGACACTTAAGAAAATAATAAAATTATCAGGGTGCCTCAGAATCATTTTCCAGCTTTTCTCCAGATCAGCAAGGCTGTACACATCCCCCCTTTCCAGTGAAAACTAAATTTATCATATAAAGCACTGAGTCTGCAATTTGAAGTCTTAAAAAAATACTAAATACTACCAAAAACACTGCAAAAACCAATATCTAAGTTTTGAAATGGGAAAAATTACCACTAATTTAATGAATTTTTTGTAAAAATAAACTAAACTTGGATCAAATTTTAAGATACTTTATTTTTTATTTAATTACAATCAATCTAATTTTGGTTCCTATGTTCCTAAATACCTGAAGCAAACTAAGACAGAGCTTTTAAAGAGCATGTGCTGAAACATTACTGGCCTCTATAGATACGTTAACTAAATATTTTAAAACATCCTCAAAATTAACTTAATATCTATATAAAAGCAGAATTTTTCAAACCCAGCTTTACACATCCATCTTCGCAGAATCAGAAAAAAATATATATTTTTTACTTTAAAGGTTTGGCAAATGGCTTTTAATTCCTTGGAAACAACAGCATTTAGACTACATTATCTCCACATCTTCTTCAATCATAATTATTTTATTACATTGGATATAGAAAAAGAATAATAGGTAAAAGAGGTGCTGCTACATTACTCCGTGTATTATTTTTAACAGCAATTTGCAGGACATGAAGAGTAAACACAGCACTTTACAAACCACATAAGAAAGGTCATTACTCCAGAGAGCTTACAAATACAGCAAACAAATCAAGTACAACAACCTTTCCATTTGAAGGAGATATGAGGACATTCCTCTTTAACATATTAGTGCATCATTACTAAAATGTTCCCCAAGTCAAGCAGCACCAAACCAGCACCAAAAGTTGACAAAAAGGGGCACATTTTTCTCCTTGCCCTTTCTTAATGACAATGTGGATCTTGTAAACAGCAGGCAGACGCACATGGACTCTCTTCTCTGTTACAGGCACAGAAGGGAAGGCATGAAAACACATTGTGCCAGAGACACAAGGGACACCTGTCAAAAGAAGTCCTTTTGTTTTAATTTCTTTGATTAAAATAATCTAGTCCTTAATGTTCTCTGCTGAGGTGTGCATGCCTTTCAGTTGAAAGAATCTGTGCCTCTCTAACCCAGGAAATTTCCTTTCTGGCTTATGCTGCCTCATCAAACTCCTCCTGCTACTTTTGAGCGAGATGCTTCATAAATCCACTGCCTGCTACTGTATACATATTACCAGAACTTCCTCCACACCTAAGAATGCAAGGAAGCTTGAAAAAAACTGTGATGGGACAAATACAACCTTCCACAGGCAGGACGTATTTAAACCTCTAGGTATGAGTGGTAGCTCAGAGGTCAGCTACTGACCTCTGTAGGGAAGTTGTCTTGGCCTCAAGCAGAGCCCACCAGGAAGAAAAAGGATGGGAAAAGTAGGTGCAGCAGTTTAACATCTGAGACAAAATAATGTTCCGTCTAGAAATAAAATACATCCTCAAAATTATGTTTCTTTCCACCACCACCCCAGTCTCAACCCTACTTTCCATCCAAAAAACCATTGGAGAGGTCTACAATTTAGCTAAGAGAGAAAAAGGGGGAAAAAAAAGGCAGCATGAACACCAGTAAAGAGAAGGTTAAAATGGTCAATATCGTCAGCATCAGTCAATTCCCAACAGTAATGTTTAGGAAAAAATTATTACTCACAAAGATATTCCTTTTAGAAATTATTTCTAGAGATCACTGTCAGACTTACCAAATATTAAAGTTTCATTTAAAATTGATTAACATAGGTCATCTCTTTCTATACCCACTGCAGACAGATAATTTTGTATTATTAATCATTATAAACAAAAGGGGGCTATTAATTAGCACGGTGTTTTCTTTGAAAGATGTACAGCTGAAAATTAACACGGTATCAATACAACAAGGTATCAATTGTAACTGTCAATTGCTTGCCCATTCATTAAAAAATCATTCCTGTGTTACTTGTGCATGACTATAAATCTGAATATAAAGTGGCACATTATTGTCTGACCTTCTGCTGATCCAACTGCTCAGCCTGCACTGCTAGAAGAAAATTACTGAAGATGTTTTTTGTGGCTAACTCAGGAAAATGTCTGGAAAAGTTAATACTGAGGTTGGCTTTTGTTTAACAAAAGCAAATAGAGATGTACTGCATTTCCCTAGTAACTCCCAATCCTAATGCTCAGAGGAGAGGGAAGATAATTTACCAGGTGTGCACATAATCTTTGCTGAATTACAAAAACACTGGAATGAAAAGAGGAAGCTGCTGAAGTGCAAGAAAAAAAAAAAAACCACCAACCCACATGTAGGTAAAGAATCAAAGAGCTTAGCTTCATAGTATGGGAGACCAACTAAGATCAGTCAATTACTGCAGGAGTAAAGTTTTCCTGGACCACATTCAAGCTGACCAAATGGCCTATGCTAGATAGAAATGTCTTACTTTCTGTACACCCAAATATTCTTTTTTGGACTTGCTGTCTAGTCAAGTGTACACCCATCATAGTAACTTCACCTCATATGTACCCATACTACTTTAGATTTTATTTGCAATTTACTTCTGTAAATTTAAAATATTTTCAGGATCTCTGTCCTGTTATCAAGTCTGTACTACTCTTTTAAGTTTTCTGGTTTTAAATCAAATTTATTCCCATTAGACAGCATTCTTCAAACACTGAGCAAGTGAAACAAAGTGGCATGGTTTATTGCATTTTCCAATGAAGCATTTAACAAGAATTTCAGAACAAAATTTTATACCTAGCCACATTCAATACTGTTAGGAAGATACTTTATTTACTTTTACTATAAACCAATGTCAGGTTTTATTTTGCTGCTGTTCTAAATTTGTAAACATTTTAAAATGTCATGTTTAACAAATTGTCATGTGATTAAAAGCTATGGTCAAACACAGTCATGTGTGATACGCCACTGTTGGTGCACCAAGCAATGAGTAATGTGAATTATCTGTCTTTATGGCTCAATGTACTCAATGAGACATAAAGTCCTAGGACAAAGAGAAGGTTTGGTTCTATTTGATTCTTAAGTTGTATTCTTACACAAAAAAAGAAAATTTGAAAAGTTGACAAAATCAAGCCTTTACCTTGGCTTCAGAGTCTGGACCCTTCAGAAGGGTTGGGGCTGGATGAGGCCCAAGCCATCCATGACCCAGCACTGCTCACCACAAAGGCCAGAGAACAGACTTTTTAGAGCAGTAGAAAATAAGAGCACTGGAGATGCTGGTGGCTCTTCCACTGGGTTTTCTAATAACAGAAGACTTCAAAGACAGAGCACAAAAGTACATTGGAAACAGCATCTGGCAGCTGAAGCTAGACAAATATCATGGGAATGACCGTGTGTAGCACACACCTAACAGAACTGCAAGGTGCTGCAAGTTTGGGCAGTTGCACCAGAGGAGGTTTAGATTGGATATTAGGAAAAATTTCTTCACTGAAAGGGTGGTCAGGCACTGGAACAGGCTCCCCCGGGAAGTGGTTGAATCACCATCCCAAGAAGTATTCAATGAACGTGCAGATGTGGTGCTTAGGGATATGGTTCAGTGGTGGACTTGTCAGTGCTGGGTTAATGGTTGAATTAGATGATCTTAGAGGTCTTTCCCAACCTTAACAATTCTTTTCTGTGGAGGGAGATCCCTACATTTTATTTACATACAGTACCTAAATCATCCAGGACCTTCTTTGTGAGTGTTTGAGAATAAACTTACTTTCAACAGTGAAGCAGCAGCAGTGACCACAACCAGAGCCTCCAGAGAAACAGACGAAAAAATGTAAAGGTAAAATACCAAACTTGGGATTATCCAACCTACCAGTCTTCAAGAGACATCAGGAATGGAAAAATCAAAGCCAAACAAAACACTCTGACAGCGGGCAGCAGCTTGCCTAACTTAAATAAGCAACAAGCATGGTGCATAGAAACAATCAGCGAAGTATTTGCTTGAAAGATGAACTCTCATCTATCCTTTAAATGCCTAGCAATGAAAACACTGGTTGAACAGAAGAACAAACATTACTTAAACATGCTCTTAAAAGCGGACTCAGAATACTTTTCCTTTTTAAGCAAGCATTTAGAGAACAGACCATTCTGGTGAAGCAGAACTTCTAAACTAACCAAGTGGGCTGAAGGAACAGTTCATTCACGGAGAAACGAAATAGGAAACAAAAGGAAGAAGAGCATTTCCTCTTTGCAGAGCTTCGCTTCAGACTGCAGTCCCAAACTATAGTGAAGAGATAAACCTTTTCCTCACTAATTAGGAAATGTCCCTTCCTTACAGTAGAAAAAATGCCAGATTATCTCGAACACAGAGATTTAGGTCTGAAACAACAAGTCTGCGTAATGGACACATACTTTTGTAAACAATTAAGTCCAGGATGAGAGGTTATCCATGAACACAAATGTCCTGCAAGACACTAGAAATAGTTGACAAGTCTGATATACTGCATTACGGCTAAAAGTTATTTGAAGATTTTTTTTTAAGCGATATTAACACGTGTAAGTATTACATATACATGTTTTATGGGAAGCGTTTAAGAATAACCAGGTCCCAAATAAAATTGCAAGAGCATAATTGAAATTATACTTTAGTTGCACCTATTTTATTATTTAATGCTACGTACACAAATTATACACCATGCTCACAATATTTTATGAATGACATTAAATATTAAAAGCCTTAGAGGAAAAAAAGACATAAAGGTTTAAACAGGAGGGGAGAGTCAAATGCTACTGTAAAATGTAACATTAGAAAAAATTATAAGGTAGTTGGTTTTTTTGTTTTGGGTTTTTTTTAAATGTGTTCATCCACTAGTGAGAATAACCACTAACTTTGTTCGGCAAATGGTCCTATGTAACTATCAGGAATCATGGCAAGAAGTGGAAGAGTTTTTCTCATTAGAAGGTAAAGAAACACAGGAAGCCTGGAAATGAGAATAAGGCAATTCCCAGAATTCCCAGAACAGGTAACACACTTTGGGGAACACTGCAGTAGGCAAGACTTGAAATCAGAAAACCATCCTCACTCAAAGAGCCAGTTAAGTAAGGCTTTAAAGCTTTTGATGTTTGCTTTTCTTTCACACTGTCAAATTCAGGACGCTATATCAGCCCCATTGATTCTACCCTATAAGCTGTGGATTTTGAGACTTTGAAAGAACTGCTTATTTTTTTTGAGACTGTTTTGAAAGAACAGCAGAACTTTTCAGAGTGGACTCCAGCCCCACGCAAGAAGGACGCAGCAGCTAACTCCAGCAGACGTGACCTTTACAAAGCAGTATTATTCACCCTCTGCTCGCGGGCGCTTTGACACATTAGCACTTTGCGAGATCTCCAGGCGGTATTTTATCAGCAGGGCCCATCCAGGCATGATGTGCACTTTCACAGTGCATTAGCATATCCAGAGGAGGAACACTGTGGACTGCAATGGCCTTTCCTTGTAGGACAGAGTTGAAGTGTGAAACAACATTACTGACATTCCAACAGACATCCAGGAGCTCCTCTGCATATCCAAAATTCATAAGCACGTAAAACCTAGCACTGTATAGGGAAGAGACTAATTTCCAGAGCAGCTTACCTGTTAGTACGTTAATCTTTGACCTGCTCATAGTCTCACATTCTGAAGAGTTCATCATCTTAACTTTTTCCTTCTAACCTTGCAAGTTAAGAAAATACTGGTCTATATTCTACATACAAGCTGAATGCTGAAATTGTAAAAAGAAATCCAATGTCTTTAACAATGTAAACAGAAACCTTGCTTCTCACCTTACATCTGTACCGACCAGAAGTAACCCTGGTGAAATCAGTCAGCACAGGTATACAAAGAGAGGGAATCTGGTCCAAAGAGTAACATAACCCTGTGCATACAGATGCAACTCAGCAAAAGAAAGAGCCGATGAACTGATCTGAGGTCACACAGAAAGACGGCAGAGCAGTCTGTAGGAGAGCTCTCTTCCTTAATCAACGACCAGTTCTGCACTCAATGTTTCTGGTGGCCACTGAATCCTGGTTGCCGGAAAAGGGGATTCCCGCAATGCAAAAATTCCCCACATTACTCAAATCACAAACAGCAATTTACGGTTACTCTAAACCATCTTGTAGCACAAGAGCTTGGGGTGTAAAACTAGATTCAGACCCAGCTCATTATTATTAAAAACATTTCAAGCTGCTTCAAAAAATAACTTTCAAATTTTTGTAATGAAAAATTGTCTTTTCTCTTTCCTTTTTTATCAAACACAGCAAATGAGCAAAAACTTCGGCTACACGTCCTTGGATCTGAGCACTTTTGCCAATGTCTGACTGCCTTTACCACTTTCTGAAACACACTGGAGGCACTCCTGAGGAAAGATCGGTTTTGATTTCACGGGCACATTTTTGTTAACTCCAAGACACAACACAGCTCACTGCTTGAAAAGGCAGGACAACAGGCATTCTTTAAAGCATTAGGATAAGAAATCTGGTTTAATGGTTACAATAGTGAGACACACTCTTTTGGACATGGATGTGACTTTTTCAGGAACATGCATTAGTAGGAACCCAAAAGGTGGTTCTTAAACAGTAGATGCTAAACAAGGCAAAAGACTTTCATCTTACAAACAGATTCAAAATGACTGTATCCCAAGTGTAACTGTGCTTCCCAAAGGATTTGCACCAAGAATTTACTAACATTTTTATAACCAACCCTCCTATTAAAAAATCTAACTTTTAAGAAAAGGCATTTATATCACCACATCACAGTATGATACATTTCA
The DNA here is from genome assembly GCA_013398015.1 of Oreocharis arfaki. Lineage (NCBI taxonomy): Eukaryota > Metazoa > Chordata > Aves > Passeriformes > Paramythiidae > Oreocharis > Oreocharis arfaki. The sequence continues at coordinate 178,852 of VZRR01013400.1, read as the reverse complement.
CTCAATTCTGCAGTCATAAAGAATCATGTTTATACTATAAAATTTTGGCTAATGTTACATAGAGAAACCAACTTTAATCTGCATAAATCAATTTCAAAATAAATATTGCAAGCTAACGTTCCATTTTCTTTGTTCTGCACATCTTTGTCTTTAGGCTTGAGCACTAAGTGATGAGGAAGTTTATCTCATACATATGACATGCCACTAACACTAATCTACTCCCTCCCAAAAACATCAAGAAAAGGAGCTATGGGTCATTGAGCCAAAAAATTAAATGCTGAAATGTACATCCAAAAATGCTACCCTTCACTAGCAGATATCCTGTGGAGAAAAAAATTCAAACAAATTCGAATGTCTAGCCAAAAGAAAACATTCAGAAAAGAGCAAGCTGAAATTCAGTCCCACTCTTCAGGACGAAAGGTATCTTGTTACAGCTTCAAATCTTCCGTATCGTCTGCTTAAGCTCAGCTAGAACATGTGGAGAAAATTTATGGTATTTTTATCATGGTTGGCTTGGGGGAAGGAAGAGGTTTCTCTGTGAGGTCAGGCACAGGAAATTATTAGCTTTTTTCCTTCAGCTTTTCAACACACATTCTCTTCTACTGCTAACAGGGCAGTCATTTTTGCCCATAGAACACTGACTGGCCAAAGCAGTACTAAATTAAGGTTAGCCCACACTATAAACAGGCTCCCACAGTGAAAAGTACACTATTTTCCACTCAAATTCTAGTCCATATTTGAGGACCGTATTTGTAGGTTTGCACCTGATGAACTTCAAACACCATATATAGGACAAAGTGCTGTAGTCTAAAGAAAAATTACAATTATAAGTATTTTGTCTGTGTTACCCCCTACTACTATTTTACTTTACAGGCCCTCTCCCTGAGAAGGAGAGGGGAGATTGGGACACAGAGGAAAAAGCCTAAGCAAATAAAATAAAAATAAATTATTCTCCCAATCAAATTCGTCATGATTTTATCAATGGGGAAGAGATTGAATTTCAAAAATAAGTATTTTCTAAAAGCTGTGTCTGCAGTGCTCTCAGTTCAGCAGTTATTCATCCAGCAACTCAAGTCAAAGCTCAAGACGGCAAGCTAAAAACAGGACATCACCAACCTCACAGGAAAACAGGACTGGAAAACATTTTGAGGAAACACGAGGGGAAAAAATAACACTAACTAACTAAAATGAAAACAGAAGGATCAAACACAGCCACCACAAAGTTCATCCTTTTCTAAGCCCAGGAGGAATTTAAAAGAATTTAAAAGAATTCCTTCATATTGAATTGGACAAAGCTGCGAGCAACTTCATCCTAGTTTGAAGCGGATTTAGGATAATTGCCATCAAGAAAGTTGGTAGTTGGAATGGCTCTGAGCACAAAACCACAAGTGTCCTGTAGTCACTGAATACGAAAGAGCTGAAAGACATCATATGACATTTCAGGTAGCTACAGAGAACTAGAGGAAAAATAGATACAAATGCTTGTAACTAAAACACATTTACTAAAAAAACATATCTAGGCCTGGAGTCATTACCAGGATGCACGAATGAGAATATTTATAATATATTAAAACGACTTTCAAGTAATGCACTGAAGAAGACCAGAGAACAATAATCAAGGAATGATGAAAGAAAACATACATATACTCAGCATCATTTAAACAGTTATGACAAATCAAATAAAATTTTGCTAGGCAATACTGCAAGATATGCTATCAAACTTACAGTTCTACTACTCACACTGGATTATTTTTAATCACTAGAAGGATAAATCCTGGGCACAAGACAGGAAAAGAGGAAGCAGAAGATTCAACATTTGAAATGAAAACAATTTTGTCATCCAGTCTATTTTCTTAATTAGTATTTCAATCTCTTAAGTTCAGGCTGCAGACAAGCAATTCTCATTGCCTGCCCTCCAAGATCATCAGATCTGTACATTTCTTTTCCTTAGAATTCCCTTTTAAATAAAAATTCCTTGTGATATATTTCCCCTAGTACATAGTAATATAGTAATGTGCTTCTTCTATACACTCTGTCGTTGATCTACAAGTTTGACATGAATTCTTTTCATCAGAGCAGTATTTTAGAAAAAAACAGCTTTGAAAGATGCATCACTTTTCCAGAGAATTCTAACAGATACAAACTTTGGACCTCATGATTAACAAGACCAAACTTCAGCTGTATTAGGATGAAATCTAAACCTAGTGTTTCACATTCCATCAAGAAGATGGAAGGAAAGAAGGACCACTAAAAACAACCCACTGCATGTATGAAAGCCACCCCACCACCACTACAAATCTCTTTTGGTCACATTACTGCCAAACAGCTAAACCCCCACCACAAAATCCAAGCCAGACTGATCTGAGTTCACTAGAGTTTTTCAGAGGACAAGATCTTTCGCAGCAGTCTGTCATAGCCCATACAAATACTTCAGTTTTCCAAAAGAAAAGGAAAATGAAAACATCTCTCTGGCAATTAGTAAACAGTTCAATATAAAATATTAATGTACCATCAAAGGCTGATTATTCAGAATTCTTTCTTTTAAGTGCTCTGAAATTTGAAGGTAATTTTGCACTAAATGTTCTTATTTCAGTTTCAGCAAGAAGACTGGTTATAAGCCAGTAACTGAAAAGTTAAATGAAACTAAACAAAAAATTGTATTAAAATTTAAGTCCTGTATTTTAGGTGTATGTCTCTCTCTCTCTTTTTAACTTAATCCTCAATATTATAATTAGAAATTTTAGAACAAAGACCTTATGCTGAAACACAAGTTCTTCATCTTCCAAGGTTGTTCCTTGGTGTCACTTTTTTATAAATACTGTTAAAGTCACACACTGTCAGTGCATGGCAAAGGCTGCTACTATAGTCTGGAACACTTCACCACTGAGCCCCCAAGAACTGCCCAGCAGCTACAGTTTAATAAAACAAGAGTCGTCTCCTGATGACCAAGGCTTCACTTAAGAAACAGTAAACCACATTAGCAAGAGTTTCTCTGAGTTTTGGGTTAAGGGAAAAAAACAAACCCTTTCTTTTGAAAAGCAAGTAAGTCTAAAGCACAAATAAAAACTAGAAAGCTGGCAACAGAGTGAGCTTTTGTAACAGAAGTGCAGAATTAAAGCAAGAGCATTCAAATTTACCTACATCTCAAAGAGCCTCCTCAGAACCATGAAAACTCTATCAAGTGATAATTTGTTGAGTGTGCTTTAGCACTGCAATTTGTATTTAATTACAGTTCTACAGTTATTCCTTATTTAAGATGTAATGCTCTCCAGAAAGAGTGCATCTCACAAGGCTTACTGCATACCAAGGGAAGAAAACCTTGCTTCTTCAATCACCAGAAGGGCAGCAACATTTCTTGTGTAGTCACTACTACATTACAGGAATGGCATTTTTAAATATTAGTTTCATATACTTTGACTGAAATTCATACATCACATGAGATCAATGAAGACTTAATCAAAAGTTTAATTTGTATCTAGAGTCTAAGCCTGCAATAATAATTTAATATCACTAAAAATGTAATCAATTTCATAGGTGATAAACAAGGGGGCAAAGGGTAATATTATCATAAAAACAGAGCAACTGCCATATTCAATCCTTCGAGATTCTTTAGATCTTGCTGTACTAGACACTTATGCTTTATTTAATCAAATAACTTCAGACAACAGCCATAACTGCACGTTTCAGAAACAAATAGAGGCCCATCAGTCTGCACATGTATAAAACCTTTCCCCACTTCACTGATCTGTGTCTTAGGCATTTGTTAAGCCTTGAAGCACAAGATTTTGTGTCTCTTCCAAAGAAAACTCTACATATTTTTGCAGTAATTGACATTATTGTTAATATTTCCTATTCCAATAAAGTCTCTTGCTTGTTAGTGAGGAGAACACGATCCACACAGCAGCATATACAAGGTATGGAAGATATACAGTCTTCACACAAATGCATTCAACTGATGAGCTGGCCAAAAATTAAAACAACTATTAACAGTGAGGAAAAGTTCCAAGTTCAGAAAAATCTCAAATTACATTTTTCAGTTCTGTAAGACTGCAATTCCTTCCAAGTAAGAAAAAATGCTAATGAATATGCACTGAACTGAATTTAACACAAAACCACCACTCTGAACTGAGGAAGCGAAGCACATCTTCAGTAATACAGAGAAAAACAGACAGAAAAAAACAAGAAAAATTAGGAAAAGCATAAGGTCTCCTAACAACACAGGAGAAATATTCCCTGCTCCTTCATCACATTTCCCTTACAAGACCACATCAGTCCTTCATGCTCTAAACCAAACCCCATTTCAAAGCAAACTTTTCTATCATCAGGCTGTTGTCAGTCAAGCTGTGCTATGCTACAAAGAGCACTGTGTTTAAAAAAAATATTGCAGCCAAAGTACCAGGTCCTGTGAATTTTCCTTAGAAAGGAGACCAAACTCATGAGGTCTTAACAAAGCCACACCACCAAACAAAATAAAACCTAAAACATGTAAAAGAAACAAGTAGCTCATGAGAGAATAATAAATTACTAAAAGCACACTAGGTGCAGATCTATGCCTGGAAATAGGTGACGGCTACAGGATTTCCATTTTGTACTGAAGTTGCAAACAGAACTTTGCTGATCTGTGTGCCAAGTTGTATAGGAAAACCAGAAAGCTTTGGTTGTCTCTAATATACATGTCATAACTAAAAATTGATGCTGCCAAAATATCACAGATGCCACAACAAAGTTGTTTTTCATGGGTAGGCAGTGGGGGTCTAGTCCTGTTGGTACCTCTACCCACCTGCATTTGGGAGACCTCTCAGCATTCCTAGAGAAGATGCCATCATGCCTAACATTCAGGCTATATGGATGGCCTTGGACAGGTCTAATAACTGTACTGACTGTATGGTTGAGGAGCTGTAAAATGAGGTCAAAATTAAAGGTAAACAGCATAGATTTACTATCCTTTCATATTTATTTTTTGAAACTCAAGTGTCTGTAAGGTTTGCCTGCTAAACCTCAAAAATCTCACTGCTCTACGACACTGCTGATCCACTGTGGAACAAGTTCAAATATGTCCAACCACTTACGTAAGAAATCCTTTCTTTTGTCATGTTTTGGATATTGGCTTTCCTCATATGTCTGTAAACACATGTTCTTCTGAATTAGCTTAGACAAAAAAGGCAGACCAGCTTGCAAGAGTGAAGGAGCCTAAGTGGTGCTGACTTTTCCACATTTCAAATGCAAATTATTTATTCAACTACACAATACCAAGTCATAAAAAAAAAAAACCTAGAAAACACATTCCCACATCTAACCCTTTCGTAAGTACAGAATGCAGCTACTAAATTAAAATGCTACCTAAAAATGTTATTTTTGTAGTACTGAAGGCAAGTAAAATAAGGTTTACACAAGGTCATTGGCATAATAAATATAAACCCAGTATTAAATAGTAATAGTTTCTTCTAAAATGCCGTGCAACACTGTCTCTTCCGATTCAATGAACATCATACAAACACGTGCACATAATTCTAAAGCAGTTATAAAGTCCTAAACACTTTTTCCATCAGAATAGTCTCCATAATTCCAATAAACTATTAAGACAACATTTAAGAAGCAATAATAATAGAAGCAGAAACTGTGCTCATCTAAGTTTTCTAAGCTTTTATATTAAGATTTGACCTAAAACTCACATCAATTAAGACAGCAGATATTTAAATGCTTACTATAGACAACAAAACCAGCATCACGTCCAGAATTTTGGTAAGAAAACAAAAATTACCATTATGTAGGAGAGACAAGTTGGATGCAGTAGTCTAGCACACACCTTCAATAAACAGTAGAGAGGAGGAGACTGGAACATCCCAAGTTATCACAGTCTATTTGAAAATATTCTAGAGCCATTGCTTTATAAGCAAATAAACTGCATTTCCAAAGACAGAACAAAAACAATACAAACTTTATTAGAAGTTATTAAACGACAACACAACACAGTGAGTTACTCTTCATGACTTCATGAGTCTTCAATACCTTTTCCCTGCTGCTTTTTCTCTCCCCAGAACCAAACTGAGAAATGTGTGGATACGAACGAATAGTTCATATTTTCATATGTGTTACCTGAGGACCAAATATTCAAGAGAGCCTGCAATATGCTGGGACAACTGCAGGAAACACTTTATTCAGCCACACATAATCAAACCACTGCTTTCTTTATAAACATTAATAGAAGTGTTGATGTTTCTAAGACTTTTACACAAAAATTTACAAGCTGACAGCAGTTGCAAAAATACCAGAGGTATGGCTAGTATTAGAAACATGAACATGAATTCAATTTTTCAAGATAATCCTCCGTTAAGAGTCAATTTCAGTTTTGCAATCCAGCACGGATCAGACCTCACACTAAATTCAGGGGATAAGCTCTGCAATACAGCTGAACAACATTTGTCTTCTGTAATCATGATGCCCTGTGCTTTTAAGATTTACACTAATTAAACTAGAAAAGGTCACACAACTGAAAATGTTCACAATTTGGGCAAGACTTAATAACAAAATCTTTCCTGTCTATCACTAATCTTTTATACACAATAACTGTCACTTTGACAAAGTGTCTCTGTCAGCCCACTTGTGATTACACACAAGAAGCTTCAGCCTTTATCCGCTGGAAGAGTTCACGAGCTTTTTCTTGCAAACCTCAGTGAGACAGAGCCACAAAAGAGAGGAAGAGGAAGCAAAACCCAGAACTCCTCAGGATTACTCTGTCATCTGTTCAGGAAACAATTTCTTTGTGGCTTAGGAACTTCAGATTTAACTTGAGGATTTCAGTATTAAAATTCCAGAATAAAAATATGTCTATATTTACACAGATAGGAAAAAGAAGAGACAGACAAAACCACTTTGGTTCTAATCCCAATCTTTGAAGATTAGCTGCAGTGTGATCTGCAGTTCTTATGTCTCTCTTTCCTCATGGGTTATCTGATAACATTGTTATTCTTCTAGTTTTTGAAACCTTAAGACCCTCTATAGAGGGTCTACTCCTTCCTCATCCCACATAGCGCCTTGAAAAAAAGGGGACCAGAAAGCATTAATTATGTCTTCAGACTCTGACAACAGCCAGCAAAACTGCCCTCAAAATGCTTCCACATTTATAGATAATTGATGAGAAACTGATCTGCCTTTAGTTTAGTTCGGAATTTGAAAAGATGTTGAGGTTGAGCCCTATGTTCTGAAGTCTTTCCTGAATCTGAATAATCCTCCAGGCATAACCTAGAAAGCTGCTCCCTCTCTGAATCTCTTCTCCAACTTTTCTTATAATGTAGAAAACTTTTTTCCCCAACAGCCTGCTTTGTCTCAGGTATTTAATGGGTGATCTGAAAGAAATAAAAGAATGAGGAGAAAAAGGTTCCTACCCTTCACATTGCAGTGACTGCACAGGATCAGGAGGAAAGCCCACATTGCAGCACAATTCTATCAGACCTTTGGGCCTTTCAAAGGCAGCAGTAATACCTTCCTATTGCTGGAGGAGGTGAAAAAAAATTAAAATCACACAGTCTAACCAGTCTGAGAACAGCGGGCTTAAGAGTAAGTGTTCATTCAGCAAAGACACTGACAGAGCAGGTGAAAATAAAATGCTTTCAGAACCTTTCACAATCTATTTCTGGATCAAGTTCTCAGCTTCATATGGTTTTCTGCCACTTTGAACTACACCTTAATGTAGCTACCTCTTCAAACAGTATTTAATATAGCAGACACAAAGAAAAACTACAGAAAGTGTCCAAAAAAACCCACAACTACATATGAACCAAAGTACATGTGCTGTTGCCATTCAGACCAGACCCAGGAAGTTTTTCCCATGGAAACAAACTTTAGTTCAAATAAGTCGTACCTGCTGCATAACATAAAAAGGTAACCCCCACAATCTAGCACCTTGTGTAAGGAAATCATATCCAAAAGTGAAGGAACTAAGAGACATACATCAGTGTATACCAGAAATCTCCAATAAACTCACTTCCAAGACAGCCATGCCATAGCTCTCATTCAACAAAACCCAGACTACAGCTACATTCATTTCCCTTCTCATATGCAGGCTTTCAGGATATATTCCTCTTTTGTCCCGATCCTCATCTTTTCCCATTAGGACACTACAGATTGCAAAGGCTAACAGGAAGCATGTCTGAGCCAAAAGAATTTTCAGTCTAAAGAAAACTGGTACAAAATGAACTTCAGAACTGCAAGTTAAGAGGAAGCTGGTCAAATTCAGTCTTCGGAAAATAGAGCATAAGCTTTTCTGTGGGAAAGCTTCTCCATAGTAACTAAAACTGCAATCTGAGCATTGACTCCCTGTCAAAAATACTCTCAACATAAAAACAAAGTACAAAAGCCTCTCAAAAGCAGAGATTTCGATGACCCAAAAAAGAGGACAAGAGGAGGATCCTCTAAGCATATACAAGTTCTCTGCCACTGTTCTACTTTACTAGTAAGGAAACATAAGGACAAAAATACAACAAAAGATTAAGCAGCTATTTAACATGTACCAGGTAACATTATTATGGCAATTAATATATTGGTTGTAGTGCTTCTCCAGCAAGAGACAGGATCAATGCAGCTGACTCTCAGCACTACCATTAGGGATCAGAGAACTGTTCACCCCTTAAAACTGCTAAGCTTCAAAAACTGGTCTGTATTTTTTCATGCTGAGTCTCTGCCGCGTCTTAATTTTTAAAGCATTTTAATTTCAGTCAGAACAACTCAGTTGTTTCACAAAGGAAGAGAGAAAAATATCTTGTTTGGTCCATGTTAAAAAGACAGACTTTATAAGACAAGTTTCAAAGATTGGTGTTTCCTAGAAAGAGTCTGGGGCAGTTTGGAATAAAGAAAATACCTTCTGTGACCCTCAGGATAATTTCTGAATACATCACACACATCTTTCAAAAGATACAGATTGCTCATATTTTTTAAAACACAGCTGAGTTCCCAAAAGGGTTTGATCTGACCAAACATTCCTTCCTTCCCACACCACAAGGAAGAACCACTGAAGAAACACAGACCACCACAGAGGGCAAAGTAGTCCAAGGAAGCAGTCATCGTCACAACTACGGCTGCCTCCCGTAAGCATCAGGACAAGGTATCTTTAGAACTTAAATTTTTGCAAATACACATAGTAAGGAATACGCTTTTAAAGAAGAGGGGAACGTTTCTAACACTGGAGACCAAAATTCTAGTCGAACAATATTTCAAAGATTTATGTGTGAGAACAGTTTCAAGCACCAAAGCATTGCACCCTGATAAGGTGGACCTCTATCAAGAGCGATCACACGTGCAGTTTTTCTTAGGATTCACAGCATGAAAGAAACACCACACACGTTCCAGTCACCAGGCCACCACAGGAATAAGAGGCACAGCCACTACCACTAACCCAGCACACCCTGCAGAACACTGCACAGTAACGAGGACAGTAGGGAGAGTAAGCTTACTGCACCTCCCGCTTGCCTTTGTCTCCCTTCTGCTGGGAGTTGATGAGTGTGAAAAAACATGTTACTGTCATTTTCCCTACCATAAAAACCATAGTAAAAAGCATAGTAAATGATAGGGACAAATGAGCTATGGCCAAGAACACTCCATTAAGTTGGCACACTGAAAGTCTCGTGGTTTCCTTTTGCTTAATATTTTGTACATTATAGAAAGTTTCCCTAAAAACATACAGCTCAGATGCCCACATTTCAAATGGCTTACTAAATTAGCACATGTAAATACGAACATTCTCCTATGGAATTAAAGACAAATATTCAGAATTGCAAGTGAAAACAAAATAACATCTGACCCAGTACTTAAAATACAAGGAATAATAGTCTTGACTCATTGATATCACTGAAAAATACATTAGATGCTCATAAATTAGATAGCTCCTGAACAATCAGGAATTTTCATCCAAAATGTTGGGGGATAATGTGGAGAGAAATTCTTTCCATTTATTATGAAATTGAAAGCTAACCAAAAAAAAAAAAAAAAAACCACACCACAGGCCACTGTATTTTTCTCAAGATCATTAAATACAATCTTGAAACAACTATCCAACTTTCAAAGAATTTCTCTACCCTAGATGAAACCAGGACAGAAAATTTCCTCTTTTTTCTTGAATTTTTGCAACTCATTTCATCTAAAAACTTCCTAATTGAAAACATTAGTGGAACCAAGACGAAAATGTGATGCTGCATAAAATCATGCAAAATCAATTAAATTGCATATAATTGTCAACACATCCACTTTTGAACGACAATCTTCCCCACATCAAGAAACTATAAAATAAAACCTTGATGAATTTTCCTCAAAAACCTATGATCTTTTCCTGCCCTATACAATTTGTAATAAATTATCCTCAGATTCAAAACAGTTCATTCTTGGGAGACTGGTTTCAGTTTCAGGATTGCAACTGTGTGGTAACCGCTTCTCTTTCTGTTGTTCTCCATTTCTAAACGTAGGCTTTGATCCCCTCGGTCTTGCTGGTAGAGCAGTCGCCTCACACACACAGTCTCTCTTTGAAGCCTTCCAACAGTGCCAAGAAAGAAGCAGGCTATGGCAGCAGGCTCAGTATTCTCTGGTTATGCAACAGATTAGATCATTATCAACAAAACTGGATGCCTCCAGCAGAGAACAGAAATGGGGAATTTGAGAGCAAGGTTTTCTTTACTTTTTGAATTAAGGATGGTCAGTTTGAAAGGAGGAAAAAGCTACCTGCAATTAAGAGCTAGTCGTATCAGAGAAGATTAAATGTCACTGAAAAGCTCCATAATAAATATTATTGTCACATTTGTCATTCAGTTCTGTTCCCTCCTTGGCACGAAAGTTTTCCCATTCGTTGTGTAACGCGAAAGAAATATTTGGCTCAAACTAATGCCAATAATTTAAGAAGTCTGATTTAGCCACATGGATTTCATTCCCCAAAGATGAACGACCATGTGCCAACAGGATGCAGGAGAAGAGTCTGGATTCTCACATACCTGCAGAGAGAATCTGTGCTTCTTACCTACAATATACTCATTTGCCCACAGCCTGTGCATGTGGATATCCTACACATCTGTCACATTTCTGTCTTCTCTAGTTGCTCCAACAACCTTTAAATCATCAATTAAAGACATTTCAGTTCAGAATTCCACTTCAGTTAAAGGATAAAGCACCTACTGACTGGGCATGGGGTGAAGATAGGGATTTTGAGTCTTCACATACAGCAGAAAAATACATACTTTAATTTCTTAAGGGAATGCCTCATACAGCTTCATCTTACAGATAATTTGGGGAAGAAGTGCTACACTGCATGAAACAAATCCCTCGAGTCAAGCTCCGACAACAAATGTATAGTGAGGAGGAGAGATCAGAGAATATCGAACAGATTAAACAATTTACTGTTTGTATGTAAGAATTCAGTCACTGACGCTAAAAAATGCACGCAAATAAAACCAAAAGGCTTTAAGAATCCTAACTAAAAGCTTTTATAGCTTCTACAAAAGATACTAAGACTATTTAGATACTGGTTACAGGAAAAAAGTAAGTACAAAGCTGTTTAAGATAGAAAAAAGCTATATAGTTGCTCTTAATAAGAGAGAATATTCTTATTGTGTTTCAATGTGTTAAGTCTAGATTACTACAAATTTGTAAACTTAGAAAGCACTACAGAAACTAAGTTTTGCTTTTCAAGTTCGCACAAAATTAGCACTGAAAGTATTGTGTGTCTGGTTATATTACAAGATGAATGTAACACTAAAAATAACATTACCCAAAAAAAGAAGGATTATTAAGAAAGGCAGGAGTTACACGACCAGTGTAATCTGTATACAAATGCATATTATCATGAGATCATCAGTAGCTTAAAGAAAATCTAAAAATCAAAAGCTCTGTGGTTTGGGCTTTATTTGCAGGAGATACTGTCCAGACATGAGATTACTTTTTTTTTTCTTTTTTTTTTTAATATATCTTATACATCTGGAAAATATTAGACCAAAGAAATTATGAGCATAATAATGAGCTCTTACTACTCACTTGTTACTGTCCCTGTTTGATATTAACACTGAAGAAGCAGAAAGCCATGTCCTCCTGTTTCTCTTAAGCAATCATATAATACTTTATTGTATGACAGGACTCTTTAGGAGCACAGGCCTAAATAAAATCAGGTGTTTAGCTGGACTGTCTTCAGCTCTATCTTTATCCCACTGTCAATAATAATTAAAAACTACAAATGAAAAAAATAACTGGCATTCTCCCCCCAATCATGCCAGAAGAAAAATCACTGATGAGTCAAGCCAGTCTCTAAGTGGGACACAAAGTATGATTCATAAGTCATTGCTTCGGGTTTAATTCTTGAGAGAGAAAAAGCTCCATCAATAACGTAAGACAGAAACTCAAACTCTCATTACAAAAACATAACATTAAATTCATTGTGTCTTTTCATTCTGAGTATTTCTGTTATGTGTGCTCACCACAAGGGTTTGAAGCCACGACCAGTAACCTGCAGGCAGTGAAATCTTGCAGAGGACACTGAGTGTGTCGGGACACATTCCTGAGTTGTCTTCTACACAGCTGCAGGGCACAAGCTCTGCATGCATCACTGGGGCAAAGGGAACGGGACCTTTCTGACTCAAACCACAACAGAAGAATAATTGTGGCTCAACTCAGTCATTGCCAGCATCAAATTTATCAAAGCAGATGAGATTCAGTAAAGCTGCTTAATTAGCCCTCCCCTTTTTTTTTCAAATGTAATATTTAGATAAACTGGACTACAACCCTAAAAAAAGAAGAGTCCAATGAGATGACGGCAGAGGAATCAAGAGGAGAAAGAAGGATCACCACTACTACTTTTAGACAACAGATCAGATATTAAGCACTGTGTCAAAAATGACCTCTGGGCCACAGCTTTTGTAGTAAATTGGGTTTTCAAGGGCATTCCCCCTCCTCTGCACTGCATATTTATCTCATGTCTTCCTTTCCAGCCCACATCCAAAAACAGTGGCTTTGTGCAGTAATTCCATTTTAGGCCCAAAGGACATTTACAATAATAACATTTTTAATATTTAAAGTCTAGTAGAAAAAATACAGAAGTCTAAACATATAAAGAAACAACAACAACAAAAAAAAAAAGACCAGGGAGCCTTTTTCATTAAGGAGTTAATAAAATAGTAAAAGGATCTAAAAAAACCCTCTTTCAAAACCCTGTATGACCTTGTTGTTCACTCACATCCTTCAAACTGACCACTAAAGGAAATATAAAGCAATATTCATTTTCCCATAAGTCCATTGCAGTCCAAACGACAGCTCTGATACTGGAAACAGACTGGCAAAATATTTATTTATCTTTAACCTCAGCTATGAAAAATGTGAGAAATAAAAAAAAAACCCTAAAAAGCCATGCTGCTGTTTGGCATCTCACAATTTAATCATACATCATACCTGTACTGCAGAAAACATGCAACAAGACTAAACTTCTAAAATGTAGCTAGATTTAAATGTGTGCTGCTTCTCCTATACTGTCAGCCAGCAGGCCTTTAAAGGAAGATTATCAAAGGCACTCCAGTCACTGTGATGTGAAGACAGAATAAGCAAGCACGACCTTGAGTTCTCCCTTGGTATTTCACGGCATTTTTTCTTTAGTATTTTTAAATCATCCAAACAGTAAGTACTAACATGCACACTACTGGATACACATGCTTTTGAATAGGATGATGAAAATTACTTGAATGAGTGTCTTTTGGCTTATGTGCTCATTTACATTCCCCTCAGGAATAATATATTAGCAATGTCACTGCTATGAACAAGTAGGTGACATATCAATAACTACCATTTATTAATAAATACTTCACTCATTCCATGAGGTTAATCTTCATATGCACTCATGAGGCTGGAAATCATAGTCAGTATTTCCCATGAGGAAGCTAAAGTCATGTTATAGACTGTCCTAGTCCATGCAGTGATTTAGGAGTCAAAGCCATAGGTAACAAACTGCAAGAGACCCTGCCTCCTAATCCTACTTTTTAATCACTGAATTTTGCCCATCTGATAATGATAGAAATAAGAATCATGCTGTCTTCTCGTAACTGAAATGTAAAATTGACATTTATTAAAAGCTGTTAGAAACTTAAAGATAAACTTGCCATTAAAAGGGGAAACAATAAAACCCCCACGATTTATCAACTGGTCTCTCCTTTGTCTTCCAAGGACGTATGTGTGATAACTGCAACAGAGTTACTGCTCCCTAAGATTAACACAGACCATTATTTGGAATAAACATCTTTTATAAGGAACTTGAGAATGTTTTCTCTGTCTAAATTTATTGACTTCTCTTTACCTGGCTCCTAGTCCTCAGATACTCCCTGGAATGAGAACAGAATGCTTATGATACGAGATACGACTACTGTTGCCAAGAAAAGCAGGAGAAATACTGAGTTTAAAAAAAAAAAAGGAGAAATGTTTTACCTCACAACACACATTCACTATTCATTTCCCTACTTTGTTTCTAACAAAATTAATAAAGCAACGGGTAGGTAGGCACTCCTAGTGTAGTGTAGCGATTGCCTTCAGAAAGCAAAAGGTGCAAGAGCACTATAAAAGCAAGATTCTACCCATATGTTAAATGCTTATTTCCAGCACATCTGTCTTAGCTCAGTAAATGTATTTAAGCTTACCAGGACATTGACTCGGAGAACTCTCTTTAAAACTAGTAGGAATTGCAAGAACAAATCCCTTAACAAGCTTTCAGATCTCTACCCATGAGTTAAAAGAAAAATTAGGTTGCAAATCTTGCAAGATTTCCAGGAATCTGGAATCTCACTTGTCCAAAAACCCCCACAAAATCTACCTTTAATGAGTGCAGCAATACATTTCTTTTATCACCCAGAATCCAGGAGGCGAGAATGCGAGAAATAGTGAAGTTCTAATGAATTTTTAAAAATCAGTTAGGAGCTCAGCATGGAGATCTGAATGGGTTCAGGGTTTGTGCAGATTTCTTCCATCTCAATTGTCACCTGCTTGCTCGTGCCGAACGTACTGATGAGGAAATGCTCAGAGCATGCAGCAGCAGCAGCCCACTGCAGGGACATCATTAGGAAGGTTCCAAAAAAAACTTTGACGCCTGAAGAGTTCTTTCCTTTTCTCAAGTTCCTTAAGATAAAAGGAAATTAAAGTGACAGGTTCTGGTAAGCACAGACAATGCAACTTTTCTGTATTACCTCACCCAAGAACACCCATTTGCTCATTTCTCAGCTGACTGAAGACCAGCTTCTTCTAGTTCAGCTGTTTCCTCCTACAGGGAAAACACATTTCCACTGTTGCTCTAACAATGAGAAGACAACACTAATCACTGCAAGTACTACAGGCCTATATACCACAGCACGAACACACCAAACACTGCTCATTTCTACCATGAATTTCCAGCTTAAAGGGGAGTAGACAGATCAATCTTCACAAAGTCTTGAACACAGCTCTCATAGTGTATTCTTCCATATGAGCTGGGCCAATACAAATGTTATTAAAAGCAAAGGGAAGGGGCTGGATTAGCAATGGAATCATATAAGTTATGAAAATCATGCAAGCAAATGTCAGTCTTGAAACAAAATACTAATGTAACTGTCCTCCATGTAGGCAAAAAAGCAACAAGTAACTTATTCCTTGATGAAAAACACTCCTTGTTACCCTGAAAGCAAGTCTAAACTGAAAATACAGGATTAAGCACTTCACCTTGCTTTGTAGGGAGTTTCACTGAGCACAACAGGAATATTCCTGTGTGCTTTATGAAAGGGCATTTACAGGACAAGACTGAATTGCTGAGCCATTATTTTACTTGTGGCTCAGGAATCATTCCAAAGCAAACATGAGAGAGAATACAGCCACACATATTTTCAAAATTAATCAAATGCATAACAAATTTTAAGCAATGAAATTTTGAATTTCACTGAAGACACCAAAGTTCAACTCTAGCCCTTCAGTTAATCATCAAGATTTGCTACTGCCTCTCTACTAGTCAGTCCTGACAGTCAATATCACACAGCTCAAGAGCTAAATGTTTCTTCCAAAAGTAAATAGTTCCAGAACGAAAACAAAATCCTGTATATTGCTGATAGTACAAATAAGCAAACAATACAGGTAGTTCACGCTTTTCTGTTCTAACTAAATTCTTCCATAAAGGGATATGTTTGCTCATACGCGAGAAAAAAGAATGAAAGTAGAGGTCCCTTACCTCTATGTCCACTGGGTACCACATGGTCGTAGTCAATCCAGTGTATACAACAAAACAGAATCCAACAGATCTTATCTCCTAAGGTGAGTGTTCTGGAATCTCACATTCATTCCCCTATCTCAGGAGTCAGAATTATTTTTACCTTCTAAACAAGCAATTACTCTATGCTTATGAGTGTACACAACATTCTTTAAGACTCTGTCTCCTCATCTTTTAAATTCTTGCTTAAAAACTACTTCTTAAAATTTTCCATAGTACTTCTTGCTATGTAGCTCAACAATTTCACGTGTCAATGTCAACAGGGCAGTATTGGATATGACCTTCCCCAAAAGCCAGCCAATCACAAAAAATATATATAATATTTAGAAGATGCCTGTGTTCATGACGCTTTATCTTCTCTTCATTTATGAGAAATTCTGAAATTTGAGCCATCCACTACACAAAAAGAAACAACCTCTAGCAACAAGAATTTAATCTACCAAAAATCCTCCTCAAGGGTGTCCAGAGAACCAGGACAACCCAGTGTTTCATGGCACAGACTCCAAACCACTGAAGCAAGCACAAGCTAGATCGGAAGAGTTAAATAAAGCAGCTAAAATTCAGCAGCATCGCAGGCTATTCCAGACTACGGTTACTATAACCTACACTGGGTGTCCTCTGCATAAGCACCAGTGTGACTTTGTGGACTGCTGAGACTCAGTCTGTTGCAACTGGCATAAGTTGCCACAGGCGAGTAATCACAAGAAACTGACCTTGGCAAAAGCACATTTTACACTTCACTGCTGTTCAACTGTGTTATACTAAAGAGAGAGCAAGTGAGCACAAGCAGAAGGGGGAGGGAGAGAGAACAAAGGGGGATAGACAGCATAAAAGTGAACGTAGCCATTTTCAGCTCTACCTGCTTTTAAGATTTTAAGAGAGGCATATCACACCTCCAATGCACATCACAACCTACACACAGATACATCAATTCTGCATGGTATCATTTTTAAACCATCAGGGTCTGAGGAGATTTTTGAGGGGGGGGAGAGAAAGAAAGGAGACTAAGTACTAAATTAGAAATCAATATCTAAAAAAAAAATTCTCCCAACAAGAAGGAGAGGAAGTATAGAAGGCAATTACAACTTTGCATTTTCCTACCACTCGATTAATGCGTAAATGAGGATTTTTACATCGTTCTTCCCTCCTGTTTGCCTACACCTGTTGAGAGCTCATTTTTGAATCAGCTGCAGCTAAAAAAGCCTAAAGTATCCATGAAGTGTGCAGCAAGATATCTTAGTCCTAATTTTTAATGTTTCAGCTCAACCTTAACTTCAGCTCTCAACAGCCTGGCAGCAATTCGCATGAACTAGTACGGTAAAATCCCCACTGCTGCACAGACAGTTGTGTCTGGCTTTTCTCAACCATCTTTGGTCTCTGATGGTTTGAATCAGCTATTTCCTGTCAAATAATTTTCTTAGTTTCTGCATTACTTTTCTTTGCTATTGATTACTGTACCTCCAAAGAAACAGGACCTGGCAGACCAAGACGGCACGGGATCCCATCATTAGTGCTAACCCACATCCTGCCCAAATTTTACAGCAAGTTTAACACAAGGATCTAACCTTGAGGGTATGCTGGGTTGCCAGGACATTTGCTGGTTGAAGCAAAACATGCACAAGCTTTGTACGAGTTCCAAAATACCAAATCACTCTCCACTTGGGAAGCGTACAAGGTATGCAAGTCTAGACAAAATAAAATGAGACCACATGCATTTTATATCTGCTTCCTCACCACTCTTAGGTCAGTGGCCTAAGGCCTCGATGCAGCTTCTCTTCCAGATCTTGAAGTCTGCTTTTCTCCTGTGTAGACAGTTTCTCTGTTCCTCATCTGGTTCCATAAATAACTCAAAACCCTACTACAAAAGCCAGCCTTTGTTCCTCTCAAACATACAAACCCTTCCTATCTCTGTCTTCACAAAGTCTCCATTGATCTATTAAAACTCTTTGTCCTCAGTCTCAGTCCTCTAAATGTCATTACTACCAGCAAGCAGAAGTGGCTATTTTTTGGACACAGCCATGGTGTTACCTTGAACCATTCCCATCTGACAGAGTCTTGTCATGGTATAATGACCTCCCCTGTCACTGGCCGGAGAGATACAAGACTCAGCCCTGACAGCAGATGGCTGATTCACACACACTGACACTCAGCGACTCAACAATGATATGATCACACTTAGCCTATAAATTATGAAAACAGCAATTCTATGAAGCATGACCTAAAATTTCAAGGGACTGAAGTATTTCCAAGTCTGAACTTCAGATCTGGGTCAAAAAAGTGTCAGCTGTGGATCTGCAGAATTTTAATCATCTCATCAGACTGTAGCTCTCTCTCTCACAAATATATGGTGTTTGTAAGGCCCACAGGCATGCTTCCTGACACTGAGGCACAACTCTGTCACAGAGGGCTGGATGGGCCACAAAAACACTCAATGCTTCTGAGAAGTATGTGAGAAACTCTTGTAGGGTCGAGACAGAGAGTAAATTGATGTCTGTCAGATTTTTCTGAGTGTGCACTTGGACACACTAATTAAATTTTTTATTTATTTAGTCCTACAGTAATTAGTTATAGTAGATAAAAAAGATAAAATGGAAAGAGGACACTAGTTCTGCAGCAATTACTGTGGGCCTTCAGGCTTGGCTATCTATGATCAGCATTTGTCACAATGACACACAGCAAAAGAAAGGAAAGGGTGACAAAAAATACCTGAAGGGTACTCATATCCACAGGAAGAGCAAATCTTTGTTTATACTAGCTCAAAATCAAGCAGATATTTATATTACACAAGAGCACCCTCAGCTGAATGTAAGGATTTGACATCTCTTAGTTCTTCAATGCATATCCTAAACAAGGAGTTATTGAATTAGTCTCTCTCTTTGCAGCTCCCTCTGGGTCTCTCAAACCACACCATATTTTAAATGCATGTGTCAATCAATGCTGCTTGAGTCATTTGACTTTATAGTTCACTAGCTAGGATCTCATTTTCAAGTAATTTTACTCATTAGGCAGAACAGAAACATCAACTGGGTCTTAACACATCCCTGCAAGTAATTACCAATATGCTGGCTACTGTAGGCATCTCCCTTCTCTTTCCTCTTCCTTCCCCACTTCTTTCATCTAAGAGAATTGCTTGAAACCAGTACATTTCCACGAAATATACATGGGCTGACAAATCAAAATCTTTCAACATCTAAAATTTACTAGTAAGATTTAGCTATAGAAATATATATGGATATGTATCTATACAAACACATCAACACCTAAAATATGTATTCAAAAAATGATGATGTTGTGGTGTAGTATGGCTGAAATGTTACTAGAATGTGATAAATTTGACCAAACTATTCCTCTACTGGAAGAAGACTGGTTTGTTTGAATTATATTTACCTTTCTCAAAGTGTTTCAGAAAGAAGTCTTGTCGAGTTTAAATTCATCCAATACAACATGATGACATCCTCGAAGTCCAGAGAGTTAGGAGAGTCTTCCTTTTCCTTCTAGTTGTGAATATTGAGTGCAATCTACAAGAAAAAGAAAGTGGGGAAAAAAAAGTTTGGCAGGCAATCCTTTATCTTTTCAATGGGTCAGTATCTTCAAAATCCTTACAGAAAATGGCCCTGATTCCAGAAGTTCAATCAATCAAACAAACAATCGCTACTTGGTTTCCAGAAAGAATTCAAAGCAGATTTCTTTTTCCAGGTCAAATATTCTGTCTCTCTCTTCACTGTCTTAAACATGAAGATATTAGAGCGAAAGGCGTGATTTCCTCTCTTCATTTAAAAAAAAAAAAACAAACTCACCATGTGCAGCTTGCATTTTCTGCTATAAATTTGAATTTACCATCAGGGAATTTGTAACTTTTTGTTAGAACCTACCAAAGACAAAAGTTACAGTTTGTCCGCTGTGAAGTACTAATGCCAGCAGCAACTCCTGAAACAGAACTAAAACCATGAAAAACATAAAATACCCTTTTCTCCTACGAGACACTTCAACTAATCAACAGCTATTGGTGAATAAGCAGCTTTGTTGAATAAGCATGTTTTAGTCTAGAAATAGCTGTGACAAGTTCACCAAATTTTATTCTCTGCACCGTCCTGATACCTCTGGAGTTTCCACTTCTCTAGGGAACATCACTTTTTCTGGATAGCATGTTGAGCCTATAATTTTACAGATATTCGTTGGGTATAGTATCAGCCCAATCTTTCTAGTTCTTCCAGAAACAGCAAGCAAACTCACAAAAGCTTTGCCTCAGATTTCACAGGCATGTGTGTGCCTCTCTCTCAGTACCCAGGCCGTTGTGCCAATATGTAGGATTAAACTTTTTCCAAGGTTGAATAAGCCACCATCTGTCTATCTTGTGTGGTGCTGTGCGCCATCCGGGAGACTTGTCCCTTAGAGCATGTTTCTACCATATGTCACTCCTGAGTGATCAGTTATGCCAAGACATTTGGGAAAAAATGACTAAGTCGAGCTGGAAAACCCTTTCCGAATTCCAGAGGAGGTTTGCCAAGCCTGTATTCGCAAATAACTTTGCATCCACTGGTTTTTGCACATACTGTATGTAACAATAAATAACAATCTTTACCCAAATAGACATGAGGTACCTGCCCTCTGTTGTCCAGAACTCAGTGACTTTTTAATAAGCCAAGAGATTCAAGTATGACACATCTCCAGGAAAAAGACAAGAAACTTTTACAGTGACTTTTACAATCGCTAACTTAATAAAGGAAAAAAAACCCAGATATAAAGAATATATTTCAAGAGAGACTCCACTTGTTATTTTAAAACCACAGCAAACCAATAATTTCTTTCAGAATACTCAACTAAAAATACCTAAGGCAACTGAATTGAGGCTTTTTTCCTAATAGTAACCATCAAACAATGACCATCTAAACTGCTCACCTGCATGCAAAGTGATCACCTAAACTAAATGTTAAACTGCTGATACAGTTCATGCAATTAGAATTTGTCTAATAAAGAATATGACTCCATCCTATTTTAGATTTAAAGAACCATTTTATGTCCCAATTCCTCAATTATTAAATTAAAACTCAAGCCAGCATCATTCTTATGGCCAGCTCAAGGCTGCTCATTTACATAACTGACTTTCAAGGGCACTTCGTTATGCAGCAATTAATACCAGCAAAAAATCTACCAGATCTGCTACCTAATGTTAAGGAAGACATTCTTGAGAACATTAAAAGAAGAGAGAAATTAGCAAGTCGTGATTACAGCCTGCCTAAGTAAGATTAACATTGAAAGGAAATACATTCCTAAGGGCAACAGGAGAAATACTAAGTATCAGAAGACAAATTACAGGAATTATTACATTTAGTGACAAAAGTGAGATGAGGAGCAGTAATAAAAGTCCAAGAGAGAACATCGACCTTTGTGTTTTGCCTTGAGAATTTGGACAATCATTGGAAAAAAAAGGAAGACATAAAACAAGGATTCACTACAGCCCGCTGAGATGCAGATGTAGAACAAAATGCAACAAAAAGCAGAAAAAGTTCACAAGTTCATAACCTCACTGAAAAAAGATTATTATTAAAGGAAAATTAGGTAAATTATCACTTCAGAATGGATTATGGTTTTTTTTAAATCTATCTAATTTAAACTGTCTCCTTATGCACAAAGAGTGAAACTTGCAAAGGTGAGGATGTTAGTAACAAATTAGACTATGAAGGTAAGAAAGCCTCCTACTGCAACATGGACTTGCTGAATGGAAAGAAGAGAGGAAAATAAATATAGAACAGCTAGGCAAACCTGGACTACTTGCCCACGTAACACACCTAATGATTTTGAAGCCAGCATATTTTTTGAAAGGCTCAGCTCCTTCCTGGCCCACTCCAACAGCCTGAGGCATTCACACTCTCCAGCCAAGAGAGACTGGAGATGCTGGTTCTACAGCACCAACTTTCTGCTAATCCTTCTTATCCCAACAAGAAACCTTTAGGGTAACATGCACCTGCTCTGATGTCCTCCTTGCTGCTTGCATCCACCCACAGGCCCAAATAACCTTCCCTTCAGGATGAAACATGATTTAGGTATAAGACTGACCAACTCAGAGGGTTGCAAATGGGGACAAGAGAGGAGGAGGGAAATTCATCAAAGCTGCCAATTAAGAAAATTCTCATTCTGGATAAGAATTTGCGCTATGAACAACAGCGTCCTCACAGAAGGAGCAGCCATGCAGCTTCTGCACTATCATCTCTTGCCAGAACCACAGCAGAAACAACAAGCATCATGGAGATACATTCATATCTGTAAGGAAAAACTAAGGAGCAACATAAAGGGAGAAAACATTGAAACACTGAGAAAGATTAAAATTTTTCTTTCCCTTTATGTTCAGCTTGAGGAGGCTCAGGATCCATCATCCATTTGTCCCACACCAGTGCAGACATACAAACAGGAATCTTATCAATCTTTAGAAATATGATGCTTTTTAATTTGGTTTAATCACTAGGAGTTCCTTGGAAATTCTTGGCACACACAGGCTGTTTTGTGTTCCACTTCAAGCATGCACTAAGCCTCAGCACTCTCTCTTGTTCTCACAAACTTTTTAGGGAACTCTCAGTTCTCCTGGAATTCAAAAGCTCGGGATTCCAACAATCACATGCAAACCCATTCCTCTAGGAATAAATTCACTCTGTGGCACAATTAAATTTTATGTTACATAAATGCAAAACTTAATTGAAACTTCTGCTGATAAATACAAGACTAGAACACCTCAAAGGCAGCAACAGTGAAATTTATTTCCACAGGAAACCTCACTTAGAGGGTATGATTACAGAGACAGCGTTTAAAGATAAGGGCTCTTCAAGCACAAGGCCAAACCCAATGAATTAAGTCCTCTGAGCCACCCATCTCCAGGGTATTTCACATATTCCCACAATCATTCATCACAATCCATTCCCCAGCGGAGACTCTGGGCCCTACTTGGCAAGACTATTTTCTTTCAGAGCCCACGATGCAGGGGAGAAAATACAGTTGATGGGAAGCTACGAAATGTCACTAAAAAGCAGCCAGTCCTCTAATATAAAGTCCATTCTGCAAGGGCTGTATTACTGCAACATAAAACAAGTTTGTTTTTCAAAAATGTTAATGCAATATTAAAACAATACGCAGCCTCTTTCCCTATGAATAACCAGTACTCATAAAGTAACTCGAACAAAGAAAATCTCTACATGCCATGCGAAGAGTAGCTTGCCGTTACCTTTGCCAGGGGTGCAAAAGAGGGACTGTTGAGGCGGGGATAAGGCTTGCTTTTTCCAATCACAAAGATAAAGCAGTTTTCCTCACGTAGCTTTCCTCTTCCTCACTTCTCCCCTCCTCCACACAAAACCCAAGAAAAGCTGCCATCGCTTTAGGTCAAAGGAAAAACAGGCCCAGCTGCCGTAAGCCAAACAACGTACAGGTTTGCTATCTCCCCTGCTGTTTTGGCTCGAGCTCTTCAGACTGGAAAATTCAGAAGCACGATCTCCCAAGCTCTATAAATGCCAGAACCATCTAAGAGGAAAATAGGACAAGGCCACCCCCAGGCAAGTTTGTACTAAAATCTGCTGGCTGCAAGGCAAAAATACAGTAAACATTGCATAGGGACAGACTGCTCCTCAGAAAATATTCCACAAGAACAATATAGCTTCCAAAGAAAGGCTGCGCTAAGGGGACTTCTGGAGGGAAAAAAAATGCAATGTTTTAAAATCCTTGTGAGGAGTTAGCATGCTAATGGCACACTCAACGACAAATTGTTTGACAGGCAATATGCTTTTGACATTACTCCAAAGAAGAAATGTAAAAGCCACATTGAATGTTCTCTACAAAGTGGTAACAAATTCGGTATCCTAGAATAGTTCTACAGTTCACTAAGGAAATTTTGCTTTTGTCTTAACAATTGATTACATGGAATAAAACAAGTAATAACAAGCAATTAATCATCAATATCACCACCCTGTCTGTTCAGGAAGGACAATTTAAGTTAAATTTTTGCAGTCCTTGAGAGCTGAACTTTGCAACTGAATACAGTATGTTTTAACGTGCTCTACACTGACTCAACCTTGAAAAACAAGCCAAAAACAGAAGTTGAAACATCCTTTTTCCTGTGTAGCTCCAATTTGCAGTAGCAAGAAGCTAAACAACATGCTCTCCACCAGATGGCTGAAATAAAAAGAACACTCCTCCTGATTAATTAGGAAACAAATGAATCTGCTGTTAGCACAACAAGTTACCATCAGGAAACCTGGGTTCCCATTAAACTTTGATATTTGTGCTTTCTCTGCAACTGTGTTCAAGACTATCTTCAGATTTGTCTCTCATTTCAGAAGCAAAACATTACACACCAGTCCATCACACACAAGCACCACACCAGCCACTGCATAACCAAAAGGGGTACTGGCCCTTTTGACAGGCAAATAACACCACAGTTTTCCTAAAAGAGAAAGCATCCACTACAATAGAAAACACATTAGGGTCTCCTAGTGCTGTGAGGAGAATTGATGGGTAAAACCACACATCCCTTGTCAGGGTTCAGTGAGCAGTGGAGGCTCATGCATGCACACCCAAGCTCTCCAGCTGGTCCAGGAAACAGAAATCCCCGGAGCAGATATAGAACAAGGAGCAAGGATGTGACAGCCCAAGCAGCAGAGGCCAGCCCATGGTTCCCTGCCAAGGGAGGCTGCCAAGGATGACTGTCAACATCTCAAGTGAAGGTTCAGGATACAGTGCAGGCACTGGGGATGGAGGGGGGGAGAACATGAATACGTTTCCTCCTACTGAGGTGACGGACTTTGGAAAGAAAGAAACTGACCTTACCTGACCCAGCAAGGTGCAGGTAAAAGCTCTTGCTATTGCCATTATTCCTCTGCTTTCTTTGCAGGAACAACTGCTTTATTGCACCAAACCTTAAAGAAGGACCATTTCAGAAGCTGGCTATGGGAAAGAACCCACCATGTTTGAGGTATAGAGGACAATTTTGCCTTCTTTACTGACAACGTGTGTGCCTAAAGAGGCACAATGCCTTAGTGAGAATCCAGGACTGCCAACTAACCCACACCTCTGTAATTCAGAGTATTTCTCCTATACGTGCACAACTGAAGTTCTCAAACATGTTGAGAGTGTTATTTTCTAAGGCCAAAGGGAATGGTGGAGACATTTATTAAAAACTAAATCTGAGACTCCTTTTTAAAATCCAAGTAATGGTACTATATCTTATTAAGTAATTAAGAAAGCTTGGAGACTTGAATAAGAAAACCCAAAAAAACTTCCCCACACATTAAAAAAGGGTTTCAATCATTTGACCCGTATAGGAAAGCCATTTAATTCAGCTAAATGAATATATCTCACTTCTTATAGGCTAGTGATAGTTAAGTACTGTGGGAAATAAAGGCACAAAACTACAAAAAAACTAGTATTTCTAATACTGATATTTCAAAGTGCACCTATCCATTACACCACACTCACAATTATAGGGGGCAAAATTACTATTTTTTTGAGCCTTTGCAGTCAGAAAATGGACCCATGTAAAATTTCAGCAAATACAATATTTTTTGGCATGGTGTTTTTAGAAGACCCGCTTCTGTTTGCTTGTGGTCTACTTGATGCCTCCTCTAAGGCTCATGTTGGGAGGGACAGTGAACAATTAAACCTGTCTACCCTCTCCCCACCACTCACAACACTGAAGACCTCAAGAATGTCCTCCAAGGTCTCCTCAGGATAAGGAATCCTTGTTTCCTGTGGACATAAGCCTTTCCACATCTCCTAAAAATGCTGCTTTTTCCAATTTTTTCTCATCCTACTGTATTGTTTCTGAGCTGAGGGACCTGAACTGCACATGATACAAGATGCTGGTGAGCCATGAACAGACACAGTGGCAACAAGGACTCCATCTCTTTAATTCTCTATTCCTTTATTAATATGTCCTAGTATTTGATTTGCTTTTCTGATCAGTGTAGAGTAGTGAGCTCCTGTTTTACACTGCTGTTTATCATAACCTGGTAACTGACTCACACATGATAACAGTCAGCTCAAAACTCACCATTTTTTAGTAGAATCACAGTTATTTTTTCCCTATGTAGACCACTTTTCATTTATCTGCGCTGAATTTTACCTGCATTTCCACTACTCAGCCCCCCCAGCCATGTCAGTCACTCCTCCAGTTCTTCATGGTTCACTTCAACCTTACTCCTACGAGCAAGTTACTATCATCAGCACGCTTTCTCACTTCATCAACAAGCTCCTTTCCAGTGTACAATTTATGGATGGAATGCATCAACCAGTCCAACCACTCTGGTGACTGAGAACCACTTATTCTACCTTATTCCTCCCATCTTCTACCCACATATTAGTCCATGACATGACCCTCCTTTATGCACTACTGCTGGCTTCCGTCTGGCACAGAACATTGTCAAATACCTCTGAATGCCACCCAGATCTTTCTTATTCACCTACATATTCACCCCCTCAGAAGGCTTCAGTTACTTTGAAAGGTGGTATTTCCCTTCATAAAAGCAAAGCTGGCTCTTCCCACAGAGCGTGTATTCACCTTGATAACACGTTTGTAAATACTACATTATGAAGTAGATAGTCTCCTTATTATTGACAAATTCAACATCTTTCAAGACAAGATGTAAGGGAACAGAGTAATTTTCTGCCTTTTGACTTAAAAAAAAATCCATAAGCATTTGCTTATTTTGAACCCAAATATCCAGGGAATTTAAACTAACACCTATCTCCCTCTCCTTTATATGTGGCTACAACTAAGAAGTGGCACAAGCACAACAACAGCAATTTCCCCTCTTATAACTCTTCAGCAAAGACAAGACTTTATCCAATTTTCTAACAATTTTTAACCCGAGGATCAAAAAGAAAGCAAATACTTTTAAAAAATTAAAATATTTTCCCGCTGTCTGCCGGATGTGTAGGACTGCCAGCAACTGCATAGCAACAGAAAATCTTCTGAATCAGCAATTTACAGCTTCTCCCAAGTTTTCTCCTTGATCTTACACAAATTGCCACTATTCTTTAGCAGATTAATTGACTAATATTCATCCCCCTATTGGCCCATTTTTGCTGATCATTAAGTTAATGATGCAGGGAATAGTGTCTTCCCAGATTCCCAACCCGGCTGTTTCCTGCTAGCCTACCACAGAGGGCACGGGTATACCCACCTGAATTCTAAAAAGATATGACAATGATTTGTAGGAGTTAGCCATGGGAAACTGATTCCACCTACTCCCATGTGTTCCTGCATTAACAGTAGCCACAGCCCAACCCTTAAATTATTGTCTGAAACCTGCAATGACTCCTCTCATAAAAGTTCTCTCCTAACATTTATCTTAGCACTATTTGTGACAGCCCCAGCTTCTTTGATATCAATTCCAGACCCTTTGCACCTGGCTCATTAGTGTGAAGAGTGTCCAGAAGCTCTGAAGAGCACAGGACACAAGATGGGTGCTGGGACCCTCAATTTACATTACACCTCACACCAAATAACTATGTTGTCACCAAGCTAAAAAGATCAAGAAAACAGCACAATGGAAAATTTCAACAAAGTGTGGCTTCATCATTAAAATCTCTATTATTTGAGCTTTTCTGTTGGTTTCATTACACAGAGGGGCAGAGAGCTCTGTAAACAGATTTGCTTAGTTTCCATGTGTGTTGCCAAATTTCCATCCTGCGGAACTAATTTTAAGTAGAAAAAAGTGTCTCTTCCCATCCTCTGCTCCTTGGTGTCATTCTTATTAAGGATACAGAGTAAAAAATGAATGGAAATGAACTAGTCACAGTGGGGTTCAAATCCAAATGTTAACTTTTTTAATTGCCAAAAAAAAATTCAGATCACTTTGATCCACAAGTCTGTCTTTCTTGCAGCTATGGAAAGTTTTTAAACGGAAGGCTGCCAACAATGACTTTGTTATAAACTAGAGTTCACAGTTATTTTTATGGAATTTTGTCTCAGTAACTTTTAGCTCAGCAGTTCTCATGAAAATATTTCCAAACCACCAACTTGGCTAAATATTTCCAGTAAAGCAAAATAATCCCTAGCTCCTAAATACAACTCTACTTCTTTTTTTAACCTCACTTTATCCTTCAGAAAACTAGTACAACTTTAAAAATGGGAATGACAGAGAGGGAAGAAAGGAGACAAAAAAAATCTAAGAACTTCAAGCAGCCTCTCATATCTCTGGGTCATAGCAGATGCAGGACTGGAAGTGGAGATGAGATATGGGAAATAATCTCCCACATATACACAGGTATTAATAGCAATAGCGAATAAAACCAGAACGAACACTGCAATTTGAAATAGTGCAGTACTTGCCTTGCAGAAAGTTCTCAAATAGATTCAGCCATTGTTAACCCATGCTCACTGCCAGAATTTCCACACGAACATAAAGAACATCATAAATGGGAAAGAAAACCTGATGGGCTTTGTTTACCATTTTGTTTAGCTTTTTTTAAGAGGCAGTGTAAAGGAGTCATTTATTATACCCCTTTTCGTATCTGTCAGATGTTGCATGTTTTATGTAACTATAACACATTTGGCAAACTCTTCCTACCTACCCATATGCTAGGGAAAAGCTCAAACTGTGCAAGAGAAACCTTTCTTCACAAAGTAAATTTCCTCGTAGAGAGGAACAGTGAGTAGGACCTGGGGCTTCAAGACCTCCAGGCCCTCCTCTCTCCATGAGGTCTGATACTTCCACACAACCTAGAACTCACATACCTGCCTCCCTGGGAAGCAGAACTATCCATCCTGTGCTCTACTCGTGCCAAAACAGCAGCTACACTGGATCATTCCACACACCAGGCCACAGCACGGATGCAGTACAACCAAGGCAAGCCCTCATCCACGCCCCTACAATGGCTCTTTCAGAATGCAAGTGCCAGATGTGTTGGCACAACTGGCCAGAGCCTTCCAACACGAGTGACCAGGCCCATTCCCCAAAGCAGAATAAAAGGACTCTGACAGCCACAACTCCACCACAGACTCCAGGCCAGCCAGCTGGGCATGAGAGTTGACACCAGGGGCCAGTCCAAATGGGATGCACTGTTCTGCATCTGACAGCTCTTGGTCTCTCACCTCAAGCACAAGAGGCCCCTACCTCTGATCTTGAACTCAAACCTCATCCATCATACATTTGAGACCAAAATTTGCCAGCTCCATGGGTAGTCCTGAAACCGGTATCTTCCAGCTTTTTCCTGTAGTACGCAGTGAAAATGGCAGCAGCTGTGATGAGTGGGAGCTGCCATCAGAATACCCCAGCAGAGGAAGGAGAGGAGTGTATGAAGAACACGTAGGAAGCTATGGAGAAACAGAAGAGGGTACGCCACAAAGCACTTACAGCACAACTTGAGAGAAAAACAAATCATCCTCAAACAATGGGGCTAAAAATGAAATGGCAGTGAGGAAGATGATGACAAGAGTCCAGGTGCAGAAGAATGGGGGAGGCTGTTCCAGGCAACCAAAAAGGATCTTGCTTCTTAGTTCATCCTTAAAACATATTTAAAATTCAGAATTCTAGAAACAGATTTGCAGAGCAAACTGATAATGCATTTCACTCACCAGAGCTTTCACCTGCAATCTATCTATGCAATTTTAAAATGTTTTCAACTAAAAACATTTGCTAATTAAATACTTCACATGAATGTCAAACAGTTGCGCTATCTTGGCAAATATGTGCCACGAAAAGCAACCTCACTATAAGATCCACATTCTTTACTAGGTTCTACAGTGAGACTAAACAGGAAATGCCCTTTGTCTTCAAACTTGTGTAGGACTTTTCAAACTGCAGATAGACCAATTGCTTTATCTACTAGGATCATCCAGTCAAGTTTTGTTGCTGGCTTGGTTTGTAAAGCTGCTTCACTTCCCTTTAGAGACTCTTGAGTTGCAGAAAAAAATGTCTGTAACTCAAATATTTAGGCACAATTTGAAACTGTGATGCACTTGTGTTAACGAGAACTCAGGCAGCCTTTGATTGCAGCAATCATGGCAGGGTTTCTGCAAGAGAAGACCAGAGGTCACTGTTTTGAATGCAAAACTGAGCTGTCAAGTGACCAAAGGGGGAGGCTGCAACAGGGTGTTTCACTGCATCTGTAGGAAATAGTGCTAAGCCCATCCATAAAACAAGAACAGAAAAGGGTTTAAGAGATTAAAACATATAGCACTTGTTTTTTTTAATCTAGGAAATGAACCCTGCAAGGAAGTATGATGGAATCAGGGTGAGACAGACAGAAGGATAAGAGCAGGCTGCACAAGAGACCTGCAGGACAAAAGTTGTCCTGACTGAATAGGTTTTGACCAGTCTTACCAGTGCCTTACATTGTCACTGCAAAGAAAATGGGAAGCAAATTCTTGTACCATCCCTTCTGGCCCACCTGAATGCAGCTACAGCACTAGATCTGAACCTGATGGGCAAAAAGAAATTTTCTGTGAACAGGACAGGGAGAAATACATTCGTTTGTCAAGTAAAAAGGGACTGTAACTCCCTATTACCTTGTAGTCTTGCCTGTTGTTTCTAGCAGGGTACCAAGGCACTGGATATTAACGTTTAGAAATCAAACCAGGTAGAAAAGCTCACAGGAAGGAAGGTTATATTTTCTGAGTGCAACTGATGTCATACTAAGAAACACAGGATTTATTTCACAAAATGTAAATTTACATATCAAATTGTTTCAAACAGCTAATAAATTCCTCCAGAAGCAGAGTGGCTTATACACCTGAAAATTACTGAAATTAATAGACATTTCTGGATATCAATTTTCTGAGATTCCGTTTTTTGGCCCAGTGCTATACAAACAGAATGCAGATTGATAGAAATGCACACATGGCCAAAAATACGCCTGCTTCAGAAATATACCAGTACACCGGATGGATTACATAAAATCCTCAAACTTCCTAGATCTCTCAAGTACACTGAGTGTATTATGCTCACTTAGAATAGTGATAATGCAACAAGTAACTCCAGTGCTGTCTTATACATGCACAGAAAACAAAGGCATCAACTCACCACTGATTTCCAAACAGACAACTATTTAATCCTTGCAAAAGTAACATGAAGAATACAAATTAAGGTATCTTTACATATTGAATCTCTTCTCCAACCAGTTTATGATCCTGTTCCCAATTAGGCTTAAAGCTACTGATTATTTTTAAGGTCTGGTTTGGGTTTCTGTGGCAAGATTTTGGTAGCATAGGGGCTACAGGGGTGGTTTCTCTGAGAAGCTGCCAGAAGCTTCCCCTGTGTCTGACAGAACCAATGCCAGTTGGCTCCAAGACAGACTCACTACTGGCCAAGGCCAAGCTCAGCAGTGATGGTGTAGCACCTCTGTGACAGTGTATTAAAGAAGGGGGAAAATCTGCAATTTCAGCCAGAGTGAGTGAGAATATGTGAGAGAAGCATCCTTGCAGATGCCAAGGTCAGTGGAGAAGGAGGGGGAGGAGCTGATCCAGGCACCAGAGCTGAGATTCCCCTGCAGCCTGTGGTGCAGACCATGGTGAGACAGCTGTCCCCCTGCAGCCCATGGAAGACCATGGTGGACCAAAGAGCCACCTGCAGCCCATGGTGGATGCCCAGAGCAGGTGGATGCCCGAAAGAAGAAGAGAAGCTGTGGGAAGTCCACCCTGAAGCAGGCTCCTGGCAGAACTGGTGGATACATGGAGAGAGGAGCCTACACTGGAGGAGCAGGGGAAGAGTGTGAGGAGTCTTCCCCCTGAGGAGGAGGGAGCAGCAGAAATAACATTTGATGAACAGACCACAATCCCCACTCCCTGTCCTCCAGCGCCGCTGAGGAGGAGAGGGAGGTTAAGAATTCAGGAGTCAAGTTGAGCCTAGGAGAAGGGAGAGGTTGGGGTGAAGGTGTTTAGATTCAGTTTTTATTTCTCATTACCCTTCTCTGATTTGATTGGTAATAAATTACTTCCCCCAAGTCAGGTCTGTTTTGCCCCTGAGGGTAGCTGCTGAATGATCTCTCCCTGCCCTTATCTCAACCTATGAGCCTTTCACTATATTTTCTCTCCTCTCTCCAGCTGAGGAGGGGAGTGATAAAGCAGCTTTATGGGCACCTGGCATCCATCCAGGGTCAATCCACTACGAAAAGTCTAAAATTATTTCAGAAACAAAGGTCTCAGCCCTGAAGACTGAGGCCAGCCCTAATGAGAATCACATCCTCCTGTCTCTTGACCAGGCTGGATGGGATTTTGAGCAACCCGGTCTAACAACAGGTGTCCCTGCCCAAGGCAGGAGGGTCGGAACCAGATGACCTTCAAGGTCCTTTCCAACCCAAACCATTCTATGATTCTGTGACTTAACAAGCTTTTCTTTCAAGAGTCCTCATTGTAGATGTGTAGATGTGTAGGAGTCTGTTTTAGAAGGCTTTTAAATGCCTTCTAAAAGGAGCCAACTTTACCGAAAAGAACTCTCTTTCCAACCCAAACACGATGCATATCCCAGCTATGCACTCTGGGATAGAAACACTGACAACAAATCATTTCACATGTGTATTGTACACTTCTAACTAAAGATTGCTAAATAAAAAAGGCAAAAGTAAAAGAAGCAAAATTTTCAACCAAAAATATTTCTAAAGAAAATTGTGGGAAAAAATATATCTACTAGTCAAACTGTCTGCAGCAACTCTAGATTTTTCCCATGTGCACCTATTATGCAAATTTCTAACACAACTGTATCTCAGCACATAAAAAATACTCCCATTACACTGTATTACACTTGACATACTATATTAATTATTTGATATGCATATATTACCAATATTCTGCATAGTACATCACATACATCGTACACTTCCTCCTACTCTGCTCCCAAAGTCCTTTTCCAATGAGGCTGTCACAGCACCATCTCATGACTTGTACATTTTATTAATCTGTAGTGAAACAAGCTGAATGCAAATGCAATCATTTTAACTGTCCACATTCCTACAATTTTGACAGTGTATGTCCTAATTTGACTCCATGCCTCCCTTTGATTAAAAGTGTATTCATGCTTCCTTGAAACCTACGCGTCAAACCATTTTGGTTATGGCATTCAATACACAGGTAATGCCACACGTGCATACAGAATGTCACATATGACTTAGCGGAGACTGTCATGTGTCACATGTTGCAACTTCCATCCTCCAAGGAAGAAAGGAACGTGTATTTACAGTTGCATCCAGAGCTAAACTCTTCTTGGAGACAGAGAAGAAAAATTACACAGTCTACTAAAAAAGTAAAATAAAAGGAATTTACCAATTACGTTCCTAATCTTCCCCTTTGTAGCTGCATTAAGGCGGCTTCAGGCGCAGAGAGCACAGCGTGCTGTGACAGCCCCATCCACTATGTCACGATACTTCACCATGTTTCTAAGTTATGCAAGCTCCCAAATCTTCCGCATAATACTTACTCATCCAGCTGGAGAAAACACAAATAATCTAAAGAACCAATAATATACACGATTTACATAACACGCCCTGCAAAACAGAACTGGGGAGCCAGCCTAATGTGTTACAGCAAGGCTGAGGCTGCGAGGGGTCTGAGCTCCCAGATGGCTCTGGAGGGTGCTTTGCATCACTCGTGGATCAGTCGCTCCTGAGACATGGACAGGGCATCTGCACAGGCACTACCTGCTCGACTCTTCAGGGCTCAGACTTAGTTAATGTCACACAATTTATACTGTTTTCTAGTATTTTCTAGTATATATGCTATCACAGGAAAAAGCTATGACCTACTGCCACCGACTGCTGGGAGAATGGTAATTCCATTTGACTGAGAGACAGTGAGAGAACCAACTCAACAGTCACCTGTGACAATGAGGCTGTGACAATCACCGGGAACAGAGGGAATCAAACTACATGGGTGAAAAGAAGTGGTTTTCTTGCATGGAGTATCTTCTCTTAAGTGGTTTCATCTTAAAGAGCTTCACTTTTAAAACCACCCAAACATGAAAAGTCATTCACTGATAACTGCATCTGAATTCTTCGGTATCTTTCAAAAATCTAAACCATAGATCTTAAAATGATACCAGCTTCTAGAAGATCAGAGTTCCATCTGAATTGTTTTAACCTACTAGTAAGACTTTATTTTCGCTTATCACATCATTTTCATGTTTGCCTCTTCTGATGTTCATTTAACAACTTGCATTTTTTTGATGTTCATTTTACAAACAGGTCCAGACAGCTACTTTCCTTTTCCTGTCACCAGGCTTCTGCTAGGCAGCAGGGGTAAAATCATTACAATACAACAAGGAAACAGAAGTTACAAGACAGATTTCAGCAGCTTTGCTATATGGAGCTGCTTGCAATTTAGTCAGTAGTTAGGACTAATTATGATAATTTAACTGTTGCTGTTACACCAACACAGCTCCCAGTGATAAAAACATCTATGACATGGAGAGTCAAGTGAGGGAGAAGGGGCAAGAACAGAAGAAATGTGAAAATCCCAAGAAAAAGGGAAAATAGCAGATTCAAAAAGCTTTGGTAACTGCAAATGCAGGCAGTGAACTGAAAATGTACTTTATAAAAACACAGACTGTTTTTCCAGACAGCTAAATATTTTTGTTAATGGATAAGACTTCCTTAATATGTAATTTCTACATGGTCATACTGAAAGAAGGAAATGGGGAAAAAAAAAAAGCAAGCGTCATATACAAAAATTACCAATTTCTGTCCACAGCCATCTTTTCCTTCTCTGGTCTGTTTTGGAGCATCCACAGCATTAAACAGAAAGAAGGCCGTAACTAGAAGCTTAAATATGACAGGATACAGACACTTGCCTTCTATGCACACTGTCATTGTGAATTAGGCACGAGTTGACAAGCTAAAGACCTGGCTTGCAGTCTCATCATTCAATCATCCATCCAATCTCATCAATTGAGCAAGGCAGTAACACATGTCCCCTCCAGCTTAAATGACAGCAAAACTGTGGGTTGTAATCACAGGTCATCTTCAAACGACACTTATCATTAAGGATGGTTTTGTTCCGAATCAATTTTTATTGAGAATTACTCTAATACAATACTTCTCTCTGCTTCCTTTAACTCTTGCATTGAATACTGTTTAGAAAAACATTTCAAAATTATAATTTCATCATCTAGGAATAACAGCAAATGACACTGTGTAGAAGTCAAAATTAGCCATTTGCAGTCCAAAAACTCTGACAAAAATAAGGTCACCTAGATGAACTTTCACAACTGAATCTTTAGCCACTAGCTGACACTAATGTATGGTGTCTTAGTTACAGTCCAGACTATTTTAACCATGTAGAAGCTGTCTCAAATTACCTGGACATAAAAATTTAAAAAATAAATAAAAATGTAAATGACAACATTAAGTATCCTTAAAAAAAACAGTTCCAGATTTACATGTAGCACTTAATGTTTTCCTAACATGCAAAACGCATCCTTTTTCTAAATTTGTCAAATCGTGATTTTGTTCTTTATTTCCCTTCTACAAAAGAGTTATCCTCTCTTTTTATAGACCTTGAGCAGCAATTCTGGACTAAGTCAGCTGCGTGTGACCTGAAAGGATGCTGATGGAGTCAATGGAAAAACAACAGGAAGAAAAGTTGTATTTCTGTGTAGGGTCTAGAAAGGGTAGAAGTAAGGTGAGAATCTTCAGTGAGAGGATAGGCTCATCTGGAGCTCATTTGCCAGTTTTTAAACACCAAGAACTCCTTAATAAAAAAGGGTCAAATCCAACAGACACCACAACAGTATCTCTGATTTTCAACTAGTTAGAGAAATATAGTCAAATCTCTGTAATTTGCTTTGTGATAATTCACAACAGCTAAAGATCTGCCTTGAGGATAACTGGAAATTTATTTGTTTGTTCTCTCACATCACTAGACAGGATGCACACATTTCCCAAATTTTACCAAGCTTAAATGAAATTCTAACCACCAAGCACAGATACTTCATCACAAGTTTGTTTTTTTTTCCTCTATGGCACCCTCACCACCTTCCCAAGCATATCAATCTCAAACACTTGATAACAGCTACAGAAAATATGGGAATAGACTTCTGTGACAGCATATAAACACTACCAAAAATACACTTTATTATCAGAAAATTTATTTCAAAATTTGCACTTAGTGAATTGTTAAACATACCGTTTTTTCCATCACTCTGACAGAAATGTGTTTATCCAAGCCAAAAGTAAGGAACAGCTTTTAGATAAGGATATGTCATAGGCTCACAGAATAGCTTGTATTGGAAGGAACCTTTAGAGGCCATGTGGTCCGATTCCCCTGCCATGGGCAGGGACATCTTCAGCCAGATCAGGTTGCTCAGAATCCCATCCAACCTGACCTTGGATGTTTTAAGGGCTGGAGCATCCACCACCTGTCTTAGCAACCTCTGCCACTGTTTTACCACACTCATTGTAAAAAACTTCTTTCTTATATCTGATCTAAACTGTCCCTCCCTCTATTTAAAGCCATTCCCCCTTGTCCTGTCACTACAGGCCCTTGTAAAAAGCCCCTCTCCAGCTCTCTTGCAGGCCCCCTTCAAGTACTGGAAGGTGCTCTAAAGTCTTCTGGTGTCTTCTCCAGGCTGAACAGCCTCAGCTCACTCAGCCTGTCTCCATAGGAGAGGAGCTCCAGCCCTGTGACCATCTTCGTGGCCTCCTCTGGACTCACTCCAACAGGTCCATGTTCTTATGCTGGGGATCCCAAAGCTGAACCCAGTACTCCAGGTGGGGTCTCACAAGAGCAGAGTACATCTAACGATGTGTATAAATACACACAGAGTTTTCCAAATAACTGCACTCTCAAAAAGATTGCTATTATGTTTTAAACAATTCATACTTTCACCTCAATGGTGTTATAAAAGAGCATATGTTTCCCAAAAACTGGAGTACAAGAACTGATCGAGATCCTGAACTGATCATGAAATCTGGCCCCTCTGCTAGCTCTCCCATCCAGCCTGGATGCATCCCTTGCAGCTGATCTTTGCGCAAAAAGCCTACATTTCAAGGAATTTTCAACAAAATATTTTTGTTGTTTCCACAACTGAGTGTTGGGAGATGCAACATACAGGTAATTATTTACTCTCTCAAGGTTTATATCAAGTACAATTAGTATCAGTTTGTGCAAAAAGATCAGTGTGACAACAGTTCAGTCAAGGAAAAGTTCTATTACCAAAGATCACGCTAAAATTATTTTAAATAATAAAAGTTAGAAGCTAAGGATCAGTTTAAAGCTCAACTTCCTTTCTATTAGAAGAGTTTTAATCTTAAGGAAAAACGTTAGTAAGGCTCCAACTTGATTATTCTAAAAACTTAAAAAAAAAAAAAAAAGAGGCTAAGCTCATACAAAACAAATCAAGTATTTTGGGATAGGCACAACAGAGTTGGTAATTTGTATTTATTTTTCTTCAAGCTCTAATTCATACTACATAACCTCAAAGTTACTTTTTTATTTAATCTTTGGCCAAATACACTTTTTTCCTCAGAGAGATAACAGAATATTTTCATTACAGTTCTCAAGTTGTGGGAAAAGAGTACTAAAACTTACTGATATTACCCAAAAAGGAGACTACTAAACCAAAATTTACAAAACAACTTGGAAAATTAATCCAGATGTCCAAGAAGAACAGTAAAACTAAAACAGGGAGTGTCCATAAAAAATGAACAATCAGAGAAATACTACCTTTGGCATATTCTTGATGACAACAAGCTTCATGAAAGCCCTGAGGAATGGCAAATATTCTGTAATTTCTTTCCAGTCACTTCTTTATAATTAACTTCAAATGTGAATGGGAGACTTCCACTGTCAGAGCTGCACTTCAGTGTAAAGGCCACGCGTCCAGACAGGGATCCCAGAAATGGTTGTGTTCCCCACAGTTAATACAATCACCACCTCATTACACTGGTATGGAAGCCCACACACTGGTGCTTCTTGTGGTGTAACACTTCTTGCAAGCAGCAAAAGATCTGCTGAGTGTCTGATAAAAAGAATTTTACCCATAACAGCTCCAGCCAGACACAAAACACGGTCTCCCCATACGACAGAGCAAATCCAAAAGTCAGAAGGCAGACAAGGTATGTCAGCAGGCAGGTCTTTGTAGGACCTTCCCACCAGTGAGGATCCCTTACTGATATTAAAAAAAAAGGAACTCAACTTTGCAACTGGCTAAAGAAAGAGTAACCTTGAACCTACATACAATACCCAATAACTTTTTTTTCTGAAACAGTGCTTAGAAGCAGAAGGATTTCATTTTCAAGGTGACAGATTGGCAGTAATGAAATGTGAACTTTTCCATTTCTCTTCAAAACTGCAAGCAACAACACAGGGAACTTCTCACACTGTCCAGTTCAATTTCCTTCTCACTTAATTATAGATCAGGAGTAATTCCACTACAATTAATTAAGTTACATCAGAGGCTGACAAGAGAAGTAGCAGTCTGTCTACAGCACGACACAGGGGAAAGATGGCTGTTCTCCCACCACGGCCATTCATTTTTAGCCTCAAAGAACATTAGCCCATTACAATTGCACTAATGACCAGAGCCATTCAATCAAAGAGCAATTAAAGTTCTGCAAAATTAAAGTCCTGAAGTCCAATCCTACTTTTTAGGAAAGTACCTTAATGAACAATGTAAAGACAAGCCTCAGAGAAGAGCTCTCCAGCCTTCCTGTTTAAACTGAGACAGGAGCCACAAGCAGAGGAAAGGAAGGACAGCCTGCAAGGACACCACTGCTGGAGAAGACTCCCCAGGTGTGGTCCTTCTCACCAGGGCTCCTGCTTTTAGCATTGTGTTTGGCAAACACCCAACATTTGTTGGACAAAATGAAAATACCCCTTTTTTTAATTTGCTCCTCCACAGCCATAGTACTGACTTCATATTTAATCCCCCATTTTCATTGCAGGAGGAACAAAATGCTCTGATGAACTAAGACCAGTGTCCAACATCCAGTCCAGACCCAAGCTAGACGTCGGACGTAAGGTGAGAGTTTTCAGGCCTGGACTGAGTGCAAATAACTTCAAGTGGAACTCACCTATAACCAAAGTTCCTTCATTTCTGGATATTTTTAAATAGTATCTACACATTTTCAGTCATAATTCACCACTCCTGTTTTCAGGTTTTGGTTTATCCATCAGTTTCTTCACATCCACCTCAGACCTTCAGCATTCTCTCAGTTAATCTCTTCCCTACTCTGCTCTGTTCATTTTCCTTTCACTTACTGCTTCCCTCCAGTTCTTCACTACACACAGCAGCTCCATGGTCTCTCTCTCTAGAGAGAGTCACCACCTCGCTCACGGTTTTCTAAGAGCAGAATAAACCTTTCCCAGTCATGGACCAGTCACTGCAGAG
This sequence comes from Oreocharis arfaki, assembly GCA_013398015.1. NCBI lineage: Eukaryota > Metazoa > Chordata > Aves > Passeriformes > Paramythiidae > Oreocharis > Oreocharis arfaki. The sequence continues at coordinate 139,318 of VZRR01013400.1, read as the reverse complement.
TATCTCAGAGACTGATCCCAGTTTTACAAGTGGAGTGCAGACTGTGCAGAACGACAGACCTTAAGCACAGGAGGAGAAGAGAAGCAAGCCAAGACAAGCAGGGAGGCAGACACAACCCGTATTCTTTTGGGGGCTCTCTCTGTACTGCACAGATGTTGCCTTATGCAGCTCATCATACAAAGTAGAGTGTGAACAAGAACCCTGGTGCTTCTGAGACTTTGAGGGAAAGGCTACCCAACTACTGGAATGCAGCTGAATAAAAAAACAGAATGCACAGCAGACACAATTTCTAATGGGAATATAGATTAGCTATCAGAGGGCTAAGAAAATGCCATAGGCTGCATCACAGCAGACATAGTTTTAATACTTAACAATTAGTGTACTTTTACTGTCACTGGGAAAAATAAATTTGAAGTGACCAGCACATGACTGAGTTAAAGATAAAAAGTTGAGCTGCACAAATCTGAACGAATCACCTTTACAGAGTGGTGGCTGCTGCAAACCTGAGCTGCAGGGTTGGCACTTTGACGGTCAGTTCCTCCCTGCATTGCATTTACATCAAAAAGTCATGACCTCAACATGAAACTGCACTTGAAGTCAGTACCCAAAAGGCACTGTGGAACCTTCTGTTTGTACTTCAGTATGCCTTCTCCCTTTGTTACAATCACAGAAGATGGAGACACACCCCTGGCTCTGATCCATCCAAAACCACATTGATCCTCTATATTCCTAAAAATGTTTATTTTCAATTTGATGGGGCCACCCTTAATAAACACAAGAACAAAGACAAATTACTTATTAGCCCATGTGACAGATGCACAAAAGTCTGCTTCAACCAGCCAATCCAGATCCATTTCCACTTTTTATATGACAGCATGTAGTGTTGTTATTTACTGGGAGTAATCACACAAGTTACTGAATAACTTTACGGCAACATGTTTGTGGTTTTTCTTTCTTGGTCTAACTCTCAGGCAATGTTTCTTTCTGCATTTATCCTGATGACTTAAAGTGAAATAATTCTACTAGCCTAGCTATTTCCTCTGTTAAACAGCAAGGGTTTTGTGAAATCCAAGGGTTTCTGGATTCATCAGGTCTGAAAACCACAGGCACTGGCAAACCACAGTTCCCTGCAGCACAAAGTTAGCATNCTGAAAACCACAGGCACTGGCAAAAGAAAAGAGTTTATGCACAGTTCCCTGCAGCATAAAGTTAGCACGGGAGGAAGAGAATCAGAAGCTATGTATTTTTTAAGCTGCATCCCAAGCACCTTACGTGGAAGCTTGGCCTCGCTGAATTCACTGACCAGCACTTTATAGATCAACTCAAACAAAAAGGGACATTTTTACATCTGTTTTAAGTCAGTTATAAAAAAATGCCATCCATTGCTGTCATGCAGTATGGTAGGGAAAATCCTTTTTCCATAGTTATTCTTCCCATCACTCCTCCCTCAACTTACTCCCAAACCAAGATACATTCAGTTGTTGACACAATTAAACAACCATTTTTATAGTACTGGTCCCATAGTGGGTAATCTATAAAGGCTCCTTGTTCCTAAATAGGGGGGTTTTATTGTTATTTTTCTTATAAATTCCTCCTGCTACCTCCTGCAGGTTTTTTACATGGAGACAGGACCTAGGACCCTTGGAGAGGCATTTTCCCCAAACAACGGAGAGCTCTGTGCTCGCGTCCATCTGGGGCAGATCGAGATCACAGAACGCACACATGCGCGCTCACAAGGCGCCGACAGTGAGATTCAACTGTCAAGAAACCATCCTTCAAGTACAGTTTATTCTCTTTCACAAGATGCTTCCAAGTGAAACATACCGTGGCAGCCCTGCTGGATGAAAGACTGGTTTCAGCAGCAGAGCTTGTTTGAGAGAGTCCCACCCCAGCTGGCCACTCCATTCCCAGCCCACAGACTGCTGACCCTTCCTCTTCTTCCCACACTCCAGTCGTGCCTCCACTACCACTTGCAGGGCAGCAGTCAAACGGCATGGCTGGAACAATCTGCATTGCCCGTAACTCCCTTCCTATTCCCACTGGGAGGTTCAGTCTAAATCCAGACCCTTTCAGCAACCCGCTTTGAAACACAGCACTGCAACATCTGTCCTGGCACAGCCCCAGCAATGGCCAACCACCACATGTCAACCCTTCCCTCTAAGGCAGTCATGAATGAGTGAGACCTCACCACTGGGACAACAGTGATCATCTTATTTCCTAAATTCCTGCTCAGAAATACTTCCAACTGGTTTGCTGCATCTGAAGAGCTTTCCAGCCCCAATAACCAGTCCAAAGCAGATAACCAGCATGGAAAATTTCCTGTCCAATTCCAGCTCGTGCTTGAGAAAGCTACAAACAACTCTAATAGTCTTAATAAACTGAAAACAACAAGCAACCTCAGCTACAGATGCTCAGTCTTCTATAAAATGAACATATTATACTCATTTTTATTCAATAGCATTCTATCTTTTTTGCTTTTTTTTTTCTTCCTTAAGATCACTAGAAAGTGTTTTGTGCAGGTTAATATTATAGAAACCCTCTATCTAAAAATTATTCTCTCAAACTGATTCATACTAGTCCTAAGGGTGTATAAACTAAAGTAACTAAGCATAACCAGAAGACTCAAGCTCTTTTTCCAACAACCTAGCTATTTTTATTAAGGCACTAAGGTCTTACGTATCCTGACAGCCCAAAGAGTCACCTGCAAAAATGAACAGTGATTTTGCAGAAGAGTCCTCCATTCCAGGTTCAAAAGAACACACCACAAAGAGAGCGTTTATCAGATTGCATCCAATGTTTCAATCAGCTATTCCACAACAGAAATCAAACAGGGATAGGATACACAGCAAGTGGGGGCTGCCAGTCTGAGACAAACACCAGCAGTGTCAGACCACACCCCAAACACCTCCAGCGCTACAGGGTAGATGAACGATGTATCACATGGACAAAGGCATTTTGCAACAAAAGGGACTCTCTCAGAGCTCATCTTTCACAGTTCCAGCAGAGTAGTGATGTTACTGGCACATGTGATTTTAAATACAATGTCCATTCTTTCACGAGTAGTTAAAAAAATAGATCTCACTGTTAAATCTTTCCTTCAAGACCACAGATGGAACCACAAGAAGTGAGCTTGTCCAAACTCATTTACACTAACTCCCACTCCACTCCAAAAAAGAGTCCCACAGAGGATGTCTTCAATGCTGTGTAACAGTCCCTTCTTTCCACTCCAGAAAAGTTCTTCAGGTAACTGAAGAGTCTTCCTGGGGTTTTGTACCTTAACTGAACATGACGTTTACACATGATTTCTGCTACAAATCCTTCATGGTACCTCCTCTAAAGCACCCTATATGCAGAGGAACAACTTAATGCTGAGCCAGAACTGCTGTTTCTCTTCAGAATGAGGATCAGAACTTAAATTCCATGTTTTGAGGTCTAGTCACATCCTGCTCTGGTAAGAAGCATTAGCATGGCAGAAACGCTGAGGAGTTATCTGGCTCTTCGGGGGGAGGCAGGGGGGGAAGAAAAAAAAACACACAGAAAAAGAAAAAAACAGAGATAAAACCTAATGTTCTGTATAATAAAAGTTCGTACACTGTTCATATTGTTGTCACATATTACAGTGCAAATAAACACTCATCTTTGCAGCAAACTAGCACAAAAAAAAGCACATTTTATCAGAGAAAATAGTAGCCTCTAAAACAGATACAGATGAAGCCTACTACAAAATTGTTGTGCCACAGTGAAGTCTGAGCTCCTCATGCTACAGATCTAAAACACAAACATATTTGTGTTTGAGGTCAGCTCTCAAACTCAAGAATAAGTTTGAATTTTGTAAGAATTATTATATATTTGGACTTTTGGATTCTTCAGTTACCTATTATTAGCTGGAGTTTAGTTGTCAAGACAACAGTTTCCACTTCTATGAAATGCTTGGACTGTCAGCAAAATTTAACAGTCGATATCAAAAGGTCACCAGATTGGTCATGTCTACAGCCAGGAAATAAGAATATCTCCTGTGGGTGAGGCCAGGCTGCCACCAGAACAATGGCAATCAAACACAAGGAGATTGGATATTTCTGAAGGATCCACCCAGTAGAAACAGAAGGATTCAAGGAGCAATCCACCTCACACAAGATCCGCTGCCCTGCTGGGCTTCTGTGCAGTGCATTACTACAATGGCCACACCAAAGCAGAGTATGGCATGTGTAACATAAATGATCAAAGTACATGTTTCAATAGAGAAAAACTGGATTTTACGTATCAGAGGTGTCTTAGGATATGGCAACAAACACCCCAAAACCATCATAATGCAATGAATTCCGCTTATCCAAGAACTGATAGTCAAAGGAACACAGCAGTTAGGTACTGAGCATATTCCACACAGAAACGTAGGGGGAAAAGGAGCATGCTCCCAAAATTAGGTCAAGCCTGATGTCAAGAAAGAATGTGAATAAACACTTAGTTTGTTTTTTTTTTTGACTATGTGATGGAAGCATGACAGCAATAAACATATTGCAACATGAGTCACACCCAAAATCTATAACTCGGAAGGTTCCTGTATGCCCACAAGTCACCACTGGGAAACCCTGCCAATACGCAGTTCAGTTTTTATAAAACCAAGTACCTTAGTATCACATCTATTTTCGTCATACTTTATTTCTTTTCCCCTCACAGTAAGTATTTTGTATCAAGAAAAAATTAAAAAATCAGACACAACGGACCAACATAATGAAATATTGTGATATCCTCTTAAAAGTCCCAGACCCGGACTCTTCACTGTGTGACTGTTTGTGTGTGCACAGACAAAACAACACCCAACTCCTTGGCAAGTAGGTGTAATGTGCTCCCTCTTACTCATCACCTTCAGCTTTCCACGAGCCACAGGTTGAGACAACAGCAGAACCATCTTCTCAAAGCACTTTTCCCACCCAACTGGTATTCATTCAGCACAGGGGGAAAGGACAGAGGGAAAGATACTCACAGGCAACTGTGCACAGAATACTCCAAAGGACTGAGAGTCAGCTAGCATTAGTCTCTTCAAAGATCCATGTGACTGATTTTTTTCTTTATATATAATGTATGTCTCCATGCATACACAGCTCCCCTACGCAGCCATCTCCTGCCTTTTATTTCCTTGTCTCTTAAACAGACACTTGCTATAACCTAGGAGAAGGCAACTATACCCTAACCCCACCCTCAGAAGCAATCCTTCCCTTCTGATGGGATGCTTCCTAAATACTTGCAGTACTTAGCCGGAACGTTTATTTTGTTGCAAAAACAGCTGGGAATAAACTACCTGAAAGTATCCATATCAGCTCTTGTTAACTCAGCTCGCAGGGAACCAGAATAGCTCACTGGCAGCAAAACTCAGTGGAGAAGGAAAGGCAGGGAGGGAAAGGAAGAACAGAACATCAAAGTACCAATAACCTCCTTGGTATGTCATCCTGATGGATACGTGGGGAAGTTGTCTGGCAAATTGGAAACAGTCCTCTTGGACAGCAGGCGCTTTTGTCAAATTATCGTTTCCCAGGATGTGAGAGTATTGTTGCCTGCATACCTATGTTGGAACAGCTCCTCAGCTCAGTGAAGGCATCAGACACTCCTTTCCAGATTTAAATTTCCTGACCTCTCTTTTTTAGGCACTATGCTTTTATTTTTATCTCACAGGTTATTTTCAACATATGGAAAAGTAACCTCTCTAATTTCTGAACCAATCATGTCTTTGCATTAAACTGGGCCAGTGATAATCTGTTCAGAAATGTTTCTTTTCCTTTAGGTTTCTATATTTACTTCCAACCACAGGTTGAAACCTACACATCATAAGGAAGGTTACAGTCGCCCGAGTTGTTGTTCTTAATTATAATTTCATATTAAGACTTGAAGAATATATTTTTCCTTTTTATTGTTGCTAATGTTCATTGCTTCTTTCAATATCTTTGATAATACATTGTACACATCATACAAAAATTCAGCATTTCAGCATTTGATATTGCATTGGTTTTGATCCCTAACAATAAAACAAGGTTCTGAGGTTGCTCAAAATACACCAATTCCTAAGTTTGAGCAATAAACAATATTGTCACATTGTATTAATGTCCCTGTGGTCCTGGTTTTAGAAGAGAAGATTCATTCCTCCTGAAAAGTTAATCATCTTGTTCTGTATCTGGCATAGCATATAAGAAAATCACCAAGGTCTGTGAACACTGCTAAAATTACACTGCTAACATTTCCCTATCAAACAGCCACAATCCAAAGACTACCTAGTTGCTGGGATCCTTGTACTAACCTTAAGTTAAAGCAGATTTTTTTTCTTACACACACCCCAAATCCTAAAGTACCGAGAAGAGCATTCCTAAAGCTTTTGTACAGCATAAATCTTGATGTGTTCAATAGCTCTCCTCACATCAAGAGAACCTATATTTGCACAGACACAATATGCAGTCACTTAAAACATAAGGACATTTTCCCCCTCACAGACATGAACAGAAGTTCAAATTTGAATATATCCCACACTTTCAGTTGGAAAAACACAGACTTGGGTATAAAAGGAGAATCCGTATTGAGAGTAGTCAACACGTTTTCTTGGTTATAATCTCACTTGAGAACCGTTCTCTTGCCAATGAACACAGCCAGCCATCAATATCAGCACAGGGCTCCTGCAGAGTTAGTACCAGTAAATTTGCTTTCCTGAAAATCATATCTAGGAAGTACTTAATTTAACCTCAGTCATCTGGCAAGCTGAAAAGAACCAGGAAGGGAGGAAATTTATGCTTTATAAAAAATTAAAACAAAACACCTAAAAAGTACTGATAAGGAAAAGCACTTTACTGTGTACTGGTTGATAATCGCATTTCCATTTCCTCTACTCTCCCTGTTTTCTTGACAACTGTTAACCTGGAGTTAGGAGCAGGAAGAGGCCATTGGAGAGTTTTATGTTCTCTCTTTTAATGTGGGATTCAAACCACAGGACCAAACCATCCTCTTGTAATGAAATAAGTATTGCCTGTTAACAATTCATGTCTGACCCCTTCTGCAGTTTCTACTGAAAATTAGAGCAAAGTTGGTGGCAAACAAGTGGCAAAGTTTGCCACTTTTCTGCCATCATGACAAAATTTCTTGCGGTAGCTGGATGACATAAAACCTGCATCCCATACAGAGCCCATAAATTACCTACTCAAGAAGGCTATTTAAATATTCACAAAGTCAAATTCAGACCCGGGACCCAGGAAACTCTTTTACTAAGCTAAGATTCCCAGAGTTTGTGGAAATGGATTAAGAAACAGTCTGAACAACAATGACATGAAGATCTAGAAGTCATCTTGGTGGTTCTGGGTGACAGATGACAGTCAAGACCAGTGTGCTGGTTGCAGCTGAGGCAGAGTTAATTTTCTTCACAGTGGCTGGTTATGGGGCTGTGTTTTAGATTCATGATTAACACAGAGTTAATAATATAGAGGTGTTTTTGCTACTGCTGAGCAGGGCTTACACAGAGCCAAGGCCTTTTCTGCTTTTTGTACTTCCACACTGGTGAGGAACCCGGGGGTGCATGGGAAACTGGGAGGAGACACAGCCAGGACAGGTGACCCCAACTGACCAAAGGGACATTCCAGACCATCTGGCATCATGCTCAGTAAAAAAAGTGGGGAAATAAGAGGGAAGAGGGAGACATTCGGAGTGATGGATTTTGTCTTCCCAAGTCACTGTTACACATGAGGGGGCCGTGCTCTCCTGGGGATGGCTGAACACCTGCCTGCCCATGGGAACCAGTGAATTAATTCCTCTTTTTGCTTTGCTGGCATGCACAGCTTTTGCTTTCCCTATGAAATGGTCTTTATGTTAACTCACACATTTTCCAGGTTTTACCCTCCTGATTCTCTTCCCAGTCCCACCGGTGGGTGAGTGAGCAAGTGGCAGTGTGAGGCTTGGTCACTGGCTAGGGTTAAACCATGACAACCAGCCAGTTTAATTAAATAATAATGGACAGGAAATGGAGTCTTATTCCTTCCTTAAATTTCTGAGATAGCATGAATCTAACAGCTGCTGATACAAAAAGAAGAGTAGCAACTAATTTTTTTTGTAAAATTATTAGAAGCCTCTGCAATATATACTTCATGTTGGGCTGTTTATTGGGGTTTTTTTAAGTCCTTGCCACAGATCATAGTGGATTCCAAATATTCATGAACTTTCATTACAACTTTTCTATATTCTGATTATCATAATTACATGTATCATAAGCATGTTTGTGTTTTGCATTATCCCTATTTCTCTACCCCATTTTTTCAGTAATTTTCAATTATAAGGGATATTGTATTTGTACCATTTACCTTTTACAGACTCTCTAAAATGAAGATGGAAAACATGAATAAAATCCATAACATTTTTATTTAACCTTAACAGATAAAACTGTTTTCAGACAGGTATCATCATGAATAATTGCTCAACAATTATTCTTAATTACAAAAAATGCAAAACAAACATTTAATGACCAGCTCTTTGCAGGACCATTTGACACTACAAAGGGAACACAGTGTTCACAGCATAGGCACGAAACCAGTACAGAGGAACTGCACAATGGTACTCACTCCCCTCTAATCAAACTCTAATCTGATGGTTTGACATTCTGACATAGTATTGGTGAACACAGACATGCCTAATTATAACATTACTTGTTTAACCAGCAGCATATAAGGTTTTGACTGTACAAGTGATGTTCACAAAACAAATGCACCCTGTAGTATGTAATTTGCTTTGATATGAAAAATCTTGAACAAAAAAATTACACTGTGCCAGCAATCAGACAGCTAAAATGAAATGTAAAAGGTGCCTAATTGCTTCAGCCATAAATAGCAAGTACGTGAAAATAAAGTCAGTGTTTTGGCATCATCTACCATGTCTAGTAGGTCAGACTTCCATGTGATAACCCACTACTGAAGTTAGACATTGGGTCCATCCTTAACTGTGTACTCAAGGTTTAGCTCCTGCTGATCCAAGCTGAAATGAGCCTGATGGCTTTTAAAGTATTCACGCCTATCACATGTTCAAGCTCACCAAAGAAACTTTCCAGGCAAAAGTCAGTCAGTCTTTTCCACTTATTTGCTAAGCCTTTTTTTTTTTAATTTAAGTAGCATAAAGGCTATACCACAAAACAGTGCCAAACAGAAGCCACCCAGCATAAGGCATAAGGACTTTCAGATATCTATGTAGATCCATATTTTTTCCTTATTCTGAGTATCCAAACGCAAAGACAGGACTTAAAACTCTACCACTACGAGATCCAAGCAACAGGCATTCCAGAAATTATTCCAGAAAGATGTACCACCATCCTACATTCCCTTTTTTACCATTATGTGTTAAAATGCTACCTTAGTATACATAAACTAAATTGGATAAGACAGTCCAATTTTATGTTAATTACTTCAGTAGCTGTCAAGCACATAATCTTCTTCTGAAACACAGCACTTCTGCATTGCTGAACAGGAACATTTAATGACAAGGAAAACATATTCATCCACATATATGAAGGGCTGGAAGAAGGAAAACACTTGGCTAATGGGACAAAGACCTGACATAGCCAGTGCCATGCTCTTCAGAAGTAAAACTTCGTTTGGGCTTCTATTAGTCTTAATTCTAAGTGAACAGAAACATAAAGTGGGTTCAAAATGATTCTGCATAAATCTCTTTCCACTAAATTACAAAGAATTAGCAGCAGGTAAACACAACTGGGAAATCAGCAGTAGGTGATACAAAAGAAATTAGTTAAGGTCTTGCACATGTAAGTATTTGTACATGTAAGAAATTGAGAAAAGAAGATTAGTATTTCTGGCTACAGAGTCAGACAAAACATATCCAACACATGAGATAAATCAGGAAGATGCCCCATCACTTCTATACATTAATATATTCTCTTACATGGTAAAACAAATACAAAGAGAAGTGAAGCAATGGAACAGAATGAAGCTTCAAAACAACTGAGTTTTAGTAATATCCCTAATCAAGTTCCAAATTTACAATGGAAATGCAAAGAAAGTTAAGGCAGGCACTTTAAAAAATTCACAACCAAAACAAATAAATGTAACTAAGACAAATTAAAGTGTTCTTCCCAAACAAGAAGTTATTGGTTCTTCTCAGAAATTCTCCTGCAGATCTGTTTTCCATCAGAAAATCCAATGCATCAAAATGGAAATACTTCCTGTAAAGTACCCTTTTGATGACACCAATAATAAAATGAAAACTGAACCAGGCCCTTTAAAAGGTAGAAATTTACAAAATTTCACAGCTTTATGACTTCTAATTCTTTAAAAAATTTTATTATGCATGGTATCATACAAGACTAAAGGATGCATCACTCCAATGCAAATGTAATTCTTCTGGAAAACTACAAAAATGCTTTTTTCATTCTGTTTTAAAACAGTCAAGTTTTGATCCTGTAAGCTTTACAGCAATATGTAAAATCCCTTTCTCTCCAAAAGCTTAATCAAAGTTACTCTGACCAGTCAGAGCTACCTCTGAGAGGACTTCTACATTTTTATAAGGTGATAGGGAAAGGATGTTTTTATTTTATTTAACACTGGATAGTAGCCCTGTGACAAAAGGAATACAAATAAATATACATAAGTTCATAGCAGTGAAGAATTGTCAGCTGTTTCCCTTCTCAGAAGGGAAACTACAACATTCTTTAATTATTTAGAACACCTCAAGGAAATAAAAATGTTGCTTACTTGAAACACATGCAAGAGTTTTCAGATACTCTTAAGGTGGTCACTCCCACTTGCAAGTAGAGTTGTGTCAACTTCGCTCTTTTTTTGGCACTTACTTATCATTTTTAGAATTAAGATTCTCTTCTTTCATACTTTATTTCCTTCCACTGACCTTTACTGCACTTCTACCCAAACAGAAGCAATTCAAAACATATGAAAAAACATCAAGTTCTGAAAATTAGGATCTAAATGACAGTTTCTGGATTCAAAAGTATTTCCTCAGAAAAGCCTTAGTCCTGTCACTGCAGATTGGACTAGAACTCCAGAAGGTTCCTTCTGACCTGAATTATTCTACAATTCTCTTTGTAGCATCAGAGGATGAAGCAAAAGTGAGTACAGTTCACCTCTTCAATCTCTACACTCCTCCATGGAATTGTCCTGATTTCACTTTCACCTACTTTTTCAGCTCAGAACTGCTAATATGCTCTCACACAGAAAAAAAAAAGTCTTACACCTGTAAGAAGAGAGGCCTCTAGTGTGCAAGAAAGCAAATTTTTTTCTGTGCCTTACTTATGATCTGTTTCTCACCTGTATTTAGGACTGGCATTGACAACTGATTTTTTTTATTTCTTTGAAGTTCACTAAGTATTTGTATCCATCTGCTACTTAAAACAACATCTGTCAGATAAAATTTACCAAACTCAGCAGATAGCACCATCAATCCATACTCAGAAAAAGCTGTGACAGTGTCTCAATCCCCACTGAAATCCATGTGAAGATGCATGTAAACTCCCTTGCAAGACATGGATGAGAATTTACTGATGGATCCAATTGTACAGTGGTCCGAATACACATTTGCATTTTTCCACATTAAATTCACTAGACTGCCTCAACACAGATTCATATAATTACCATAAACAAAAAACATTCTTTTCATCCAAATTTGCATTTCTCCTGCTGTTTTGTCCCCTTCTCAACTCAAGTCTGACTCACAGACAGATCAGAAATTAGATCAACCTAGAATTTACAATAGTGACTTGGCCTATTTGGACTACAAAAAAAGACCAAAACAGTGGGATAGAGCGACTGGAGAATCAAGAAATCGATGACAGTCAGTCCCAATGTGCCCTATTTTACCTCAGTAAGAATGTGGAGTTTCTGAAGTTTGCAGAGCTGGTCTTCCCAAAGTATATTTCCAGCACAATTCCTGGAGCTCTGACTTTCTGCAGGGCCATCTGAGATTACAAATATCTAGAACACGTACTTGAAGATTGTGAACCCACTAGTCTTGAATAAACATTTCCATTAAAGTCACTGAGTGCAATAATCACCTGGTTTATTCCACGCAGCCAGGTAGAATGTTTACTGTGACAATTCCAGCTCTGACCGCTGCAGGAGGAAATCCTCACACAGCCCCGCGTGCTAAAATAATACCCCAAAGGAGGAGCAGCATGATTGGATTTCCCCACGCAGCTCAGGTCACCCAGGCCTTGCCAGCCTGCTGATCCCTCCGCCACCAGACACCTGCCCTGCACGGGCTGCCCGCACAGGAAAGCTGGAGCTGCCTCCCAACAACGTGCTCGCTCAGAACTGGGGAGCACAACATCCTGAGGGAGAAAAATAGATCAAACCCACCGAGCCACAGACTTCCTGATATTCTCCAGAGTGGGCAGGTTTTTTTTTTTCTTCAGAGCAGGGAGGTTTTGGTATTAATTTGAGCAGGGAGGAAAGCTGGAGTCTGCTCCGCAGAAACATCTAGTCAAATAAATACGTCATTAAGCTAACTAGCTACAGGATTGTCTAGCAGATGGATGACATCTTGGTTGCTAGTGGAACACTTTTCTATAGCCTTGTTTGAGGCAGACACATATGGCTCTCCCAAGCATTGATGCAAGCTCCCAGATGGACTAGATCATTGCTGACACCTTATTATAAATCCTAGAGATGAAAGAAGGGAGCACAATTTTTGAATCACAACACAGGACTCTAAAATATTCAGACTTCCTAAAAATCAAATTTACAACAGAATATCTTAACTCCTTTATGTTGAAAGAAGCTATTTCTAACCAGGAACAGAAAATAGGGCAAAATTCTGCATCAAGAAAGACTAGAAGAGCCTTGAGGAAGCTTCAAAGACCAGAAGATCCTTAATGTAAATGTATATCATAACTACATATATGGAGTTACCAATATTACAGCTCTAAGGATGCAAAAAATTATCTGCTGTGCAGCTGTTACTGACACCAAAGAGTTTCCATCTGGAATTTCTTGGTTGGGGTGGAAGGGGAAAGGAAAGAAGAGGAAGCCACTCAGACATTACAGATACATCTCTGAAATGTCTGTATCCTAAAGGATTACAAAAAAAAAAGAAAAAAAACCCAAAACCAGAGAGAAGTCTAGCCACAAGAGCAACAGGAAAACTAGCAGACCTTTGTGGGAGATCGGGAGATAACAGAACCAGTTGCACACAGCATTTGGCTTTTTGTAGGTGTCAGGGACACCTGAGAACATCTCAAGTACACAAGGGTACTACAGTACATTTTACACATCAAGGTCAGAGGCAGGAAAAAATGTTCTTTTGACACTTTTACACCGTGAAAAAGAGCCTATCTTTACCATCCATAAGACTCTTCAACTTACTCAAACGGAAGACTCAAAGTGTGGGGAAGACGACTTGCTACATATTTCCTCTTCTCTCTAATGTCTGCTATACCATGTAAACTAAGCAAGTTACATCTTGAGACTGTTATAACTCTGTGACAAAACTGTTCAATTTCAAAACCGAATCAACTCACTGACTCTGGAAATATGTCAAGAACTCTGTACATTCATGAGTGAGAGCGCTAAAATTTATAAGATGGCCTCCACTGCAGTGGCCATAATCTTACCAAGCACGCAAACATCTTGGAACAATCAGCTAAATGTGGGACAACTAACAGAGCATAGCACTGCCTCTTATTTTTTCAGACAGATAACTGTACTTTCAGTATCTTCAATCATAAAAGAATTTCAATGTATTGAAGTCAGAGTGGCTCCCAAGTTTTTTCTTCACAGCTTTTAGTGGCTGTTATCGTCTTGACCAATCGAAATTTCGCAAGATTTTTCTTACAGGGACAACACAGCAATCCTTGAATTACCGTATAAAATAAAATACTTAATAAAAAGAGAGACAAGGGTAACCTTTTCCTAATCTCTACCTCCATCACATCATGCAGCTCAAAAGAAAGGTCCAGGAAAAGTCTTGATTTTGTAAGGGCCACTTACACAAGAGTGTGGGAAGAACAGAATGTCCAGCTACGTACACCGCATCTGCAACTACTTCAGCTGGACAGTTCCTCTTCCCTGCAACACAGCCCTGTCTGGGAGGCAAGTTCAGCTCCCTTCTTTCTCAGAACCCTGAAGAATATATGCTGCACTGTTCATTTCAATGTTTTGGAATATAAAGCTTCAGGAGATTCTTTCCGATTTGTAAGTGTTCCTATGCAGACACAGGGAAATGCAACTTGCAAATCTTTGCGGTCAAGGCTGACACGAAAAGGGGTAAATTAAAGACATTAGGCAACAGAGGTTTGGGTTCTCCTGACGTACTCCATCAGATAAACACCAGATTGAAAAGAAAGGTGAAGAGAATTAATTGGCATCCACAAAAGCATGATAAACCACAGCTCCAACTAGAACCAGACAGTTTCTGGGCTCTCAAAGCAGACAAACCCCACAAAACTCCAAATTTCTGACCAACTGAAGGCTTCAGTTTTAAAACTGTCAAATAGAACACTTTTTTTTTTTCTTAGTTTTAATCTCTAAAAGACTGACAGTTTCAAAATACAGATACAGAGAATTACTGTAGGTCCCCAAATATGAGGCAAGTCCTTGAGGGATTTCTTCAACCCCTGACTTTGCAGCAGACTTCCCTCGCAAGCTATCCAATGAAACCACATGTTCCTAGAAACACAGCATCCCTGGTCACAAAGTGGGATCCTTGGCAGTTTAGCACTGTGACGAGGACCCTGAAAAACTAAGACTCTGGCCAAAACAGGTTTACCAGGAATAAAAGAGAAATTTTTCTTATTTTGATTTCAGTCAAAGTCTGTCAAATCTAAAATATCTGCAATGAGACATCCCAACTTCAATGAATTACCGATTTCTGTGTAAATTACGTCCACTTGAAAGTCTGCAAGTAGGTCCACCTAAGATGCCTCTTAATAGCAGCATCCTGAAAAACGATCAGTAACAAGCAACATGGAGGAAAGTTGAGATAAATGAAGCACAGTGCAAAACACTGAAGTTACAGCATGGTAAACATGTATGTCAAGAGCCTCTCAGTCGTACACAGATGGGTTTAGACCAAGTAATTTAACTTATGTTCTGAATTACGTTCTCCATCAAACGTAAAGTGACCTTTGATTGATTCAAGTCAAATATATAAGGATGTTCTGTATTCAGCAGAGCATTCACACACAAGTTTAACATACTTTAACATACACATCCTGACTCGATACTTCAAGTGATTCACTCTGGAATCTCCATGTAGACATGATTAAAGGCTTTTATCTCCAACCGCTAACAATACCCAGGGGAGAACAGGGAATGGGGAAAGGCAGAGTCTGTTGCTGGTTGCATATTCAGCTGAAGAGAGAACTCAACATTTCAAAAGACACTTTCAGAATACTTTGCACACCTAACTCCCACTCTGCAAACTAAAGAGGTCCTCTTATTCCTCCCTATACTTCAATTCCTTTTGGTTTGCTATTGTCTTATATAATTTCAAACAAAATTATGAATCATTAACCAAATGTTTTTTAACTCATTACTGTGCATTATCAGCAGTAAGACACATCAGTACTGTGATATTTCTTTCTTGAAATCTACCTATTTGCCCAGCCACTACCTATGAGAAAAAGGAGACCAGGCTACATAGGCTGCTGGAGCTTTCTGCTGTAGAAGCTTTACATTATTCCAGTTGTTTTCTTCAAAAGGCAGTAAAGAACATTAGAACAGAACAGTGATTTTCACCTACAGCTGCAAGTTAGAATCAGCATCTCTGCAGCCACTGCAGGTGACTTCCTCTTGCAACTGAAGAGAGGTTTTTCTCCCTAATCTTTGGTACATTGATCCCTATACTAAAAAGTTAGACCACTGCTGTTATCAATCTAATAAGGCACCGTAAGAATAAAAATATTTGTAAAATGCTTTGATGAGAAAGCTTTGCCATAAGGTGCTAAGTAGAACAGGTCAGATAAAGCACACATTTGACAAACACTGGCAGTATTTCTGTTCATCAACAGATGGTTACATTTAAAAAAAGTTCATTATTATAAGCTATGTGAAAGTAGCCACCAAACAGTACCTGTATTCAACACTACGCTTTAATTGGACAGATGGATCACATGTTAGAGGCTTCCCAATTAAATAAGGATAACTCATTCTTTAAGACATTTTAAGTGAAAATAGGGTACTTGCAACAAGTTACATCTCAAATGCGCTGTTTCTGAAAGCCTGCTAGAAAGGTTATCACAACAGCAAGAGGAACGTGAGAGGGTCACAAAGGCAGAAAACATCTCTGTCAGAAATAGCCATAGAACTCCCTTCCACCTCACTTCTAATGCCTATATAAGTTTGATGAGGTATTACAGTCAACACAAACCTTTTGTAAAACAAAACATCTGCACATGAACTGCACTGGCCAACAGATGCCATTAGTCAGCCCAAGTCTCACTTCCATATGACCAGCTGCAATCTTTAATTTAGGAGTACTGAACCTTATCTGCGTACATTTCTACAAACGTTCAATTAAATTTTGCTTAGCTCTTGTAAAGCAAAACCTACAAAACCAGTCATCCATTGAGGTGAAACTGTAAGGGAAGAACACACACCAACGTGGTATCTCACAGAAGGCACCAGTCCAACAGCTATGGAGATTAAGTTGGGTTATTTATAAGCGTTCCTCACATTTTCTCTCCCACACCTTCTACTGTGCTCCTCAACTCTGACCCACAGGGCAGAAGCCAAGGAACTTACCTTTGTTGACCAGCAATCCCAAGAAACTGTAGCAAACATCCAGCTGACATTCTGTACAGTACAGGCCCAAATACACTCCACGCATTAGCATCACTTCACGCAATCACTAATGGTTCAGCAGAAGCAGAAAGTGAAGCAACACCATTTACACTCAACAGTTCAAGGAATACTGTTACACTCAGGCAATACTAAGTACATCCCTACTAGATACGGGACTAACAGACTCATATTAATCCTCGCTTCATGTGTCATTAACACATAATGGAATGTTCAGAGGTGTTTACAAGTCCAAAGTAATAATGGCTCACTCTTAATTAATGGACGGGAAAAATTTCATGAAAGTCTCAGTGAAAGAAGGTGGCTGTTAAAGAGATTGCTTCATATCTCAGTCATAGACTGCCCCCTCCTTTCCCTCCATGAAATGGAGAACAAGTAGGTTACAGGTGTGAGAAAATAAAATAATGGGCTCAGCCACACAACACAAAGAGATAATTAAAAAAGAGTCACACATTTTCCTTCCAATAATCTTTGAAAACAAGAAGAGTGGAACTTGTGTTTAAAAAACAGAGTACTGTTTGAAGATGCTTCAAGCACTGGTGCTGAAAACTGAAGACAAAACACAGTACCCTTATAGTGGCATATGTCAGGCAATATGAGTTAACAATCGACACTTATTTTAGAATTCTAAGTACATTTCAGGGTTTATCCAGAAGAAAACACTATTTTCCAGTCTCTTTTCAATATGAGAGAGGAGATCCTAGATCTTATTTTATGAATCATTAACTTCTGTTCTAACAGGAACCCTAAGAGAATTCTGTACTGTCCTCAAAATCACAGCTTAAATACACTCAGTGGTCCAAGGTTATGACAGAATCATTCAAACCTCAAGGTACTTCTCATACAAACATACAGAAAAAGCACATCTTCCCCACAGGTCAGTACATCTTTTACAATTTCAGAACATAGAAATTAAATAAAATACTGAATTAAAAAATCATTGAAATCTCCAAACTCATCTTTTACAGGCAATACAAATTCTTTATCATGACTACATTTTTTCAGAAGCAGATTTATCATCAGTTTTTAACAAAAAGAGTACCAGAGAGTTCAGCATGGAAGAAATCAAGAACACCAGGAGACGGAAAGACAAGAACATTCCAGAAAACACTTCATCAATCTGCTCCATTCTCATGTGCAGCATTTCAGCAGTGTATCTTTTCTAGGCAATACTGTCCCACCTTTCAGAACTAATCCTAAACACATGCTGGATTAAAAATGTGGTTACAATGTCCAACACTCTCTTCGCTTGTTTTCCCTGTCCTACAGACAGCCAGGAGCCAGTGTCAACACAGATAAAACTTTGCAAAGATCCCCACACAACTGGTGAAATACACTCGACCTTTTATCCACTGCAACCAGCACTCAAGTCCAACCAAGTCCAATATTCTCATTTCTTAACTCACCTTAGTGAAACCAAATAAAATCAAACAAGAGGATGTGGATTACGATTTAGTCCTACCAAACACTACTCATCAAGTAGGTGCCCCTATTCTAGTGAGTAGAATTCCTCTGAAGAGGAGCAGTTCCCCAAAACGGTGAAATACACAACTGAAACCTGTACTGAAAAGCAAGTAATAAGTATACATTTTTCTAGATGCAGCCATGAGCAAAAAAACCTCCTATCAGAATTATTTTAGATCAAAAACATATTTTCAGTCATGCCTACCAATCAAATGTCTATTTTTAAATTTGTCTATAGAGGACTAATGCTTTTTTGGGTGGGTAAGGGAGAGACTAAACCTGGGAAAAAATGCTGAAAATGTTCATGCTTTAAATGTCTGAAATAACGTTCAGTTCAGAATATAACCAAGTTTGCTCTCCCAACCTTTAAGACTAAACATCTGATTCAACACAAACCGATATATTCTGGTTTTAATGGCACTTTTATGGAAAAATACCTCATCTGGGTGAATGACTGATTCTTCTAACAGTTATCTAGCCATCACAGGGTCTATTACACCTGCAATTCTACTTAACATGTAGCAAAAGGTAAGCTCAGCAGAATCAGGCAGAGCCCCCACCACAGGTTTACACTGAGCAGAGGTGGTCTAGCAGCATTAGTTTATCTATCCCTGCCATGTAACTTTAACAGCCTTTCTCTGTGGATGCTGGCAATCACTGACTTCCATTGTCCCCCAAATCGTCTAACAACATTTTCAGATGCTTTTCAGTTTTAGCAGATAATAAAACGTAAAATCACTATAATTTCTATCCTCTTTTGGTGCTCCCCTCAAAAAACGAACCCCCCTAACTCATAAACTGCTCTCCTAATAAAACTGTATTTCTGGGAGACGACAACTCTCTCAATTTGACGCATCCAGACTCCTGCTCCCAGCAAGTTTTCAAAATCCTGTGGTAAGGATTTCTGATCAGTTTCTCTGCAAAACGCAGACATTAAAAATAAATTATGGGTGTGGATGCGTCGCCTTCCCGGCCCTCTCCCCACCGCATGCACTCCCACCCCCAGCTCCTTTGCTGGTTTTCATGCAGATTTGTGCCAGACATTCGGCATCCTCATTAAGTGGTGTCTGGCAACCTGCCTAAGCTTTAGTGGGTTCTGGGAATGCCAATATATTAACCAGAGGACTTTCTGCATACCCTGGAGAGATTTTTATTCTAGAAAAGTCAACCATTTGGCACTAAGAAAACTTGCTTCAAATCTAGGAAAGCTCTCCATTGGCAATAAGAAGAAAAAACGCATTTACATTTCTTCTTAATTCCTGTCTCCTACCTGAAAGCAAAGTTTGACATAGAGCAAGATCATTCAAACACAGTTTAAAAGGTCAGAGTGTTGTCTGTAGTAGGATTTTAGAGGAAAGAACAACAGATATGAACAACACAGACACAGCACAACAACAAGAAAATTATTCATTTTCAGTCCCTTGTCTCTTGTGACCAAAATAATCTTAATCAGGATGATTAAATTTACCCGTTATTATGATGAGTGATAATGAATGGTGATATGGGTGCTTGAAAATTTCCATTGCTTGACTAAAAAATAAGAAAATGCATTTAGTAAAATGCATCTACATTTAGCATACTCCAAATACGCTAAATCAAAGTATACACTACAGAAATGCATACATTAAATAAATACAGATGATGAATACCAAGACATCCTGCCAGCATGAAATACATACAGGACACACTGTAATGTCATGCTCTTATTCACCTGCAAGCATTCTTTCTGCTGCTGTCCCCTTAGAGTTACTATTATTCAACTGACAGACTCAGAAGTAAGCAAATAAAACTCCTCTCTAAGAGAAAAAAAAATCAAATTTCTTTTTCAAATAAAAGGTTCAAAAGAACATAGTGGGGGAAAAAATAGTCCATGGTTTTCCTTCACTTGAATATTCTGCCTGTGCAGCACATAAAAAAAGTTAAAGTACACTGGACAAACGTGCCATTTCAAGACCATTTCTTCAGGCTTGTGTACCCAGAGAATCCAATTCATTTCAAGAAGTTATTCAGGTAATCTGCTACCATATAGATATCACTCCCATTATTATTATAAACTTCTTCAAACTGACATTTACTTCAAACTCATCATCTTTCTTTGTGCAAAAAATTGCCAACTTCCTGACATCAGCTCCAAAACACCACAGTCCCTTTATGATGGCCAATTAGAACCAGAGATTCAGCAAGAATCAATTAAAATCAATCCCATTTAAATGTTTAAGTGTACTAAGATTATGTTTGGTGTGAACGAAATTTTTAGCTATCTAGGCTGCCTTTGCTTAGATATCAACCTTCTAGGCAAGACAGCTATTCTTAAAAATAGCTGTCAACTGAGAAAAGAAAATGTATATGTATGAATCATTTCACTACAGGGTTGGATTCCCAGCAACTGATGCACCACTGTTCTGGCATCAGTGCCTTTAACGAGCAGCTGATACTAGATTGGTGCCATTGAAGAATTTCACGGTTACCACAGAACCAATCTGCAGAAAAATTCATCTCCAAACTCCTAGAAGTATTTGCATTCTGTAACTGGCAATTCACTTGCAGGGAGCTGTTTTGAACCATTAAAAAACAGACGGAAAAAAAACTTTTCCAAGACCACTCACAAGTTAAATGCAATAACCATGACTCCTGATGCAAGAGTTGTTGGACAGGCATGCACTTTTTAACACTTCATTTCTCTTAGAGACTGTGCTAAGTTAAAATACTTCTAAGGTATTTCTCTATTATTTCAATGATTATTTATTTATTTCTGGCACATCATATCCACATTTGGAAAGTATTCCAAATTATTTCATATGGTGTCATTGACATGAAACTAGTTCTTGGTGGAAGGGCAGCACTAGACAGGGTACTGCAGGGCAGCTGAAAGAAAACTAAATTTTGGTCAAGATAATCAGAGAGAGAACTTTCCATCCCCTCTTCCCCACCACCCCCCTCTGGCAAAAATGCACTTTCAATGCAGGGAAAACCAACAGCTCCTCATTTCAAGTCTCACTTTAATGTCCTATGCAAAGAAAACAGCATTTTATCTACTTAAAAATAACAAAAGGCCAGGTCAGTTCTAAATTCCTAGGTTAAGCAACCGCTCAATGGCTGTAATCTTACCACATTTAATACAACTGTGCCTCAATCTTGAATCTCAATTTCCTTCCACTTCCACAAGTTTGCTTGTAACAAGTCTAGGGTGCTGAAGACTGAATAGAAAACTTCATCAGTCAAACGCTGCCTAGTGCCTGTAATGTTTCAGTTAACAAAAACCAATGGTCTGAAATATTGTGTCTCACATTGTTAACTCATTCTGTGTTACACACTGATCACCACTTAGGCCCACTCTGGTATCTGAATTTACTGAAGAATATCGATATGCCTTATGTGTATGCAACAGTGATCTTCACACACCCAAGTCAGAACTAACTATGCTGGTATAAGCACTGATTATACAAAAAGATGTGTTTCTGCCTTTATGCAGAACTGTAGACAGCTGACACATTCCAATTTGAGTTCTCCTCATGCTGGTCACTTTGTGGATCACAGTAACTTAATACCTGCTGCTAAAACACCAGTACAGATATAGATGTTCAGATTATCATCTCTATCTCAGCTAACAGGGACAAGGGGATGTTGATTAGGCTTGTTTCCCACCAGTGCCCTGGTTTTCCAGCAAAACTTCCCCTTTCATTTACAGCCACGAAGCTATAATATCTATATGTTCATTAGTGGAACCAAACACATGTGCACCACGCACAGTAATTTAATTCGACTCAAGGTATGTTATTTAGAGAGCTCTGGATCATTGCAAAGAATAGGTTTCCCAAAACATTTTCTTAGAAATGCAACTGGAAGGCAGAACTGAAGTTTTGTCTAACCAACATACCCAGGTGTTGAAGGACCAGCAAGAACACTGCCCGTACTTAGGCAGCATCTATGCTCTTACCTCATCTATGACTACCAGTAATTGCCCCTTGGGCTTTCTTACTGGCAAAAACTCTCTCCCTTTTTGGCCAGCTTTATATTTATGATGCTGCAGACACTTCATTCTTCGTGCTACGTGATGCACCTTTCCAGTCCACAAATACTTTAATGCAGGAATTTTTGGTTTTGTTTTGTTTGGAAGCACAGACAAACCTCTTAAAGGAGCTTTCCAACCTGACAAGAAGATGTCCATGTTTTTAGACGAACAAACTTTCGTAATGTCGAACAGTATTTCTAACCATATAAAATTATTCACCAGATTTTTGTTCTCCTGCACAAACACCATTTGCTATTCAGAAAAGGTTCCGAATCCCACTGAAATCTGTATCATTCTAAGTGTTAAGATCTCCTAAGAAAACAGAAGTTACTTTTGCATTTTGTCTGCTTCCTGTTTGTTCTTTACGGAACTTAAACCTACACACAACGGTGTGTTTGCCTCCTCAGCGAGCATCAAACCATAGCCTACGCATAACTACCTACCCACCTACATGATGGAAAACCTGGCACACCATTCAGAAATTTGGGATGCACATATTCACTGCAAACAATGCAGGCAGGCGTCTAATACAGACAGGCAAAGCTAGACCTCTGCTAATAAACTTTTTTTTTAAGAAAAAAAAAAAAGCACTTCATCAAATATAGGTCACTGGTGCGTGAGCCCGGCAGCCGCACTGCTGCTTTGCCTTCCTCCGAAAGTTGCCCGCCCGGCGCTGGGCGCGCACCGCAGCCGGGCATCCCCGCGAGGGTCCCCCCGCGGGGCCAGGCATGTCCCCGGCAGCCGGGCTGTGACACCAGCCCTGAGCCGAGCGGCCGCACAGAGCTCCGGGCATTTACTCCGGAGCAGCCGGAGAGGACGTGCCGCGCACTCCGTGCTCCCCAGCGCCCTGCCCGCCGCCGCGGCTCCGCAGCCCCGCTCGCCTCCGCCTCTCCTGCGGAGCCCCGGGGGTCTCCCGTCCGGGCTGCCGCTCCGGCTGCCTCCCGGGCCGGCCCCCGCTATCAGCGGTACCTGTCACTCTGCCCTCACCGGGCTGCCCTCGCCCCGGCCGGCGCCCCCACCTGCCCCCCCAGGTGCCGCGGAGGGACGCGCTCAGGCCGGCCCCGGCGGCGGCCGAGGGGGGCCGTGCACTGTCCCCGCCGCGGCAGGGAGGGTAGGCGAGCGCCGCCGGAGCCCCCCGGCAGCCGCCGCCTCGTCCCCCGCACGCTCCCAGACCTTCAACTCGGGCCT
>VZRR01013400.1:0-115328 GCA_013398015.1 Oreocharis arfaki | reverse complement strand
CTGGGCTCCTTGGTGTAAGAAAGACAAGGAGCTGCTGCAGAGGGTCCAGCAGAGGCCACAAAGATGGATCATCTCTCTTACGAGGAGAGACTCTGCGAGCTGAGCCTGTTTACGCTGGAGAAGACAGAGAGGGGATCTCATTAATGCACGTAAATATCTCAGAGGCAAGTGCCAAGAGGATGGTGCCAGACTCTTTTCAGTGGTGCCTAGTGCCAGGACAAGGAGCAATGGCTATAAACTAAAAAAGAAGTTGCACCTCAACATGAGGAAGAACTTCTTTACAGGGTGACAGAGCACTGGAACAGGCTGCCCAGGGAGGTCACAGTCTCCCTCTCTGGAGGCATTCAAAACTCACCTGGATGTGTCACCTGCTCTAAGTGACCCTGCCTTGGCAGGGGGGTTGGACCAGATGATCTCCAGAGGTACCTTCCAACCCTAACGATTCTGGGAGCGGCTCTGTTAGTGTGGGAATGGCCCAGCTCAGACTCGTGGCAAGGGGCAGCCCCAGTGTCCATGGGGCAGCCCTGCCAGACACCCACTAGCCCTCAGGCAGCCCCTGGCCCTGTACCTCTGTGAAGGTCAGGACAGGCACAGGGTGGGAGAAACAAAAAAAGTACACTTTGTCCCATGCAGAATGAGAAATTTTTTAACTTTAAAAAAAATGTTGCAAGACAGGAAAATCACGCCATGGCCCAGCAGGCACAAACCCAAGGCAGCTTCTGTCTTGCCTGTGTTCACTTGCAGGCACTGTCCATTCCAGGCTCAGTAATGCAGTCCCTCACAGAACTTTCAAGCATTCCCTAGCCCTTGGCCTCCCCCTATACCTGTTAATATCCTTTGGGATGCAGGCCTGTGGTATAGATTATCTAGTAAAATGGCCACCTTAATCTCAACTGTGCCCAAACCACTTGGGAACAAGTATAGCAACGAAAGTTGCTATTACGTATTTGAATGCAGGAATATTTATGTGCACCATTCTCTCAGAAATAAAGAAATTCCTGTTTCTGGGAGCACTGGAACAGACTACCCAGAGAGGTTGTGGAGTCTCCCTCATTGGAGATATTCACGAACCATCTGGACACAATCCTGTGCAATGTGCTCTGGGATGGCCTGCTTGAGCAGGGAGGCTGGATCAGATGACCCACTGTGATCCCTTTCAACTTGACTCATTCTGTGATTTCTGTTAATTTAAAGCATCAGCCTCAGTTCACATTCCCATCCAAAATGCATGAAGACTTTTCCCTTCCCAGTTATACCTGTGACCCTAAGAATGAAGAGAAGAAATAGCAGGGATGAGGTAACATGAAGTGCAAATGTTGCTAACTTTAAGCATGTGCATGTTTGATTCAAATGTGCTTGTTTCCCTTCTCCCCTCACCTCTCCCAAATTGCAGGTTGGAAGGAAGATGTAAGCCTGTTTGAAGGAGTTTGAAGGAATCTGCCAATCCAGAACCCAGAGTACCGGGCTATGAAGATTGTGGAGGTGATGGCCTGAGGTTGGTGCTGTGGGTCACCATATGGTTGGAAAAGGGGGAACTACCAGATTACTTCCAAAACAGAGAAACAGTCAGAACAGCAGAGAAAGATTATTTTACCAAACATAGTTTGGATTAAGCCACAAGGAGCCAAAGGAACATCATACACTACAGAAAGGAGGAGCTTTCAGTAATACGGTTAATTATTGGGGCTACTTGCCCTGAAAGTTTCAAAAATCAAGAGGTCAGAGGGTTAATCCATAACTTGGTATTTATAATTTATTTTTTTATAAACTAACAAATTGGGAGAACCTTGATTTTAAGTTTGCTCTGTAGTTAGCCACCAAGAGTCAAGTGTTCCCCTCAAAAGTGCCCTGGTAATCTGTATATACTTCGTAACAAATTAGTCTGACACACTTTAGCTGTATTCCCTTCAATGACTTCTCAAGGAATACCAGTCATTCACTTCCATCAAGAGTCTTCCCATGTGCAGAGGAATATCCTAACCCATGGAAAACCTTGTAAAGCATAACAAAATCACCTACCAAGTAACAAATTATTTCTATACAATAGCTCTTGAGTGAAAAGATCCTCCTGGCAGCAATTTGGGATATTTTGGGCACGTAGGAGGAGGACAGCAAAAACCGATGAAAATGCATAGATACGCTCAGAAAGCATTGTGATGGATGCATGTGTGGAAAGTGAAATGCCAAGAACACTCTATGCTGCTGATACACTTGTTCCTATGCAAGATGTCTCTGGAATAGACAACCTGCAACCTAATATACTGGCACCTACCAGGGGACAACATTTCCTCAGGCACACAAATTCCTTTACCTTTTAATCACCAAAATTTCCATTAAAAGTTCTGTGCAGTGTCTTGTTCCACTAAAACACGTCTGAAGAATGTCAATATTTCTGAAGCTCAGAGAGACAGTTAAAGGGGAGTGTTAACATTTTTACCCTGACAAAATTATAAATCATAGAAGACCTTGGAGTTGTGTAGAGGTTTCACTATAAAGAGAATCCCAGGGGGAGTTTGGTTATATGAAGAAGCTTATCTTAAAACATAAAAAAAGAAAACCCCAATATCTCTTCAGCAAAAGCCATACTCACAGTATCATGATATTGGGTTCTCATATCCATAAGGTTGCACAGACGTCCTGACCGTTTGTTTCCTGGATAAAAAAGTGAAAATGTTTATAATTTATTTAAGGTGTAGGCAGATCTGTGTATGATTTTCATTCTTTTCTTTATCTTCCTCTCTAAACATAGCAATGGTATAGTTAATATTCAAACTGTTGGGGGTTTTGTTGGGGTTTTTCACTACTTTATCATTCATCTGATAGAAAAAAGCGACTTCAATGTTACTGGCAGACAGCAAGGTGCTGTGCTCCTAAGGGTGTAGCTTAACAACAGAAGCACCACTTACCCCTGCCGTGTCCAGAACCCCCATGCAAGAACCAAGGAAACCTGGCAGACAGGATCTCTGCTATTCTATAATAAATACTTGGCCCAATCGTGCTATTAGATATGGTAGGAGATACAGTCTGGTGAAGCACTTGGGTCTGAGTGTCCATATCCATCCCTGGTGGGCCCCTTTTCTGGGCTTGTTACATATGCTGTAACTGCTATCACTTCTTCCTTCCCAGTCTGGCAGTCTGCAAGACGTGCTGCACTGCTAGGGAGGAAGTCAGTGGGGAAAGCAAGTATTTGAACAATTATACTGAGAAGAACAAATTTGAATCCAGGGACATAAAGGCTGTTGGTTTTAGTTACTGGTGACTCATCTTGTTTCCCACCAGGAAGCCACAGATCAGTGTATTTCAAGTATTGCTGATTCCTATTATCTGTTATGCTGAGAGAACAAGGAGGAAGAAATTAAAAACACTCAAACCACAGTAAGAACACAGCTAAATAACATATGGGCACATGTCATAAACCAGCCTTGTTAAACTACACATTAAGCATGCTACAAATAAAACACCTAAAACTAGTCTGAAAAATATTTGGTAGGGTTTGTTACAGGTCACCCAGATTCCACTCTCAGTTGTCCACCACGAGCAGATAAGCACTGGTCATAATTCTAAACCTGGGGCTGTTTTGCCAAAAAAAAAAAAAAAAGACTGCAGCCTTACTGGAACCCTGCAGTACACAGGGACAGAGACACCTTCAATATGGCAGCTTCCAAAAATCCCCACTCAATCTAGCCTCTGGAGTGTGGGGCAGGGCTTGGTTTTGGTGGTTTGGTGGTTTTTTGGTGGTGGTGGTTTACTATCATGGCAGAGTCTAGTGAGGGAAGCATTACAACAAGGAAAAACATGACAATTCTCTCTCACTAGAGCTAGGAAGTTATATTCTTTCTCTTGGATGATTCCCAAAATGTTTTTTCATTCCAAGGGCTTCCACTCTCCTTCCTGATTAGACTAACCAGAGTATATCAGGGGATAAAATTTCTATATTAGGCAATTTATGGAACTAATCGCAAGCAATCAAATCTCCTCAGAATTTTAAAAATCAATAACGTACAAAAACCCATCTCACCATTATGGTTTTGGCCATTTTGAAGGAAAAAGATCGGTTAAATATTTTAGGACAAGACTGAAGTGTTCCAAAACGGTTCAAGATCTTAATTCAAATTCTAGTGTTTCAGTTGTAGAGGGATAGAGGCCTCAGTCTGCACTAGGCTTCAGAGAGGTGCAAGGCCTTGACACGCACTTCAGTGCCCCAGCAGATGTGTGCAGATGGGCTTAATGTAGGGCCCCTTGACCAGACACAGGACCCAGGCTGTACTTCCAACATGTCACAGTGGTGGGAAATTGTGTCACTCCAGTAACTGCACCGTCCACCTTGTATGCCTTGTTAAGTAGGTGGTAGGTATGAAAGCAATGATAGGGGGAAAATGGGTGTAAGGATGTAAGGAAGGCAGCACAAGAAAGATTACTTATAATATCACCCTGTTGTAGAAAATGCTCTGCCTGTTCTAGTCATTCACTGAAATTAGACTCCAGCTCGTTTGTTGTTCCTGGGTGCACACACATACACATGCTCATTCTGCAACATGTTCATCTGCCAATCCCACCCACACACCTGCAGACCCCATCACTAGATGTCAATCTCAGTTTTAGATAATCCCACATATCTTAAGAGATGTTTTGGTTTTCTTGTCGTGATGGACATAACTAAAAATGCTAAATAAAATGTAATGTCAGACTGTAAACTTAGCGAGCGCTATGCATATCAGAAGCACCCCAAGACTCCCCAAACTGCAACAGCAGCAACACCGTCCTCTTTTTGCTAAAAGGGGGCCTAAAGAAAAAAAGTTCACAAGTGAGCACAGATCAGGTTGCCAGATGTACCTGCAGCTTCTGATAAATTAGCCAAGAAAGCTATGATGACAAAACTCCCTGCCAGGAACCAAGGGAAAGGGACTGGAATCAAATTGCATCTCATAAGCTAATACCATTTACATTACCATAACAAACAGAGAAATTACACGCCCTGTTAAGAGGGGCTGGACTACATTTTATTACACAGAGTCAATAATGCATGTAGGAATTAGACCATATTTGATCATCAAATAAGAATCAAATTCTTGTCTTAACCTGGCTGTTCTACAGGATGTACTCTGTTGTCATTAATTTACAAACAATTTCCAAATAGGTATGTTTTCAGCTTCACAAAACAAAGTCTTGGCCATGTGAAAGGTACAAGATTTTTGTTTATAATACAATTTCCCAAATTGAAAGATATTTTTAATATCTTTCCCAAGTCTCAGGCTGATTTGTGTTGGAGGACAAGCCCTAATTTTCCATGATATAGATATAGAATTTAAGTTATAAAAGAAATATGATTTGCCTTAAGAATGTACTGTGAGAACAGGCATAATCGGGAACTGATCCAAATTCTCCTGGTTTATTCTATGGCATTCTGTCTACTGGATCACAAAGCAGCTATTCACTGCTTGTTATTCTACACTTTTTGATTTAATGTACTACCAAAACCCCCTTTTTCTCCAAAAACATTTTCAGAATTACTTTCTTAGCTACCAGTCCTACCACACTGGCTTATGTCACTTGTGAGGTAAGTAATTAGTTTGCAAAGCACTTTTAATTAAAGAATTGACAAATATTGTTGGAAAAGATCCTCATTTCAGTGCCACATCAGAAATCCCACAGACTTCAGAAGAACCATGATCAGACTGATTTTATACAGACACACACACACAGACAGAAAACCTACAGAAAAATTATTATATAAAAAATGTCTTGCCCACCTACTACATCGAATGAAGCCATGACCCAAAAACTCCAAAACTTTGAAAGTCTTCCATGAAGAAAGGGATATCATATGAGAGGAATGGATAACAGAACTGAAAATCAAGAACAGAATCATCATCATCTTATGTTAACTGTAATGGTAAAATCAGTACTACAATCTATAACCTGGGTTTATGTTCACTAATATCATAACTCCTATTCAGCCACCCATCTTCCTACCTTTCGTAACCTTCCCAATAACTGGACACATCCACATGTGTTTAAATGGACAGGTTTAATGTATTCTTCTTCTTCAGGTCTTCTTAGAATATTTCTATTTCTCTTTAGGCACTAAAAAAAATCCCTCATTTTTTGCAATACGGACCATTTTCATTGTTTCCCTGGTACAGTACAGAGGCATCTGGTCAGTGCTTAAACTTTAAAATATAATTGCCTTCATTTTAAGAACCCTACCTTTCCAACAAAGTTCTGGTTCTGCCCTTCAACTCTCCCAAAAGATAAAGCTGCAGAGCTCTGAGAAGTTCCCACTGTCCACTTTCTAGAGCTCCTCCTTTTCTCTTTCTTGGTTTTTTCTCCACTCTGTTTTTGGGCTTCTTTTAAATTGAAGCTTTTGTATTAATGCAGCAATGAAAAATCTGAAGGTTTCACAATCAGAGAAGACAATTAAATTGATGCAAATAGTTTGGACAGAGGACACTAGTCAAATTGTATATACTGTCATATAGTATAGCAGATGAGTGTTTTTCATGCCTAATAGGAACTCTACACCACCTTCAGGGACCCCAGGCTAACACTGACCACTGAATCAGATATCCATATTGTCCAGAACGAGCACAAGTGGAACCTGCTGCTGACCACATGCCTGCTTTGCTTCATCTGCTGGTCTAAGCAAATGCATTTTTTCATGTCTGGAAAAATGTTTTCACAATTGCTTACAGAAATACTGCAAATAAGACTGTTATATTATTCCCTTCTAGGTAATTCCTCCCAAAGGGATCTTAGGAACTGTTCTCTATGCTCTTTCTTGTTAAATGAATCCCAGTGACTTTTTTTAATCCTCTCTACTGTTTTTGTATGTCACCTATAATATATTTTTAATATTGAAAATCTGCATAGCATGCAGTTGTTTAATGCCTTCCATTAAAGGCTGTCAAAGCATGTTGTTATCACTAATCAGTTCAGTCTCACCAACCCAGGCATACACAAGCATTATTCCTATTCTATAGACAAGAAAACAACTACAGAGAGGGCTGAGTGGCAGAATTCATTCCTGCATTCAAACTCCAACCACTAGATCACAAACTGCTTGCAAAAAGACAAACTGTTCTCTAATGCTCAGATCTGTAGGACTTCATTAACAGGAGTTCTTCCAATAACTTCCTGTGTCTTCTCTCAGATACTTCTTTAGCCACTCATTTTTTGGCAGATTACCTACAGATGTTAACATACCATACAGACACCAAGAACAGAGGCCAATAAAAAATAAGCTGTTATAAAGGCTCTTTCCCAGTTATTTTTGCATCAGTTTAACAAGTTGCAAAAGTGAAAAATACATAAAAACTACAGATTTTTACATGTTTTTCCTCTTACAGACTGTTTACTCCTTGGGCCACCATCTTCAGCACTCTTCGCTGTCAGATGAATCACTTTAAACAAGACACTACTGGAAAAAAATATTTAAAACATGTGAAAGGAAAAAAGAGTTTCTACATCTCAAAATTTTAACTTCAAAGCTCTATTTTATCTTTATAGGTACCATCCTAACAGGTCATACATAGATTTCTCAAGTGAGTGTTAGAAGTACTGAGATGTTCCCTGTCATGTTGTGAAAATAATACCTCAATTCAGATGTTTAACATAATGAGATGAACGAAACCCCCCTGTATTTCTCTCTTAAATCTAAGGAGTGGGAAACTACTATGTTCCAGGATATTCTTCTGCAACTGATTAGAAATGGTACAGATTATACACTATGTAATACAGACTTTCACAAGTGAACCAGATTTCCTAGGCTAGGAATTTACACAATAAGCAGAGATGCCATATGCTAGAGTTCTGGAGGTTTTTTTAAAAGTGACATGATGGATTGTAAACCTAACCCTGAAAAAAAAAAAAAATCCTGTTGCAGAGTAATGCAACTTTGGAAATTCTTCTGATGTAATATTAACATTTGCAGAAACATGAGTCAACTTACACTGTAAAATTAACCTCTACTTTTGTTTATTTTCTATTATTATGTTACCATTTCTAGAGCAGTTTTTCCTTCATTGCATAGAATGGAAACTCCTTAAAGGATGAATCAGCAATACATATGGAAAGAAGTTCCCCTTGGTAGAAACTTTGCCTCAGTTGTACAGATTGACATCTTGCTCTTGTTTAGTATCATATTCACTACACCACACTCTAACAGTAGGAATTCATGAACGAATTGTCACAAGTTAAGCTAGGACGTCAAATTTACTATAAATCAGTTCATCTTCAGTTGTTTTCTATAAAATGTATACTCTGTCCCAGCAGTGCACACAAAAGTTGGTCCTTAACCAAGAAAATAAACAGCTTGGAATTGGCTCATATTGACCTGACAATAACAATTTGCATGCAGGCAGTTAATGCAAAACAGCTGACTTGGAGTAATTTCCTTAGAATGAGGAGTTAGAGACCAAGCAGGTTATTCATGTATGTATACTCCCAATATACATGCCCTTACATTATGTCAGACAGTCTGGCAACATTTTGATAAAATACAGCTACACCTGGAGCTTTTGCCAATCTAAGTTACGTTGTTTCCAGAAAATTTCACTTCTTCAAGCTATGTCTTTCTGGCAAGGTGAAAATGCGTGAAATAATGTCTTTGCTCCTCAAACTTGAGACTTTTCACCATTGTGCAAACAAGGGCATATAAATATCTGCTTATGGTTTATTTGTGGCTCTGCCATTCATAGTCTTTAGGCACATAACTATCCCAAACTTCAAAACCCAGTAACTCCAAGGCAATAAAGCCTATTCCTGCTCTCAGGTTTTAAAGAAACTTCTTAATGTTTATTTTTAAAATGTTTCATCTTTAAAGCTTTTACAGTGCTATTTATTTCTCTCCTGTACTCAGTTTGTTACTCTGAAAGCATGAAAGATGAGCAACATCAAAACTTGAATTACACCCCATGCAATGAGGCCACGCAGAGACCTCAGAGCCTCCCCAGGCAAACAGGCACGATGTTATCTCCAAGCCCTTTCTCCCTCCAAATATCTGCCCTTCTGCTGGGGGCAAGGCAGCAGAGCAAAGAAGATATTGTTCTGTTCAACCCCGTTCCTGGCACCACAGCCCAACAGCAGCATGGAAATCTTGGCAGGGAACGCCAGTGCCTGGACCGCTTGAACAGTTGCATGGGGCACACAGCCAGAGGCTGCCCAGCTGCTGCTGGAAGGGGCTCCAAGTCACCCTCTCACCTACTGGGCCTCTCTGGTTCCACAATCCACTCACCCTTGCAGTGAAAACTGAGCAAAATTGAAGAGATTTCTACCCATCCACAAGTCCTTCTATTAACTGGTACAGGCTCTACTTGGTAGTTAACTGCAATGATTCAGCCACAGGCTAGATGCTGAATTCATTTTAAGAGGCCTCAGAAACACATCTGCTACCAGAAATAAAACCAAAACCACTTTGGAGTCAGTATAGCTGTGATTTGTCTGTTCATAAAGAGCATAGGAATTCATTTGTCAGTGGACAGTCTCAGCTTTGTACTAGACATATGATTTTAAACGAAATCCAGATGTCATTTAGAACAGTGTCAAAAGTCAGACTAAAATTAGTATTCACTGAATGATTTTTTTTTAAGAAAAAATATGCTCTGCAGCTTAAAGAAAAAATTGTTAAAATATCTCAGACTCATGTATTTCTCTTAGCAATGTCAACGGGGTTTTTCTTGTACAAATATATAAGTCTAAAGAATCAAGAATGAAAATACTTTCCATGTTTCTGTTCAGATATGGCTCATAACTTGGGATCAAATTATGAGTCACAGTAGTTCCCCCAGAGTACAGAACACTACACTTTGATTTACATGCACAAAATCTACTTGCATGAAAAGTCTTGAAAAGACCAAGACGGGTTTTCTACATTTATTTAGGAAACAAATGAAATTACTTTCAACAGTCTTAGGTTTACTTAGGTAATACCAGAACTCTCTGCACATTAGTCTACTAGTCAGTGTAAGCAGGGAAATAAGCCCAAAATATTGCTTATTTTGTTTTAATACAGCCACCCCAAAAGCTCTACCTACCACTCTACTGAGTGAGTTCACCTTCATGCCATGCTGTGCCTACCCAAATTGTAGCAGTCACCCACTTTCATGGAATAAAATGGTGCTTTATTTGTAAAGATGTAAATAAAGCTCTCTTTGTTCATGAAAGATCCCTATTCTTTTCAGCAAAAGGCATGATCTCATCATTCTGATATAATTGTCCCATTAATTGCATGAAAAGAAACTTTGCATTGCCACAGCTGAGACAGATCACTCTAGCAGGTGAATTTGAGAGTCTGGAGGGATGTTTACAATTTACCTCATCAGCAGGAAGAAGAATGTGTGTCATTTAGCTATTCCCTAAGAGTGAGAAAGAAAGTAAAATCAGCATGGGGCTAGGCTGACATCGACATGCCATTCAAAGAGTATCCAGACCAAACAATGTCTCAGCCTCATAATAAGCCTTTTACGATCAGTTGGCCCTCAGCTGCATTGCAAAATTCCATTTCAGAAGGGGATTAAAGATATCTTTTAGTCAGGAACATTCCATTGCACCTTCAGGAACACCCATTTACATTATTTGTTGGTGTTGATATTTTCTGCTGCACGGCCCTCTTTAAGTTCTGCAAAGACATACTTTACGTAGCTTTTTGATCAATTTCAGGTTTCTGGTTAAAAAATGTTTAGAGTTGTAAATCACAGCAAGGACAATTTCAGAAAGAAAATATAATTATAGTTTAGGGTTTGGGTTTTTTTAAGAAGAAAACATTATGGTCATACAACAAATAAACTTCTCTGCTGTAATAGGTAGTACCATTCAATACAGATTTTGAACTACAGACTTCCTTTCAAATCACTTTTCCTTCCAGAGTTCTAAACAAAGTGAATAAGAGATGATCAGACACAATAGTTGTAAGAAAGAAAAATCCTTTCTTTCAGATACATCTCAGTAAGTAGTTTCAGCAACTTAACACTCACTCTTGAACTGACACAGTACTTGAGTCGTTTCTAAAACAAACATCACGAGAGTCAATTACAATAGACACGGTGTTACCCTTCAGTGCTTTGAGAGTTTCAATTCATTGAGACTGACAATTACAGAAGCTTGATGCTGAAATAGCAGTACTGATCTAGATGAAAGAATGCTGCATTAAGCAGCCAGCATGTTCTCTAAGGGCCACTAGGAAGACCGAAGTCCTCATAAGACACTGTTCTTTGTGATTAAAGCCAGAAATTCAGGAATGTGGAGTTACAAGATTAGATCTGTACCCTAAGCACTACAGAAGGCACGACCAAGTAAAACTATCTCCACCATAGGTCCTTCTGCATCTCCCAGCTGGATATAGTGATGCACATCGACACTGTGCCAGAACGGGTCAACAGACTTTACACCTCTCCTCCAGCTCATCCTCTCATGGCCCTAGGATTGCAGTCCCACCCTTGCACTCACATCACTTCTACTTGGATTTCACATAAAATATTCAGTTTGCCTTTTTTGTTTCAGAGTTTGTGTCTGACACACCTAACTCCACATGTACGGCTGTTTTATCTGCTTTTTTTGACATGACCTCTTGGACTTCGGGCCCGAGTACAATTTTATCTTCATCTTCAAAGAGGAAGATCCATTTGAGAGACCATTTGTCAGTCTGACCTGCCCAGAACATGGACCTCATCCTATTCCCAGATAAATAAGTAGGGCAAATTCTTGGCAAGGGGAGCTATAAATCACCTCCTTTAGATATCAATATTTATAAAGTTTCACATCCTGGGATACATTAACTAGGCTGAGCACTGGGGAGGTCTTCCTCTGCAGAGAGGAAGTACGGCCTCCCACACTAATCAGTCCTCAACTCATGCATCTCAAAGAACAAATGCTTTAACAACCCCCACATTACCAAATTAACTCAAAAGCATCTTAGGACAACCTCCATATTAGCACTTCAGCATATATGAATTGGATTCCTGAGAAAGCAGGCTTTCAAGAACTGCAGTGCACTCCAGGGCATTAACAGACCCCCACAGTCTCTGCTGTTGCTCCTGCAGCAGCTGTTCCCCGGTTTGTTGCAGTTATGGGCTGAGAGCATCTGGATTTCAACCCAGCTTCATCAAAAAATGGCACCTTTAGGTGGGCTGGTCCTTAGCCAAGCTGACAAAGGCATCCTCATACTCAGCATCACTGTCACAAGCTGGCCTGCTTTCCACTCCAGCATGTCTTTCTGACTCGAACAGGCTCTAAATACTGACACCCTGCTCTAAGTCACATGCCTATTGAAGGGAGCAGATCAGCAGCATGGGTGGCTCCTGGCTGTGGAAGTGTCAGAAGCAGCTTTGCGGGGTGAGGGGTGTCTACAAGACCCCGCCCCTGCAGCAGATAGGCTTGCTTCCACACAAGTTTTGGAATAACTAATTTATCTCAAGAAACTCCTCCAGCTCAGAAGAGGTTACAACCTCCAGCCGCCTGTCATCACCCTTCTGCTTGAGATTATCTGCTGGAGGGGCTCTTATTACAACTGTTCCACAATCTGTTGCCTTCAAAGAGAACCAAGTCAACTTTAAAAAAAAAAAAAGTCTTTTCAACCTAACTCATTTTGACAGACAAGTTAGAAAATGACAACATGCACAACGAACAGATCTGAGTCGATGATAATCACCAGCTGAAAAGATGGTGACAAGCAGCTGAGGGGCAGTTACCTCTTCTGCAAACATAGCAAGATCCAGGCAGTAACTTCTGCCCACGACTTCATTAAACTGCAGTTTCATCTTCTAAAAGACAGCTTATTTTCTATACATTACTAGTATAAAGAAAAATTATTTCTCATCTGTGTGGCTAAAGCTAACATCTTCTACTTAATCCACCAACAACACTCCTGCACAGCCAAGTGTTAAATTATACAAAATCTCTTCCCAAAATCTTTTTTTAAAGACCTCTCAACTTCCTTTCTTCAATGAGTCAACATTTTTCTCCTATTTGTCTCATTCTATACCACACCAAAAAAAAAGCTGTTTTAAATTATTTTTCATGTTACAAATGCAAGCTCCATGTTAGTATGTGAATTTCTCCTTCATTCTACACTCATAAGTACTTTTGCAATTACACAAAATAAATTTCATCTTTCTACAAAAGAATGGAGAAGGAACTCCATGCCATAAAAAAACCCCTATGATAACCTCCTCACTGAAGCAGTGCGGGAGAATCTCACCTAGACCCTTCCTAAGAGGGTAACATCATAATGCAGCATAGCTGTTTACATGTCTGGTGATGCCAGTGATTATTCTTCTTGTGAGTAATCCTGTATTGTTATAGCAGTTCCGGGAAGCCTCAGTTCTTCTGGGGGAGGGTCATGTTTGTTTGGTTTGGAGTTTGGTGGGGATTTTATTTGAACTCAAACATCTTTTCATGTTTGCAGCAGTACTAAAAATAGTAACAGACTAGTTCCATACAGGCTACACAGGGACGCCTGGAGCTTTAGCAGTAATTCCTCTGAGGACTCCAAGGGTGATCACAATGGAGAGGAGTACACAGAAACTACAGAGACTATGCAAGAAACAGGTAGCATATGCAAGAGGCTTTGAAATAACTTCCTAACATACACCAGCTGCCTAACATAGATTGACTGACCCCATAAAAAGCTATGCAGTTGTGAAGGGGCGACAAATGAGTTTTGGGGAACCAAAAAATTTGCCTACATTAAATGATTTATACAAGTAGATGGTGAGATTAAGCACCAACTGTTGCTCTAGGTATGCAAGTCCTTTCAAAATTTCATGCCATCATTTAATTTACTTGATTTCTAAAAATACCAAACCTCTTCAATTAGTACTCAACTATGCAATAGTTTGCTAGTCTGTAAGTCAGCATTATTTCCAGGTGTAAGTTTTAGGCTCATGGTCATGTTTTCACAGTTAAAAACCAAGTAAGAGTCTTTATCTCATGATCTCAGGTTATGTTCACATCTTGTTCACGCACATCTTGCTTTCTGTTTTGTCACAAGGACAATACAGTTCAGACTTTTTACTACCACTTCTGTACTTTCATTTAATTCTTTTAGTTCTTTAATTCTTGTAATATTTATTCCATTTTCAGCTATTGTCAACAACCAAGTGCATCAAAATTTTCCTTTCTTCTTTTTGATTCCCTAGAGAAAAACCTAAGGGCTGGTGGATATGTAGTTCTAAAATTAAACACTAAAACCATGGAAAGTTAATGCTCTTAATCCTTTTCTTCTATAGTTATTCATACCAAATATTCCACATTTACAAGACCATGAAGTATGTATGGTAAGCATCAAAAGGCATCATTTTGTCAGAGGTTCTTAGAGGTAACATCTGTTTAAACCATTAGAAAATGAACTTAAACAGTTCACTAAAGTTTGTTTTGTCAAGTCATCTCTAGAGTTCATTAAATGAATCTTTCCGAACAATTTCTTTCCCTAACACTCAGCAGTACAATTTAGAAAGGAAAGTATATTTGTTCCAGAAAGGCTTAGACCAGAACAAGGTCCAAATATTCTTGGATTTTGGAAAGTCTACTCCACACCGTTGTCTTTATTTACACTAGAAGAGAAGGAGAGAAAAAACTGTGAGAAGCTGTAGCAATATCAAAACGAGGAGGACATTTTAATACTTTGCCTTTGGCCCAGTGTTTCCCGTGCAGAAAATAAATCAAGAAACCACTCCAATACCAAACACCGCAATGAAAATGTAAAACCCACAATGCAATACTAAATTTTCCTAAAACCTACAGTACAGACTGTCAGACAATCCACAGGGTGACACACCGTGATTTACCTGAAAGGTGGCTTAGATTACAAGCCTTCATTGCTTTGGCATGGCCTTCTCTCTCTGTGGAGGTCCTGGTCTCCAAACATTGATAGATGGCATCCACAGGAACAAATTGAAGTTCTGAGCTGATTTTCACACTGTTGCTGAAAACCTGTAAGATAAAGGTGAAGAACCACTGAAGAACAGATTACTGAGACAGAAAAAAAAAAATCTGCAATATGAGAACACAAGGTATTTCTTTCTGAATACAGAAATTCCACTTGCCTAGCTATCATCCTTTACTATGAACCAACTTTCAAAGACTATTTCTCTCTCGTACTCATGAGTCATTTTCTAACATCGCGTCTTTGGCAGCTTGAAGCATTTTGAAAGTGGAAAGCAAACAAAATTGCTTTTAATGCACTCATAAGAGGGTACTTCAGGTTTTTTTAAAAGCCATTTTTTCTCTATCTTTTAGCTGCTAGGAGGCTTTAAATGGGACCCCTGTAGGTTTTTGTCTGTAAACCATACGAGAGCATAAAAGCTTGGAAAACTTGCAGAGATTCTGAAGCAGGTTCACACAGCTTCATTGAAACTGTGTGTGGTTTTGAAGCTCACCAGGACTCTACTCACCAGGAACCATTTAAAATTGCCAACTTATAAAGTAGATTTAAAACTCATAAAGGATTATGATGAAAACCTAAGACTTATTTTGTAGGCTTCCAGCTTGAAAGAAAAAATACCATTCTGTAAATAGGGAGGAATGGGTTTTCATTCTCTAAAGGTTTTGGGGTATTGTTTCTTTGAAAACACATACAGGAGCCTGAAAAAGGGATCCGAATAACCTCTGTAAACACAGCCTGAATTAACCTGAATCCAAGTGATTTACCTGTATCAAAAGAATCAAACTGATCAATTCATTATACCAACACATGGTGGCTCAACTATCCTAAAAGCACTTGCAGGGCAGGTACAATGGAAATGCGTCAAATCTTTCCATCTTTGGAGGTGACTCTTCTCAACCCACTTCACTATCAATCAAAACAGCAAGCAAGAAAAGAAGCCTTGGAAAACCACCATAAATACCATGAGAAATGTGAAACTACTTTCATTTATATGAAGAATCAGTCAAATAAGATTTCCTGACTCTTACCATTCTCTATTTTGTACTGTAAGGTTTGTTAGAACTTGGTGCTGCAAAAGAAAATGGAAAAGCCTTGGTTCAAATGGCAAGGGAGACATGAAAATTTATCACAATAGGGACTAATATAGTATTTTCTTCTTTCTGTATATATCCAGTCATCTTTGAAGGTTCTGAAAGTTCTGTGAGCAAAGACTGCCAGATTGGGTTTTTACTTCAGTCAACACAGAAACTCTAGCAAGGTCCCAAGAAGTTAACGGACAGAAATGAAACTGCTTTTCATGTTTTCTGATGGCAAGCAGTACAGCAGATGTTTGATACTATTTAAATTTGTTGTGGGACTGATTTTGCCACTAGAGGTTGCTTTTGGCTTTTATACTCATTACTTATCAATTTTATACTCATTGGTAATAAAGAATACTCAGCAGTCCTGTTGATTTCAGATTAAACATTCAACACACCAGCAGCTGTGCAGTGCCAGGAAATCAATGTAGCTGTTCACTAGGGTCATAAAGAACATGGAGTTGGGTCACAGAAGCTTATTTTTCCACAATCATAACCAGCCATGGAATTAATTCCTAACTCAGGAAGGTCTATGTAACAACTCTTCTGTTAATATATAATACTCCAAAAGCTGTTGACATTTTTTTCCCTATTTGGCTCGGAATGCATCGGCCCACACCAAATGACCAAAATCTGTAATATGTGAGCCCTTGCACAAGAGCAGGAGGGAGTAGAGATCAGCAGCTTCCTAAGTCCTTACACTAGCTGAGGTTTTTAAGAGCTTCCAGAGGTACAAAGGAAAATGTTCAAACCTTGAAGAGGATGCCAAAACATTTATCCCTGCCTATTTGGAGGAGACAGAGGATCTGACCTCAGACGTAGGGACAGGAAACAAGACACACTGACCAGGTGCTTAAAAGACTATTGCCAAAGGAAGTTCCAGTACACACCTCGTGTGTACACTTGTAGCAACCTTCAGTGCTTCAAACGGT
Source organism: Oreocharis arfaki (assembly GCA_013398015.1). Classification (NCBI taxonomy): domain Eukaryota; kingdom Metazoa; phylum Chordata; class Aves; order Passeriformes; family Paramythiidae; genus Oreocharis; species Oreocharis arfaki. The sequence goes on along the minus strand of VZRR01013400.1, from coordinate 98,439 downwards.
AGGGAGGGAAAAAGGGAAGGGAAGGGAAGGGAAGGGAAGGGAAGGGAAGGGAAATTTCTTCCTGGATCTTAAGGGTAAGTAGCAATTCTGAAGCATGGCATCAATACAGCAAAAGTATAATGTAAAAAGATACTCCAGTAGTCTGTTTAAAAAAAAAGTAAGAGAGAGGAGGGGGAGAGGTACTATTCAAGTACTACTCAAAGAGAGCAAAATCTGGAAGAGCACAGCCCATGGCTGGCACCTCAGTATTTCTTTTCCACCACTTAGACCAATTTGAAGAAAATCCCTGCAAAGAAGCTTTCATAAGATGGCATTTTTGTGATTCAGTATAGCACCAATATTCCTTTTGAGTTTTATAACTGTTCCTAGAACATTCTTGGCAATGAATTTAAACTTTTTGAAAGAGGTCGCATTTCACTGTAAATGGTTATCTGGTATTCACAACACAAAATAAGCATTTGAATATTTATTGTGAGCACATTGCATTTTAGGGAGAACACACAAAGATTCTTACCACAATTATCTTGTTCCAGCTTTAATATATTAGCTGTCACCTCTTTAATGGATCTTGTGAGAAAGGAAAAGTTTCTTTCTTTAACTCTCTTTTCCCCCTGAACGCAATTACCACCTCATTCAGAGCTCTTTGTGTCCACCTAATCTCTCTGATTATGTCTCTGACACCACCACAATGCTACATGACTGACATACCTGACAGCTGTGACTAGTGACAGAACACTCACAATGCAAACCAGCTCTATGCAGGATGAGTATTACCTACCGCCAGCCTCCCAGAACAAACATGGAAGGAAGGTAAAAGGGGTGGGGGCATTTCACGACCAGCCTAACCCCTACCGATTTTGCCTCCTTTTAGAGCCAAACAGCATTGACAAGCAGAGCCTCTTTGTACATACCTACCTAATGAACCAATTGTTGGATGAATACAAAAGAACACCCATTAGTATTTTAATTTTTAATTTATAGAGTGGAAAATGCATGTTTGGAGACCTGACTTACAAGCAGGACTTGATGAATCATTTTGTCTCGCTCCAGCCCTTTTATGCTTCTCCGGGTCATAACTCCCAGCTGGTGCTCAACTGTCAGATTTAGGCAGGTGGCTAAAGATGAGAGTCTGTGAGGAAACACATACCTGAAAATGTCATTCCCAGACAACAAGCTGCCCCTGGAATCAAGGACAAACTGTCTCAGAATTCATCATTTTGAGCCATAAAGACATGAATTTGTGTTACAAATAATTGCCAAAAACAGTGGCAGTAATGAATACACTAATGAGGAAAAATATGAGGGAGCTTTATAAAGAGTCTTATACTTTAAAATTCCATGGTTTTAAGTGTTATTTATACATTAAAAGCTTCAGCTTGTCATCACTGACTACCTTTTTTCCCCCCATGAAAAAAAAAAAAGAAGATAATTTCGAGAATAAGGATGAAGCTAATTATTCAGAACAAACAATTTAGTTGCATCTTTCTGAGCTTTTGAGCAGCTCTAGAAATTGCACATTCCTAGAATCAGAGAGAAGGTGCAAAAATCAAACCAACATTTCCACGTAGGAAATGTCTAGAGCCAAAAAGTTTTCAAAGATGATCAGATAATATTCACAGAAAATTAATCCAAGTGTGTTATATCCATCTAATTTTACATCTAAAAACTGCTCATATAAGACTGTCTTCCAACAATCACACAGCAAAAATAAAATATCTAGGATTGAGAGATAGGCTTAGGAAAGCTTTGTGGTTAAACAATAAATTACTGAAAGCAGAATTTTCATTTTCTACCTTAACTTTCTTATGCTGCAAGTTAGGTGTTTATGCTATTAGCATAGATTTAGCACATTGCATTAAGTTTGAAAAGATTTCAGGAGCAGTTTTAGCAAATTAATAAAACAGCTAAAGAAAATCCTCTTTCTAATCCACCATGTTCCAGCTTGCAATATTTCTTTATTCTGTACTTGAAGTTACCACTCCATAGGAACCTGTAAGGCAGATTCCACGTTACATGATGTATCAGTGAACTAATGCAGTGCTGTAAAGGCAAAAAATCATTACTGTTGTAAGAACATCGAGAAAAATCTTTTCCACTGTTAATGCCAATTCAAATTTTCAAATGGGAATCTAGAAACAACATTCTACTTAACTGGCAAATTTGGGGAGATAATTGGTATGATGCAAACATTACCACTTAAAAAATAATTAACAGTCACCTCTCTTACTGAATATGAGGCATCATGGCAGGCAGATGGATTTTTCACCCAAATATTTCATGTTTGTCATTCTGACAAAAAGATGCATATTCTTCATTTATGCTATACAATGAAAGCTGTAAGGCATGAACTTCTGATATCTGATACCTTCGAAAAAAGGTAGAACAAGACAGCTGTGACTAAAAGTCAGGATACTCAATTACAGTACCAGGGACATCTGATCTTATGTCACCTGCCCACTCTCTCACTGGCTTCCAAGGACTTTTGTTCCCAAAATGCCTTTTCTCATTTCCAAAGATGCTGCAATATAGGAAGCTAACATGCTTCACATACAGAAGATGCATAACCTACTAACCTCATGGTGAACTTTATTATCCCCCAACTCCTCCACAAATCATAGGAGCAAGAATATACCAGCATCTTTCCTATCAGGCATCTCTACAACACAAGTGCCAAGAGTATTTAGTATTCTATTTCAAAAAGCCACAACAGCCATCAAAAATTTACTTTATATATCAAAAAACACTCACAAAATTCTCTTTACCATTTTAAGCTTTTATATAACCAAAATAATCTTCTAGACAGCCAGGCCTTGATATGGACCTATACAAGGCTTTCTGAACGCTAATTAGTTTCAGATGCCAGGGCAACAATCTCCAAAACACACTGAAGCACGTGTACGGAATGTATTATAACTCCATTTGTAGTCAACGATGTGAAAACTTTACAAAGCTGTTGAATAATTATGATTACTAATATCCCAATTAGGTTGAACAGGTACACAGACATCTTCAGTGCTAGAGACTTAATGAATTTTTAAAAATAATTTATTTCTGAATTTCCTCTCTGACTAGTCTTAAAATCAACAAGTAAGATGACTAATTAAAAAGACATAGTTTCAGGTTTGTTAGGATTTTTTTAAGCTTGCTGCTTGGGGTGTTTGAGTCAATCTTGCCAGTCTTAGACAAAACATTGCCTCCAACAACATGAGAAAATTGAAAAAAAGTTTCAAAGGTGTCAAAGATCAAAATGAGAAAATAATTATACCTAAATTTAATTCTGCTTACTTTATTAAAAGTATTAAGGCTTAAAATCTTAATCCAATCAAATTCTAGACAGAATTATTCTATTTTTCTGTATCCCTAAAAGTAGAGACAGAAATCAGGACTTCTTCACAGTAAGCAGTGGACAAATCAAAGCAAGACCATCTTGACTACAGAAGTTTGTTATAGAAATAAAGCAGCCATGGGGAAAGGAAGCAGTCTCATTTTATAGAGTAGGAATGGAACCAGTTTGAAGTGACTGCAAAGAAAGGTATTAGGAGTGAAACAAGCACAGTAGGCTGCAAATAGATGCCCAAATAATTAACATCACCTGCAAATCAGAATTACTTTAAATAATGAGGGACAGTTCATTTGCTCACACTTAGTGTTTCGCATTTACGCACACAAGCATAGTTCACCAGAGTATCCACAGCAGCACATTCTGCATCCTTCTTCTCCCTTACATCCAATCCAGGTGAAAACATAGGAAAAAATGCATAACCGTTCCTCCCATCTTCTCATCTCAAGAACTCAAGAAAAGCCCCTAACAGAAGCATGAACAGAGTCACAGACAACGAGCCCACCACAGGAACAGAACACAAAGGCAATTCTGAATTTACACCAAATACTTAATTATCCAAAGGCAGGGCTTGTTATTGTAATTCGAAGGCAGCTTGGTCTTTTTTCCAGCTTTGGAAGAGACTTCCAATTGTGCTTCTAAAACTGAACAGACATAGGCTTTTGTATGCTAAGGTCCTTCTCAAATGAAGCTGCCAAGCCTGTTGAGGTAAGGCAGCAGACAGAAGATTCCCTCTATGCCAATTCTGTATTCAGAAGCACACAGGCATAACATCAATTAAGGAAAATATGGAACATCTGGCAGAAAGAGGGCAAAAGGAGCATGGTCACAGTATCTCGCAGACAGGAACTTACATGTTGGGAGAATAAGGAGGTGACAAGACTTCTCCTCTCTGGTTTAGTTTAATAAATCTTCCCTGCCTGGTTTCCAGACTGCTGAGAAACAGCAGCTTTAGCATACTTTTACTTCACATTGACGGCATATACCAAAGGCAATGCAGAGGGTACTTCAAGTTTTTCCTCCGTTTTTCCACATTTCAGTTGTTTGAAAATGCTGCTAAACAAACAACCTCCTACTAAAACGAATTTCACTCACACTCCTACCAACCTGAAGAAAAGAATAATGTGCATATGCTATGACAGAACAATGCTGTCAAAAACCTGCATTTCTAGCTTAAAGCAGCTTCAGGCATACAGCTCCATGCTACAAAAATAGAATAGCAGACAGAGCCAAAGGCTACATGATATTTGAAAAGTCATGATGGTGACGCCCCAGGTGATTGAAAAATGGGAAACATTACACCCATTTCTTTAAAAGGGCAGAAAGGAGGACCCCAGGAACTACTGACCCATCAGCCTCATGTCTGTGCCTGGGAAAATCATGTAACAGCTCCTCCTAGAAGCTATGCTAAAGTACATGGAGAGCATAGGGAGGTGACTTGAGACAGGCAGCACTCTTCACCAAAGGGAAATCCTGTCTGACCAACCTGATGGCCATCTGCTATGGAGCGACTACACCAGTGAACAAGGGAAGAGTTACACACGTCATCTGGAGTCTTTAAAGCCTTTGACATAGTCCTCTACAACATCCTTTTCTCTAAATTGGAGAGAGATGGATTTGATGGGTGGACTGTTAACTGGACAAGAAATTGGTTGGTCACATGCAGAGGGTAGTGGTCAACGGCTCAGAGTCCCAATGGGCACCAGTGACAAGTGGTGTCTCTCAAAGATCCATACTGGGACCAGTGTTATTTAATATTTTCATTAATGACACAGAAGAAGGGATCGGGTGCACCCTCAGCAAGTTTGCAGATGGCACCAAGCCGAGCAGTGCAGGTGACACAGCTCAAGGATGGGATACCATCCAGAGGGACCTGAACAAGCTCAAGAAGTGGGCCCATGGCAGTCTGAGGTTTAACAACACCAAGTGCAAGGGGCTGCATCTGGGTCAGGGCAACCCCCAGCATCATTCACAGGAATGAACAGATCAAGAGCTGCCCTGCTGAGGACAGCTTGGGAGTGCTGGTAGATGAGAGGCTGCACACGAGCTGGCAATGGGCACTTGCAGCCCAGAAAGCCAATCATATCCCGGGAACGGGTTGCCCAGAGCAGTGAAAGGTGTCCTGTCCATGGAAACAAAATTCCAGGTCAGATTGGATTGGGCTCTGAACAACATGCTCTAGTTGAAGTTGTTCCTGTCCATGGCAGGGGTGCTAGACGAGACGACCTTTAAAGTTCCCTTCCAACCCAAACTATTCTGTGATTCCATGACATGGTAACAATGGGTANAATCAGAATTACTTTAAATAATGAGGGACAGTTCATTTGCTCACACTTAGTGTTTCGCATTTACGCACACAAGCATAGTTCACCAGAGTATCCACAGCAGCACATTCTGCATCCTTCTTCTCCCTTACATCCAATCCAGGTGAAAACATAGGAAAAAATGCATAACCGTTCCTCCCATCTTCTCATCTCAAGAACTCAAGAAAAGCCCCTAACAGAAGCATGAACAGAGTCACAGACAACGAGCCCACCACAGGAACAGAACACAAAGGCAATTCTGAATTTACACCAAATACTTAATTATCCAAAGGCAGGGCTTGTTATTGTAATTCGAAGGCAGCTTGGTCTTTTTTCCAGCTTTGGAAGAGACTTCCAATTGTGCTTCTAAAACTGAACAGACATAGGCTTTTGTATGCTAAGGTCCTTCTCAAATGAAGCTGCCAAGCCTGTTGAGGTAAGGCAGCAGACAGAAGATTCCCTCTATGCCAATTCTGTATTCAGAAGCACACAGGCATAACATCAATTAAGGAAAATATGGAACATCTGGCAGAAAGAGGGCAAAAGGAGCATGGTCACAGTATCTCGCAGACAGGAACTTACATGTTGGGAGAATAAGGAGGTGACAAGACTTCTCCTCTCTGGTTTAGTTTAATAAATCTTCCCTGCCTGGTTTCCAGACTGCTGAGAAACAGCAGCTTTAGCATACTTTTACTTCACATTGACAGCATATACCAAAGGCAATGCAGAGGGTACTTCAAGTTTTTCCTCCGTTTTTCCACATTTCAGTTGTTTGAAAATGCTGCTAAACAAACAACCTCCTACTAAAACGAATTTCACTCACACTCCTACCAACCTGAAGAAAAGAATAATGTGCATATGCTATGACAGAACAATGCTGTCAAAAACCTGCATTTCTAGCTTAAAGCAGCTTCAGGCATACAGCTCCATGCTACAAAAATAGAATAGCAGACAGAGCCAAAGGCTACATGATATTTGAAAAGTCATGATGGTGACGCCCCAGGTGATTGAAAAATGGGAAACATTACACCCATTTCTTTAAAAGGGCAGAAAGGAGGACCCCAGGAACTACTGACCCATCAGCCTCATGTCTGTGCCTGGGAAAATCATGTAACAGCTCCTCCTAGAAGCTATGCTAAAGTACATGGAGAGCATAGGGAGGTGACTTGAGACAGGCAGCACTCTTCACCAAAGGGAAATCCTGTCTGACCAACCTGATGGCCATCTGCTATGGAGCGACTACACCAGTGAACAAGGGAAGAGTTACACACGTCATCTGGAGTCTTTAAAGCCTTTGACATAGTCCTCTACAACATCCTTTTCTCTAAATTGGAGAGAGATGGATTTGATGGGTGGACTGTTAACTGGACAAGAAATTGGTTGGTCACATGCAGAGGGTAGTGGTCAACGGCTCAGAGTCCCAATGGGCACCAGTGACAAGTGGTGTCTCTCACAGATCCATACTGGGACCAGTGTTATTTAATATTTTCATTAATGACACAGAAGAAGGGATCGGGTGCACCCTCAGCAAGTTTGCAGATGGCACCAAGCCGAGCAGTGCAGGTGACACAGCTCAAGGATGGGATACCATCCAGAGGGACCTGAACAAGCTCAAGAAGTGGGCCCATGGCAGTCTGAGGTTTAACAACACCAAGTGCAAGGGGCTGCATCTGGGTCAGGGCAACCCCCAGCATCATTCACAGGAATGAACAGATCAAGAGCAGCCCTGCTGAGGACAGCTTGGGGGTGCTGGTAGATGAGAGGCTGCACATGAGCTGGCAATGGGCACTTGCAGCCCAGAAAGCCAATCATATCCCGGGAACGGGTTGCCCAGAGCAGTGAAAGGTGTCCTGTCCATGGAAACAAAATTCCAGGTCAGATTGGATTGGGCTCTGAACAACATGCTCTAGTTGAAGTTGTTCCTGTCCATGGCAGGGGTGGTAGACGAGACGACCTTTAAAGTTCCCTTCCAACCCAAACTATTCTGTGATTCCATGACATGGTAACAATGGGTAAGGTGATGGTGGAACTGTTGTTCAATGACTCCTACAATAGAAGAACTGGAAAGTACTCAACTAAATCAGAAAATCCAGTATATCACAGAAAAAACAAATTTTGTTAAATGAATATACAGTGAACCTTTAGAGCTTGCTGCCACATGGAGCTGTGGAAACAAGGTGTCAAAAGAGTTAAAATACGTGAACAAGTGAATTCACAAACAGGCCAATAAATGGAAAAAAAGGCATAGGTGGGATTCTACCTCCCATCCTTATTCACCTGGTGGCAGATGCTGAGGAAATGGAATTGAACCAATAAGCAGCCAGGCTTACGTCATTTCTCAAAGTAACATCTTTGTGCGACTTTCAGAGACAGAATACTGGGTAAGATGCATCATTCTGGAGGGCTGAAGGCATTATTGCTCCTGTTAAAATTTATGTTGTTTTCACATTGTCAGAGTTAAAAACAATGCTTATGCCTGCCACTGAACTGTGTAAAAAGGTAGGGGCTGATTGTCAGATCCCAGCGTTACCTCACAAAATGTGATATTATTAGGTCAGCTTCTGGACTGCAGTGCTTCCCCCTGTTCCCTCAAATCTCCCCAAAAATTTTGCACTGTCTAAGAGGAGGCAGCTTGATCCCTTACCTACAGCAAAGAATCCTCTAATGCAGACAGAAATCAGGTAGAATCAACTGTGTATACACAGATTTTTATTTCTGTATTTACAATGCTTAAAATAAAATATATCATTATCTAGCTATTTCTAATAAATGCAAAAATAGAAAACTTCCATTTTCATCAAAAGTGCAGAAACATAAATTAGAAAATGATAACTTTAAAACATACAATGTTATTTCTCAATGTTTTTACTATCAAAACAGATTTGTAAAACAAGCACCATAATTTATGTTACAGAGGACTTTTCATCAAAGCAGCATCACAGGGCAAAACAAGTAGGACATTAGTATGGAAATGTAATAGCAAAACTTTGAATATTTTAAAGGGTATGAACTGTTATAAATTCTTATAAACAGCTATAAAACTGTTCTGACTATTTTTTTGCAATAGCTTTACCACATAGCCGAATATTAATTGGGCCATATTTGGTTGTCAGCACCACGAAGACATCTTCAAACATTCCTTCTGCCTTTGGCTTGAACTGGACAGGCACATTGATGTAATGACAGGATCTAAAAAGGCAATTATGGGCATAATCATTGTTAATAAACAAGTAAATACTACCAGACAGACAAATTCTTGTTGACTTTTGATTTTCATCAAAATGGTATACTGGATGTGCGCTGGATCATCAAGTTTATTTTTATAGATTTGATTATCTATTTTTCTTCTGAAGGATTTTGATCATAAAGGTCATTTTTCCTTCTGATTATACGACGTAATACAATACTTTATTGCTGCTAGTTTACCTTGATAAGTTTGGTCTTCCTCTTGGCAATACTGACAGTGCATAAACTTTATTTAGAGCAAAACTACATTTCTTCCCTTCAAACATCACACAAGTACACTAAAATTTTCAACTCTTTTTTGAAATTCATGCATTTGAAGATACTAAAGTAATTTCCATTACTTCTAATTGCCTTCACATTAAGAAATATTTTGCTAAATTATTGCAAATTAATATGTCCATCCTCAAACAGCATTTTAGAAATTTTAACACCATTTTAGGTTACATAATTCCTCTTCTACTCGTATCACATAAAAACATACCAAATGTAATTGGTGGCTGTGTTAAATTGTCAAAAGCCTAGACTGAATTATTTAAAAATATAAGCTGTACAAGCAATAGTTGAAAATTTTGAGTGACAGTCTATTGGATTCCACAGCATCCAACAGAAATATCCAGCACTGAAAGAGGTAGCAGTAACAAATACTGAAACATGGGATTATGAACAGCATCACTTAGTAGAAAAAGAAAAGATAGTTTTGTTTGCTTTTACTGTAGCTTCAATTTTCTCTCCTTAGCAGTGTATAGTATTATCTAAAGTCTTTTGGAATGTGCTTATTTCTCCTACTTTTTCTCATTGTCTTCCTACCTTTTCATACTCATTTTCTCTACACTAATCCAACCTATCATAATCAGTCTGTGCTTTTACCCTTCTACTCTACCCCTTACCTACATTTGAAATCATAATGCCTGCCCTACATAAAATTCTCATTTGCTGGTATCATCCTCAGTGCTGAAGTAGTCACACCAGCAAATTTTTTTAGTAACAACATCCTGGTCAATCAAATAAGACTACACACATTCAGAATAAAGACTGGGATGGTACTGTGTTTTTTTAATCAGGTTAATCCAAAAATAAAGAAAAAATTATACCGTAGTGAACTACAATCAACAGTGCACCAAAGGAATACAACCGAATCAGAGTTTCATGTCTCATACTTGACTGCCAAGTGTTGTATAACAAATCTGGCAGTGTTTGTCTTTTTAACCATGTATGATACACAGGCTGAAGATATTTACTCAGCTCATTTAAAAAAAAATCCATTTTTTCAAGTGAAGGGCATCAGTATAACTATTTAACCTGTAACATGCATTACATTAGAAAACATTAATTTTAGTAGGAATAGAGTGTGAAGCTGCATATAACTAGGCCACCTGAGAATGTACAGAAGTAAAAGTAAATTCAGTAGAAAGCCAGAAGAGATGCAGAAGTCTGTATCATCTCCAAAATAAGACATGTATGCTTCCTGACATATTATATAACACTTACTCAAAAAGAACAGTATGACCAAAATCAAACTTACACCATATCAAAAACTTAACAGGAAGCTAAGTATTGCTCTTTCAGAAAGATGGCCACATTTGGCTGTCAAATATTAATTTCCAGAGTATGTACCATGTGACCTCAAGGGTACTAAGGCAGAGCAGTTTCTTAGGATATGACAGCTATATTAAATTCTGCTTGATCTCTAAATTCAGGTGTCCATTTGGTGGGTGCTAAACACATCATTGTTCTTCCCTAAAAGCAGAATAAGTCAGACATTACGTAGTCTCTTTGGCAGCAGTCAGCTGATTTCTCACAATCAAGATAAGACTCACAACACTTGCTTCCCAACCCAAAGGGAAAGATGCTATTTTCATTTTCTCAGCTAACGAAACTGGAAAGTTCAGACTCCAGATACAACAGCTCTTTGGGCTATTCCATGACACAAATGTTCTCAGAAATGAAGCAACCTGGAAGATTTTTCTCCAGTACAGTAATCAGAAACTAGAGTCAAGAAGGACAGTGTCAAGACAAGTAGAATTCTGCTGCAATTAAGTCTTTTTCTCTTAAAAAAATCCCTTTTATTTCAAACTTTCCACTATGCCTGCACCTCAGTCTCTGAATAGCGTATGGCCTTTACAGGTTGTTGTACCAGTTTCAAGTGATATTTCTGAAAAGTCAGGCATATCTGAAGTCTGCTTCATAGGCAAACTAATCCTTTAGTCCTCAAAACACAACACTGCAACAGGTAAGTTGAAAAAGAAGAGTACAGGCAAAAAGTGCTATTTAAACCATAGTAACCAGATGGTTCATCAATGAACAGTGACCACTGACACCTTGAAGTGTGGCTACTGCAAACAAAAATAATTAGTGAAGGGAACAACCCAACAAACAGCTTTACCTTTTACTAGTATGCAGAACATATACTACTCTGTAATCAGATGCCTTCTGAAAGCAGTAAAATGGGGACACTTTTGTTTTCAAACATTTTTAAGTAGGCATAGCAACCTGGTAGTACTCCCAGAAACAGAAATTTGCCATTTTTTAAAGATGTTTAATTCATATGTTTGTATCAAAGAGACATATTATTAAAAGTATTATCTTGGCAGTAAAAAAATATTCTACTCTGTCAACAAATAGAACTCTTTTGGGTGTAAGTTGCAGACAGAATTCCACGGCAGTGCTATGTACTGGTACTGGGGATAGCATAAAATGAAGAACTGGCAAAGCCACTATACCAAATTCCGAAGTTCAGACTCTTGATATTGGATACAAACTTTCACTTTCTTTACCCAGATTTAAAACTTGATTACACAGGATTACTTTCAAATTTGGCCCAAAATTAAGAGCATAGAAAAGACCGTGTTTAATACATTATACTTTTTGGTAAAAAAAATACAGGTAGATGGTACTTTCTATTCTTATACTCTTATTTACAGACTAATATTCCAAGCTCCTGCTAAGAGTCTTCTCATCCAATTAGTTTTGAACATTACTTCCTAGGATGGCCAAGTTTAGAAGGAAACAGCTGCCAGTGGCTTTATTGATAGCCTCCTTGATGCTATTCTCAGATAAAAGCCATTTAAAACACTTCTAACACTTTTTAAAAAGCATCTATCCAAGTCAAGCAAATCTTCTATGCTTTATGCTCGTAAATGGGAGAGCACTATGTCGACTTCAGAGAAATTACTTTTTAAAAAGATAGAAAAAGCTGGTATTTACAACCAGAGAAAAAACTACCAGAGTTACTAGAAAAAAAAAAAAGACTGACTTTTAAACTTGTTAAGTCTACTTTAGATAAATGCAGTAGGAGTTCATAATCGCTTTCAGAAAAAACCAAACAGTTTTTTAGCATTCCTCAAATATATTTTTGAAATATCAAAGTGTCTTCCAGTGAAGTTACTCATTTTTTTGTCAAGGGTGACAAAATCAAGTCATCCTGTCCTTTGTACGCTGCTGTACAGCCTCAGACAGATCTAGTTAGCTGTCTTTATTTGGATAGATTTTATTCTGGTCATTACCCCCATAAAAAACCCTTCTGTGCCATCTCATGTGAAATATCTAATAAAAAGATGACCGTTATATTGAAGCACTAACACATACCTAAGTGGAGTTACAACACTTGGCACTGAAAAGTGGCCTTAAGAATACCTTGAATATCTCTGGCTAACACCACCACAGCCCTGTCTTTGTGATAAATGTGGAGCAGATTAGGAGGCAGAATATCTAACTCCTTTTATGATTTGCTCACAATTTCTGCTCTCTATACCCTTAGCTTTCCTGTGTTTAAAATGGGAACCTGTTCAAACACTGAGAATGTATGCTGTACCACTTCTATTGAAATGGTTGCATTTCTGCTTCCTGACAATCCTACTGTTGCAGATGAGCATGTGAGATGCTGTACTTCTTGAAGAGATGACTAATACTACTGTCACATACTTGTAATGAACTCCACAGATGACTGGGTTTATTTTCAGGGATTGTTATCACCAACTTAAAAATTTCTTTTATGTAGGTAAAATGCTGAAATACTTAGTATGACCAGACAATTCCACTGGCTGCTCAAACATTGTGTTTGCAGAGAATCTTTGATGTAGCTCTGCAGGTTTGTCAAATTAGAAGCATCATGAAGGCAATTTGCTTGGTCTGTTGTGCAGAAAGTATAAATGGAAGGAATGACTTGATTGTGCACAGCATGCCAAATGGTTACATGAAGCATTAGGCTTAACATTAAAAGCACTGTTAGAAACAATTTGCAGGGAAGAAATTGGCAGATGCAGAAATAACTGTGTGGGCTCATTCTGCTTTGAACAGAGATTAGAGAGTACAGCTCAGGAAAAAAAAAAAGAAAAAAAGAAACCCAACCGAAAAAAACTCATGACCCCCCCCAAACCTTTAACTATACACAAAAGCAACAAGACACCTCCCAGTCCTTTAGTAAGACATCTAGAATATTTGTATCTACATTTTAGCATTGTACATACACAGAAGATATTTACCTTACTGAATTACTTGGTTAATTTTTTTGTTAGGAGAGAATGTTAGCATATGCATTACTCACCTTAGAGAGTATTTCAAGTGCTTGATGTAGAAAGGCTCTCTGGGATTTACAAATTTCAGCTGTAATTTAATACAAAATGCTTAAAAGTGTACTGTATTTAAGCCCATCATATTCAATTTATGACATGCTTAAGATAAATCAGGTCACTTACAAATACAGATTTACATAGACCCAGGGTTTAAAAATAAAGAATGCCCACATTTGTGAACCGTAAGGAAAAAATCTTATTTCAATATTTTAATGAAGTTAAAAAATGAAAATCAGTAAATCAGAATAATAAAAAACCTATGCAAATTATGATCTACCATATTTTCATATTGATATATTACAAATCCACACAGTTATTCAGTCAGATAAAAGAGAAAAATTACACATCAAAATTCTTCAAATATAGACTTTCGGAACTAGCAAACTAAGACTTGTACTGTTGCAATCTTTGTCAAAAGTAAAAGAGAAAAAAACAGTGCAGGTGAGCAACTGAAAGGACTTACAAGTATCTATTTAAGATAAAGTCTGTCAAACTTACCACCTGTGTTGTAAAGGAGTTATTCCGCAAGTTGACCTTTAACGTGCATGTTTCCCCGACTCTGGTTAGAGGGAAAACGTAGAAGTCTTCTGGTGCATATACCCCTTGAATGATCTCTTTTTGTCTGATTTGAAAAAGGGATGTAAGATATTAACATTTCTGACCTATATGATCTGTGTATATTGATTGTGCAGACTTGAAGTAACAGGTAAAAATTCTCAATATTTTATGAGAATAAATCAGGAAAAACTGAAAGATCCAGAAAACATCAACTTACAATATACAAAAAGTATACACAAAATTCTACTGCCAATACCAATTCATTTACCACAGCATATCATGGTTAGACAACTTAAAAACTCAACTGAAAAGAAAAAGCATGGAAGATTGAACAATACAAAGCCACTAAGAGGTTTTGGCAAGTCTGTTTTTTACAGCTGCTTACTCTTTAACATAGAACCATAGGATCATTCAGGTCAGAAGACACTCAGATGGTCTCTAGCTCAACCTCTGGCTCCAGTCAGGGTCAGATGTGAGGTCAGAGCAAGCTGCCCAGTTAGATCCCAAAAACCTTTGGGACTGAGACTGCATAGACTCTCTGTGAAGCCGGTTCCACCACACAGATGTCCCAATAGTAAAAAAGGTTTTGGTTGTGGGTTTGGGTTCTTACCCCCACACCCTTTTACCCAGCCGCAGACACATTCCTTTCAAGTTTTGTCCATACATACCTTATTCTTTTTGGTTGTCCTTCAGAGTCAACTTTCCTTTCTGGTATAACTGGAAGCTCAGTTTTTGTAAGGGCACTTGCAGAAGCTTTCACCATTGGTGTTTCATTTTCTGTCTTAGTACTCTATTGACAAAACCAGAGAAGACTGTAAACTTCGCATTCAAAAGTACTTAAGTACCCAGGTATGTAAGTCATCCCCCTTACCCAATCCAAGACTTTTTATTTAAAGAATAATCTTTCAGAAGCATGAGAGTCTGGATCATTGAGATGGAAGCAATTATTTAGGAGGAATACGTCAGCAGGCTTCTATGCTTTACAAATATTTATTTATTACAAGATAGTTCACAACAAACTAGCAGTGCAGGTGGAATCTCAAAAAGGCTGCAAGCAACCAAGATTTTACCAAAAGCTGAAAAACCCCTCATTTCCTCTGCAGATATTATGCCCATACGCCTCAAGAACAACCAAGTCAGCTAAACAACTGCTCAGAAAGAAGGAAGACATAAATCAGCATTATAATAGAATTCTTAAAACAGCAAAAAGCCTTGTAATAATTTTGTATTTTGAACAATACATCCTTCTCAAAGAAAGGTCTCTCCAGAGAGACAGAATCAGATAATGCACTATATGGTATTTTCTGCCTTCAGAAGTTAGGCCAAAATATTTACCATCACCAAGACCCTCATTTAGGGTATTTTAACACAAGGAGACCAGATCACCCAGTGGGAATAATTTGACAAATAACCAATTGCAAATTCTGCGTTGCTTAATGAATCTTGCGAGATACTCTTTGGAGTCCCCTTGGGTCACAACATCTTAAACAAAGTTAAAGAACCAAAAGAACCTCCTACACTTATGGTTGTACAACATTATGTCAATTTTTGAAATGGTGCTGACGTTTTAGACAAGCAGTTGATTCCCTGACGCAGGGAAGATGAAAAAAATAGATTCATCTTCAATAGAGCTGCTATGACAAACTTGTCTTTTAGACATTCATTTCTTCTATTGAAAGAGCTGCTAATCAGTCTGTCAGAAATAGCAGCAGCCATTAAAAAAAAAAAATCTTCATTTTAAAGAATATATTTTTCAGTTGCAAATAACCCATGAACCCCAGTAGAACCCAACACATAAAGATAGGAAGGGATTTTCACGTGTCTTGTTTCAAGAGCTTTTATTTTTCCACATAGTGAAAAACAGTGGGTGTCATGCCTCCGTTATCATTCAAATTCTAATTTATCAAAAGGCAAGTTGACTGCATGAGAATAAGGTACATTACAGAAAATGATCAAAAGTTCCCCAGTCTTGAAATACTGCATGCTTTACCACAGCCTGTACTGACTTCTGCTGTTTCAAATGAGAGCAGTATATTAACACTCCAAATGGTTACAACTGAGTGCTGCAGTTCCAAGGACACCTCAGGAACACAGAAATTTGTATAGCTTGAAAACTGGAATTATTTTGCTCACAGAGTTTGAAAAGGTTTTCCCTCCTCTCACTTCTGGGATACACAAAGATGATGAAGCTTTGTGCTGCTGACAATAATCAGATAAGACCTCTTAGTTAGCTGTAAGTCTTGTGTTAAGAATGAAAGAATTCATCTCAGCTTGCTGAAAAATGATACATGAACTGTCTAACTATGTACCTTTTTAAAGTACATAAACCACGTAAATAAAAAAATGGCACGCATTTAACATTTGTAGTATCTTCAGAAAATAGAAAGGGTTCTTTACAAAGTCCTCAACTTCCTACGTGCTAAAGGAGCAGCCAGGACTTTGGTGCTGCCCCAGCCTTGTGGAAGGTGCTTGCTTAGTTCACCCAGAAGGGACCAACAGCTAGACCCAAATATAAGTCCAAGACTCCTGTGCACAATACTCATTCTTAGCTCAATGGTCTTAGAATAACCCCCAGTAGCAGCCCCCAGCAGCAGGAACAAATGTTCCCCAGAAAGAGAAAAAACTAAGTTTAAATGACCAGCACTGAGAGGCTGGGGCTGCAAAAGACATATCAAATCCCTCTTTTCTTTGTCTCTGGGACTGGTTTTGCAGACATGCTGATCTGAACTCCTGACTATAGTTTCCAGTGGTGAGGACTGCAAACACATGCGGAGTATAATCAAAATTACAGTTAATTAATTTGTCAGGAAAAAAATAAAATGGTATGTGCCATTGATTTTCCTAACTTAATGTTGTTCTTTCAGTTCCTTCCTGAGCTCTTCCAAATTTTTCATTTCTTCTGAAGTGGTGCTATAAATAAATACCACTCCGTCACTCTGGATGACAGTCAGTCACTCTTCCCACTTCATTCCATCAAAAGTCACATTAACCACAGCTGTAGCCCCCTGCCTCAGCAAAACCACCAGATTCCAAGTCCTTCTCCAAGTTCAGTAACACTGCCTAAACTGTTGATCCCTAGAATGTAACAGATTACGATTCACTCGTTTTTTCAACTAAAAGCTGCAACACTCTAAGTAAATGTTCTGTGTTGATCCCTCTTCTGAACAGATGTATAGTTCCCTACCTAGTTGATAAACACAGTACTTCTTTCAAATCTTTCTGAAAATGATCATGACATGCATTTCAAGTATTTTCTACGAACCTTTCCCCACGTGCAGAGATGCAACAAAGATCTAATTGTTAACAGCTTCGAAAAAAATCAAGAACAAATCTGACACAGTAGTTCAAAAACTGTAATATCAAGTTATGCTGCTCAAAGATTTACACAACTCTGACAACTAGTCACGTTTTAAGAAGAGAATTCTTTAAAACTCTAGAGTTCTGTTAAAGAATTAATGTCCCCATTTCAACTAGCTTTAAACAGACAAATGATTTAGATGTTCTCCTCATTTTCAGGAAAAGTATGACCAAAGAATTTGATGAAAGCGGAATAAAAAACCCTCTAAAACCAAACATTATACAGGACTCTCATGCCAAAAATCAGAAGTTATTTGAAATAAACCTTTTTACAAGTACTCTTTCAACACAATTAATTTGGAAAGAACAAGGAACCTACAAACTAAATGTAAGGCACCCCAGCAAGAAGGATAAATAAGGTTCTTACTACTGAAGCATGCTTGGTTCTCTAAAGACCCCAAATCTTAGTGTGGACTTCTTAGAAAAATCAAGTCAAACCTTCTGAAGAGGACAACAAAGCACGTATAGCAATCATGCCATAGTTAATGTACAAAACTCTTCACATTCAGCTTATTTAACTAATCATTAGAATTAATTCTTCCTTATGGTAATAAATCCTCTGTCCTATGTAAATTCCTCTGGTATGGATGGTAAAGTAGGGATAAAAAGCAAGGTAAGGAGTGAGAGCACAGAAAACCAGTTTTAACTCCCAACCCACTTCTTCCAAGCCTTACCATAATGTTTGAGCAGAGGAACAACAGGGGAGCAAAGGAGAGCTCAAACCTGACTGCTCCCACGTTTAAATTTCACAGTTATCCCCACCCACATTGTTACTCTGATAAAATACCAAAGCAGGTTTTATTAGAGACACAAATATGCATCTCTAAGATGAGTATTTGCAAATTCCAAAACTGCATTGAGTTATGTATTATAGCAAATGTCAGTCACAACAAACAAAAACCAAGCAAAACTGATACAAAAATCTTTGTCTACAGAAACAATTCCCCTAGAATGTAAGTCTGTCTCTACTTTCTCTGGGCAAAATACAGTTTTATATCATAAATGGCAAAAGATACTGCATTATCACATAAGGAAGAGGAAGAAGGTATTTTTGTAACATAAGAAAAAAAATACAATTTAGCACAGCAAAAATACTAGCAGGGTTGAGTTTTTTTCCAGAATATACCAGTGTATATAGGAAAGAGTACTGGATAGTAAAATCAAGATGTAATCAAAAATTCGTGCTCAAGACAGTGTTTATAGCTCTTATATACTCACTTTTCCAGAAAGCTGGAATTTTAATTTGTGTTTCCTACTCGGATTTTCAACTGGGTAACACTCAAGGTCCCAGAACTGGGAGTAATCTCCTTTATCTCCAGGTAAAAAGATTACGTTAACCTACAAAAAAAAAAAAGAAAAAAATTTTGCAGAACATTACTAACTTTCACATCATCACAATTTTACTTGTACAAAGTTATGGTTCAGCCAGCACGAAATTTACACACTACAGAACACACATGGAACACACAGGTGCTCTTGCAGAAAAATATACAACTAGCTAGTCCTCCTTTGCCCACAGGTGGAAAAAATTGGATGAAATACGTTATGCAAGCAATTCTGAACAAAATTTGAGTTCAGATAATCTGCTTTAAGCGAAGTCAGCAAGTGCTGGCACAATTACTTCTATTAGTAAAACGGAGAGAAAGGGGACCAGGAAGGGAAATATGTGCACCTGAAAAAACCATCCTTCATCTGGCAACTAAGCTGTGAACAACTCAACTCTTCCAGCTCCAAATCTGTAACCACAATGTGCTAAAATTACTAGAAGGCCTGAAATTTAAACCAACATGCAAGCTATGAATTTGATGATCCTTAAAGGTCACCTATGTAACAAAGGCTTGTCTCCACAGTGCTGTACCAGCTTAATTCAAGAATAGACTTGCATTGTCTTCAGAATTGAGGTTGAAGGACGAAAATAAAGAGAGCAGCAGATTAGAACAGACCACTACAACTATATCTAATTAGCCAAACATCATAACCACTGCAAAAAAACAGCCAATCATGATAGCACTGTACCTTACCAGCTCCAGCCCACAGCCCAGCATGCCAATGATGTAAATCTTATTCAAATAGGCCTGAACTAGGATTGCTAAGGCAAATACAATTGTTTAAATTCAAATAATGGCTTGCGATATTATGAAATTACCATGAAACTGGACAGGAATAAGTTTTTTATTCTTGCAAACAGATGAAAAATTGCATCTCTATAGAAATAATGTCATAATAATCCATAACAATGGACAGGTGTTCATGAAGATGAAAAGATAAAACTCAAATAGCATTGTGAGAGAAGATGAGGGAGGAAAGACCCTTACAAAGCCATTCAGTCTGTCCTTGGATGTGCTTTATAATTGTGGTTATGAAACCCTCTACTGGCCAAGAGACAAAATTGTAAGCCAAATGAAAGCAAGTTTAGGAACAGACAACAGTTCTTGAACAAGTAAGTCAAGAATGCTTCAAGGAAGGGAATCAGGTTCTCATAGTAGTTTTGTAAGAACCCAATATTATTTGCCATTTTCTTCTGAAATTTTACAAAACATTTAAAATAATATTCTGTTCTAAAATAATTTGTCCTTAAAAACCCCCAAAGAGGAACACAAGCATGCCACCACTTTGAAATCAAACTACTTTGACTGCATGAATTCTCAGAAGCAACTCAGCTAAATTAAGCTGATACGGACTACCTGATACACTCCAGGACCCAATACTGAAAGGCCAACATTTTATCATTATCAGATAAAATTTATTTCTCATTTAAGATCTTATTTTACAATTGAGATACACTAACATGCCTGAAAAATTTGTAAATGTTTACCTTCTCTTGTCCATGAGCTTCGAGAGTACCAGAAACATGGGAAAATCTGAAAGCGGAGTAAGTAACCCTACAAACACAGCCACTTCCATCCACATCCTGCAAATAAATTTGAGTCAGATTCAGAAGGGAAAGGAAAAAAAGAACCTGAAACCACACAATACACCCACACACACACCACCCTTGCAGAGGACTGAGGAAAATACACCCAATCAAGCTGCTTTTAAGTGAAGAATTGATATTGACTCCCTAAAAGCAAATTAATAAAGACTGAAACTACTAAATCTAGTCACCACAACTACTGACTTCCAGCTCAGAGGTGGTGCACTGGCAGGAACATCACATACTCAGTCCCACGGGGTACTGGTTAGAGTGCTACATAACCATTTTTCATCATTTCACAACAATGGACGATAATAATTCTAGGATAAAATCAAAATTATCATCACAGCATTTCAGACTATCAAAAAAATAGGGAAGCATTTACAAATATCAACAGCTAGACACAGGCAACAGCACTGTAATTAAAATATCCTTTACCTAACTCAAATTTCTACAGAGATAAGACATACAGTGCAATTTCAGCAGCACAAGTCTGAAACAAGACAACTCTGGCATTCTGGAGCCAAAAAGAGACACCTATCTTTCATTTATGCTTGATTACTTAATGCAATCTGGATGATGATACTGTATGAGCACAAGCAAACTCTGTAAAGCAGTAAGTGAACCAGAAACTGTCCCACAGAGCACTGATTCATTCACAGTCAGGGAGCACATTAGAGGTGAAAAAAAAGGAGCAAAACATTTCCCTGATAGGACAGAGAAAAAAACCTTTGTAACTGAGGTCATGCTCAAATATATATTCTTTCTTGAGAGGCAGCAGGGGGAGAGAGCATAGCAGGAAGAGAGAAGTTAAAATAAACCCCAGGGATTTGCATAAAACTCCCCATGCAAGCATTCACTCACTTTCACATAGGGCGGTGCAAAAGATGACAAATTCCACTTCAGATTTTCATTCCCTTTATTCTCCATTTCCAGGTAACTTTCTAAAAGAGAAATATCAGACTAGTATATACTAAATGTCTTTGTTCAAGTATCTCTGGTGTAAAGAGTTAAAGCAGAAATTATGTTTCTACATAAACAGAAGTTTAGTGGAAACAGTTTTCATTATAAAAAAATCTCAAGAGCAGACTCAAAGCACAGTCATAAAATTTATAAAAGCTTATACACAAGAAATTTAAACCCCACAAAAAAAGAAAACACCCTAAAAGATATTCAACTCCTTCCCAAGACATTATTCAATCATTCAGAGACAAAACACTGAGAGTATTCCGGTCTGGGACCAAATAAAATTGTATCAAAAAATTTGTTTTGTTACTCAACATACATATAAATACATACCTCTTGGCAAGAATTAATAGGACAAGATCATCTCAGTCTAGAATAGCACTTTAAAAAGTTTAGCTGCATATATACATTATACAGTAAATTTATAAACACCAGAGTATTATATAACATAATGCTCTTCCATAATTTTAGCAAAAAACCCACAGATACAATTGATAAATTAAGCCTTGAAAATCCTCAAGTCTGCTGGAAAATAAAAATTATGTCAATGAATCATTTAAAAACCCTCATTACCTAAAAAAGTAAGTACTATAAAAAAACCTGGTATCTAGATAACAGAATGAGAGCTCCATAGAGTTACCTGGAGAATTTTAAGCATTACTGGAACCAAAAAACCCAAGCATTTCAGACTCCACTACCAACACTGTCCTCCTCAATCACTATGTACCAAGACAAGAACAGCCAGCCTCATAGCTAATATTCCTATTGTCTTAAGGAAAAGCATTTATTTCCCTGCTAAACACAGACAAATTTATCTCATATCTTATGGGCATAAGCGCAGACGAGAATGGGTCTACTGCAAAGCTGCACTGAGCCAAAAGAGTTTCAAGTAGACACAGTAAATTTATAACTCTCTTTGCCCAGGCACAGTGTAGCTGCATTCATCATAGTGGCTTAAAAACCCAGCAACTGATTAAGAGGGAAAAAAAGAATAGCATTTCAAACTAAAGGCAGAAGTGGGGAACAGGTCATTCACACTTACCAGACTAAGAGAACAAAACCAAAGTCAAGGCACTAAAGTTCCCAAACATGCAACACAAGATACTATGGATGCTATATTTAATAAATAAGCCCTCTTACCTGAGCTTTGACCAATTCTTGTTTTAGGAAAAATAATGTTTCTGTTCTTTATCTCCATTTTTGTTAGAGGGAGCCCGGGGAGAGGCTTTGCCACATCAACAGTAGAATCTTCAGACTGTGGAGTAATTATATCATATCTTCTGCATGGAAAGTCTGTTCCAGACATACTTTGTGTGACAGCCTCTTGAATAAGCACTTTAATAAACTTTTGCACAATTTGGAGAAAATCAAAGTTTTAAACAGTGAATAATGACGTATTTACAAGTCAAATTATTTAGCTCTATTTCCTTGAGCTGCAAGAGCTTATGTTCAGCTTTACATTTCAACAGAGGAAAGCTCTCATACATTAAATCCCCAGGTCTTCTCCAACCTTGAAAGTTTAAAGATTCTAGGACAAGTTCAATTTAGGAGAAAAGGAATACTCACTGAAAATTTGCTATGTAGGTATTTTAATTCAACAGGAATTATAATTTCAACTAGTTTAACTGACAATTCCTACAACATCCTCTGTTGCAGATAATGGAAACAGAGCCACCTCATTCAGAAGGAGCTTTGTGTTCACTTTTGCTACATAATTAGAAATTTTTAAAGTCCCAGTTAATGCTAGTAAAATCTCAGCATACTTTTTGCTGATTTGGAGAGGTAGCAAGTAAGTGACAAAAGCATTATAAACTACCAGATTTCTTATAATTTGATGGGTTTTGGTACAGTCTCTACACTTGTCCTAGGAGATTTCTTAAACCCTTTTCTCATATTGTGGAACATAACATAGTTAACTATGCGCACAGCCATAATTTCCTTCTCAACAAGGATGTATGGGTTTCTGAAGGCAGTTTCTAATTCTGTATCATACCTCACACTTCCCTCCTTGCAGAAGGAAAGTAGATATAGTTTTATTCTTTCAGTGTCTATTTCTCTCTCCATACATTGTTACAAATAACTCAAAACACACACAGACTGTAAAAATGAAAATAATAAAGTCTCTTTCTTTGGGAGGGATTACCAAGGAGTCCTTCTGCTCTTACATGGAAAAAAGAAAAACTGTTGGCTTCATAAATTTTATTTCTATGCCTCAACTTAATCAGGGAAAAGTCTTGGATTAAAATCCATGAAGAGGCAGAACCGGTTCTAGACATTCTTTGTCACAGACCTGTCATTGAGAAGGTCAAGTTTACCTCAAGGGGGCTCAAAAGGAGCTATAATGACTTGCCCAATAACCTCTTTTAACTTCTTTTATTTAAAATTATGATACAGACTACTTTTAAGTGTGCACATCCACATACATATATTTAGCATTTTAGAAAATTATGCATAAGGCAGTGGTGGGTGAAATTTTGTTGGCAATTCAGTCAGAGTGTTCACATCGTAGTATTTCTTCAGCGATGACTGAACTAAATATCTCAGCTTACAAACTGGTATCTCAACTACTTTTTTCAAGAGAACTTTAAAAACTAAAAAGAATAATGGAAGAATAATGGAGAGCTGCTGACTCAAATCTAAAAGGTTTTAGCAACTTTATTAGAACTGACAAAGTAAAATAAAAAGTTGCAATCTCAAGTCTCAAGTACCTTTAGTCCATTATCACAACGGATATAGATCAGGCCACTCCAAGGAATTAATGTAGGTCTTGTGGCAAGCGATGGATTAGGACTCACCAGAATTAGTGTACTGCCTCTAATAAAACAAAACCCAAAATCAATTAGCATGATTCTCATATTAGAATGAGTATCTACAACATTTGTCACTAGCCCATCCAAAAAGGGATGCACTTTTAAGATAGCAGGTAAATTAAGATGCTCTAGAGATAGTTAAATTTAAGGTATTCAGATATCCAATATATTTAGCTTTAACAGCCGTGATCCCAGGACCTTCCTTCACCATCACTGAGAAATTAGACCACCTCTTTTCGTGGCCTAACTCAGTTCAAGAATTCTATGGGCTCCAGCCATCACGGTGCAGAGTATAAAATATTCTGGCTGGCTCCTGTGCTGACAGGATTGACTGCCCTTGGCATTGCAGGGAGACAGTCGTGAAAAATAGAAAACTGGGCAAGTGTAGCTTGCTGAGACAGCTGTTCCCACAGGTCTGGCTCCTACTTGCAGACCTCTGCTCTTGATCCAAACTACTTACGTGGACCCAAAATGTGAGGATTCTGCCCACTCTTTCCCAGTGAACACATTTTAAAATTCTACTCTGCAAGAAAATTGCTTGCAGAAGGCCTTCAATACTCTCTTTTTAAGAAATCATCCAGACAATCCTGAATTTAGGGTGTGAGACACTCAGTATGTCTTTAGTTTCACAGCTACTGGGAAGTTGTTCATTGTTATTGCTTTTTGAGACTATTTTTCCTAGCCCTTCCATGAAACTCTATTTTGTTCTCACTAGTGATGAAAGTTTTCTAGAAATTTACATCTACATGAATATGAAATTAAGTGTTTAAATGTTATCTGCAACACACAACTGAAGAGAAAGTATGTTTGGGCAAACATCTTCCAAGTTAAAGCAACTACTGAAATACAATTCTAAGAGCAAAACCTGTTTTTTGGTGGGAGACTTTTTCTTGTAAGATGAAAATAGTTTAATAACAGAGTCTTAAGGTGTTCTGAACTGAACCTTAAAAAAACCCCAGAAATTTAGGAGGGAGAGGTGGGCAGACCTTTCAAGCATAAATTGTGAAAGTCTTTGCTGTCATGCGTGAAAAGTCTCATATATATTTACACAGTGATATTATGACTACTGTTCCAAAAAAACGCTAATTAAGGCATGGGCAAGCTGACACTGGCTTGCCATTATTTTCATACCTATAGATACTGAGAAGTCAAAGGTTGAATAGCAAAACCCAGTTTTCTCAAAATAAAATTTAAAAAAAAATCCCACAATCAAGTTGTGAGGAATATCAGCACATTTGCTAAAGAAAAAACTAAGTCCCCAGAAGAGAAGCCTTCTACAAGAAATGTTATTTTGGGGTTTTTTTGCTGGTTGTGGGAAGGTAGGAAGTGTTCTTTGTTTTTAAATACATAGCTAAATTTTAAACAAAATCTACTGCAAAGGGAGATTTTTAAAGCTTCAGCTTCACTGGCCATCCAGCTCCTTGAAAAATATGCAATAATAATAGTACTTCCAGGCACAGAAAAATCCTGGCATCCAGGTAATTATGTAGGCAACAGAAGAACATGCCCATTATACAGAATAGATAAGGTCTCAAAAAAAAGCTAGATTTGCATGTTAGTGGACAAAAAGTCTTTACCTCGGACCTAAAATAGTTTCAGGGTACAGTCTAAGCAAACTAAAGTAAATTCCTACAAACCAACTACAATTCCTAAATTAGTTACACACTTAAACTAACTAAAAATAAATTCCTCCAAGACCCCACCACACTTTTTCACATAAAGAAACTTATGGAAAGAAACTTACTCTGGCTCAACAGCTCCATGTTGTGGGGTTATAGTGAGGCAGTGAGCTGGCCATGAAAGTTCAAATGTCAACATTCTATTGGAATTGTTGACAATTTGTACATGGCTAGTATCTGCTGTTCCACCTGTAACCCAAAAAAAAAAAAAAAAAAAAAAAAGGCTAACACATAAAAAAATTCACAAAAATGCCCAAGATACAGAGATGCACCAACAAAAATAAAGTATTTTCTGCCCTAATTTTACCTTCACAATACTTTAAAATCTTCATAGGTATGCAGTGCATGCTGTATGTATACAGATAGCACATTACCTCTGACAATTTATCCAAGACTGTGTTCAAATCAAGTCTGCATGAAGATTACTGGCCAACTCACACTTACAAACATATTATGCAGTACAGTTATCTTAATACTAAAGTGGCTATTTCATAAACTTCAAAAAATACTTACCAATAGAAGGAGATGTCAAAGTCAAATACTCAGGTGTAACAGCCCAAGTCTGTTGAGCATCTGATTTATTCTGAACCAGATCATTAGTTTTTGCAGATAATGAAGGACCCTGAGGTCCTTTAACAGGAAGGACGTCCAGACTTGCAGTGGTATGTCTGACAGAGTTCTCAAACCTGAAAAAAAGACTGCATTAAGCAAAAGCAGTAAAAAAATATCTCATGAGTAATTATAATAGCCTACTTTAATTATTTCTCAAAATTTTATTAATAAAGTACAATGTTTTTTACATGGGCCCTCAATTAAATTCAATTCTCCATTAAGTAAAAAACAATTCAGCAGCTGTATCAGGACACAGCTTTTTCACAGAATGTTTGGAAGTGGAAGGTACCATTTAGAATAGAAGGAACTAAAATAAACAATTATCTTCAGAAGACAATAATATAAAATAATTTGAATGAAACATATACAGAGAAAACAAGTACTACAAAGGCAATGCAAGTTGAGTTTCACAGTATGCTGTGCAACACATACTGGAAGCCAGGAGGGACCCTGGAGATCACCCAGTCCAACACTCCTGCACAAAGGAGGCTCAGCTACAGGAGGTTATTCAGGACATTGACCAGCCAAGTTTTTAATTTCTTCACAGATGAAAACTTCACAGCCACTCTGGGCAACCTGTTCCGGTGTCTAACCAACCTCACCAGAAAAAAGTATAATTACATACATATAATTACTAATTATAGTTACAGTACCTGTCCAATTCCAAACGGCATCCAGGAGACTGCTGAAAGCCATCCTGATCACAAGTGGAATATCCGACCACAGAAAGGATAACCCTTTGCATATTTGCATAGAAAAGATGGATATCATTTGTCCCTCGTAGGACATCACATACTAAAAATGAGGGTAATGGAGCAATTCTAGTAAGAAAAATTCTAGAATACTCAGAAATCACACCACAGAGATTCAGGACATAGACCTAGTCAATAATCCATCAGCTAAGAAATCCTAGATCATTCCAAAACTACTTCCTGCAAGTTTAATTATCAGGCATAGCTCAACACTAACATCAAATAAAATATATAAATCTAAATACATACCAATTTTAAACTTTTTATTATACGATATAATAAATACTATATATAAAAAAAGTACAAAACCATTATCATTTATTTTCCAGCTTTATACAAATGCTATATACTAATTTGATTCTATGCCAAATTCGAGTTAAGTTTTACTTTTTTTTCCTAACACTGGCTTAACAACTTCACAGGATACTCCAGAACCCAAGTATCTAATGTTCACTAGGATTTCGCACTAACTAAAACGAATGATAAAAAAAATCTTTACTTTTCCAAGTAAAGACAACATACAATTCATAGGGAAAGAATCAGACCACATTTATTCAGATGTAGTAGCCTTAGAACAGTGAGTAATTCCATATGTGAATATAATAAATTCAAGAATAGGATTTGACAGTAAATTTGTTCATGACACTTATGGGATTGACCAGCTGCGGGGTGCTTTAAGGACCCCTTTAAATATAATATATTGTTACTAATGAATTCCTTACTAACAAGCAGAAGAAAAAGTTACTGAATTTAGGAAGGAAAATAAATATGTATTTTGGTGTCATCCAAGTTGTCTGCCTCTCAATTTTCAAATATATCTGTATACAACAAACTGAACCTTTCTCAATAGTTAATAAGGCAAATACTTTCCAAATAAACTCAGCATTTTTAATGCTATAATATTTACAGACTGGGGTTTCATGCTGCCACGAGAAAACTACAGAAAATCATTTAAATAAATAGGTACTGAATAAAAAAAGGCAAATTCTGTTGTGATAGGTTGACCCTGACTGGATACCAAGTGTCCACCAAAGCCATTCTATGACACCCCTCCTCAACAGGACTGGGGAAAGAAAATACAACAAAACTTTGCCCAATACAGCTGTCCAAATTCAGAATTTTTCTTCTACATTTATTAAAAAAATAGTGAAAAAGTAATGAGGATTCGAGCCAAAAGCACATTTGCCCCATGAAAACAAACATTAGATTTTTCTTTCAAGAAGTCATAGTCTTACCTTCTGTCACAAGCTGCTCCCCTTGAAATTCTTCATCAAATACAATGTTTCTCGATAAGTTGTTTTCTGGGATGATGCGTTTTTCTACCTCAGGTTTATACATCACAGCTCTGTTAGAGATAAACAGGAGATACTAAATTAAACACAGTACTAGAAACAACTAATTGAAAAGATTGGTAAGACTCATAAGAATTCAGCATAATTTTCACTTCATCATTTCTTGACTACACCAAGCTCAAATCTGGGAGCATTCATTTAAAACTGAAGTCTTTTCACAGTCTTAAAATGATTAAAGAAATACCTGCTCTATTGCTGCAGAGTAAAAGGAAACACTGAAATAATGGTTACCATATGTTTGTCTTTCCATACTTGTTCTCTGCTGTCAGTCACACCTACCTAGATTTCTGGTAAGTACATCAGGCATCTGAGTGATGTTTCAATCACCACAGGAAGCAGGAGAATGCTATTTTGGTTACAAGTGAAAGCCTTTTGAGAGGAAAAATTGACTAGTCAATGTCAGACTGGCATCAGGTGCCAGCCAACAGCAGGAACACAGAGCCAAGGAGCATGACTGCCAACAGCACAGAAAAGACTGGGAGGCACAGGGATATAAATAGTCCTGGGAAAAATGGGAGGCTGCAGGTCAGCAAGAGGATATCTGGCACTCAGATAAGGTCAGAGCCATGGAGGAGGAAAGAATACCTGAGCACTACTAACTCTCAGGTCTAAGCTACTTACCAGGCTGCTGACTATATATAATTTTGAAGTAAGGAACTTGAGGCACAAGTTGGCAGAAGAGGCAGAGTATTCATTTCACATTCCTGCCCCTAAGTCCCAAATCATGTTCTCATTCTAGTGCACAATTACAGAATGGAGTTGGACTGGCTAAGAGAACTCAGTCACTGCAAGAAATACACATCTCTTTCAAGTTATCCAGGGGGATTTCAGAGAACCTCCCACCAAGAAACAACCAGCTAGACCACTATTTTCAAGAATCATATGCCAGCCTGCTGACTAATAAAATCAACAAGTCATTTCGCTCACATAACGACATCCAGAATCTGAATTTTAAAAGTTTCCGATAATACCTATGTAGTTGTATTGAGCTTCTAGATGGGTTTTCTGTTGATCTGTAGACCAAAACTGTTCTTTAAGTATTTCAGCCCTTTAAGGAGGATACCATGATAGTAAGCATTGCCTCTCACAAAACAATTCATACAAAAACCAGGAACAAGCATCTTCTAAGACATCTAAAATAAGCCAGTTTCCTATCAAGGTCAGGAACTCAGATATTCCACAAGCTTTTTATTCAAAGTTATGCAGTTAAATTCAGCTGTGTTTAATACTTCTTTTGGATAAGAATATACACAATGACTTTCACACATGGTCAGGCAACGACATTTTAAAGCAATAATGAAATAATGCTGTTTTGAAGTTTTGCATTGAATTATGATCATCGGCACCTTAGTGCTCTACCTAGTCTTAACATTCTGCATTACACTGTACCCCACAGACAGAACAAGTCACAAATGCCACTTATGTCACTGAAAGCAGAGTATGCCATTTCTGTGTGTTTGAGTTATACAAACCGAAATGCAGAATAACATGGCTGCTATTTAAGATCAGAAAGGTATTTTCAATAAGGTTCCTTAGTGTGTCGTGAGCATAATGTTGATTTTATTTTTCTCATGTACACATCTACTCAAACACATTCTTTATCAACAGAATTCAGCAAACCAAGACATGAACCTTGTTCGAAACTTAATGCTCCTGGATTTCACTACTATTCTTTTCATGAGCCTTTCCTTAAAAAATTTAAGTTACATACTCATTAGAAAGAGAGATACCAAGACGGAACACAGATCTCTTTCACCACAAAAAAGGAAACATTTCTCCAAAACCCAACACACTTCAATTAAAGAAAGTTAAAAGAATAAAACCCTTAACTAGGATTGTAGGTACAGTATGTAAGCAAAGCCATGAATGAACAAACCCCCATCAACAACTTACAGATGCAAGACTTAACAGATTTCTACCTATCATCACTGTCTTTTACTTTGTTCTTGCTGGTTTTGGAAGCATGCTAAAACCATGTGTGTGGCAGCACATACCTCTAGTTTTGACTCCTTATTAAACATTTGTCTGTTACAATAGCAAAGCACATCTTACCTGCGATACTGTTGCCTAGAAACTTCATCTCCCCAAAAAAAACATACTGTTGATACCAACATGCTGGTATGGAAGTTCTTTTCCATTGGATTCCATGTTACAGTAATCACCTGATAAAATAAATAGACAACATACTGAAGAAAAAGAAATCTTATTGTTTGTATTAATGTCTGGAATATGAGTCAACAGATTACTGCAATACAAGTGAAACAGGACAAAACAAAAATTAGGTGAGATTTTAATAAAGAACTAGTCAGGCATTTTCATTGATGACATTTAAAATAAATTGATAAAATCTGCTCAGAATAAAGCACTGTACTTACTTCATGAGTTCCCTCTCTCAGTACAAACTTCTCTGGAGACACCGTCATAACCTGAGGATCCATCACTGTTTTTGTCTGCAGGTTTGTCAAGCACAGCACTCGAACATAGGCAGCCCGGGAACCTGTGTTTCTCACGTGGAAGGAAGCTTTCTGTAATCTTGCAGACAGTGATCCTTCCAGTGTAACCATGAAGCTATCAGACAATTTTTTAACATTTTCTAAAATTATATTGCTTGTTCCTCCATATCCAGATAACGGTATCTGAGAGAGAAATAAAAAAAACACCACTAAAAAAATAGTACTTCAAATGAAAAAAGCTTCTTAACAAGTAAAATTTATGTACAACTATGGCAAACTATATAAAGAGTTACAGAAAAACAAATGAAAACGCTAAAAATGTGAACTGAAAAGCCCTTGCAAGAAATAGAAAAGCATAAATTTATTCAATCATTTTCAAGTTTACTTCCAAGTTTGTTTAAGACCTACCTATAGCACAAGACAAGTTCAAATTTTTTTAACACTTCTACAGTTAAAATCTTAGGCTATTTTTAATATTGTACATAAAATATTTCATCCTTCACAAAGGAAAAAATTGCATGTAAAATTGATACTAATGTTCAAAGCATAAAATTTAGTGCCCATATGATTTTAACAAGTGTACAGATATCCATAATATGTATCTTGAATTTTCAGATTTTTGACAGAAATAGCTATTCAGTGCTAGATTTTTCAATAATTAAAAAAAAAAGTACATTTAAAATTATTAGAAGTTGTGTTAGGACTCTTACAGTAAACTTAATTCCTGGCTTTGCTCGAATCCCCAGCTGTTTGATTTCCAGCTTTGCAAAAGAGCAAGTTACTCGAGTAGGTGTAAACATCAGGTAGATGTCAGTGTCTTCTTTGGGATGGATTTTGAGCTCCCAATTACTGGCTAAGCGCTCTTCTGATCCGAATATACTCTGCAGCTATAAAAACAAAGACATCAGAACTGAGTGACCATAACAGGAAAAAAACATAGCAGTAAAACTTACTACACTTGAAAGGAGGAATTAACTTCTTCAAACTCCACATTAACTCCATTGACAATGGTATTTTTAAAGTTGCAATACTTAACATGAAATGAAAAAGACAGAGTCCAAGATACTTTATATTACCACAACGAACATTTCAAGCCTCTCAGTTTAGACAGTTTTTTGTCCTCAGTCCCCACCCCGTCAAGGCTGAATTTTAGCACCACAACGTTAATCCTATCTCAGTGGAAGATTTTAGATAAAAAAATCGGAACGTTTGAGGGAAAAAGGGGATATAAGTCAACACA
Source organism: Oreocharis arfaki (assembly GCA_013398015.1). Classification (NCBI taxonomy): domain Eukaryota; kingdom Metazoa; phylum Chordata; class Aves; order Passeriformes; family Paramythiidae; genus Oreocharis; species Oreocharis arfaki. The sequence continues at coordinate 66,286 of VZRR01013400.1, read as the reverse complement.
GGTTACATAACAAAAAGACCCATCAGCCATGGTAATTCCTAAAGGCTGATTCCATTTTTTCTATCCTCATCTAGACTCCCTCCTGCAAGAAGGACCAGTGATGGACCACTCCACCAAGTCCTGACTCTGTTGTGATACAGCAGCTTAGAGAGCTGTAAACTGAGCTCCAATTTGCTGCAGCACTCTTGCTTCAGCTGCTCCCAAGGTTGCCAGCGAAGTTTAAGCCCTGCTACCACATTCACCTTGGCAGTCTCAAAACAAATACACAGCCTGCTAACACTTCAGGGCAAAAACATTTTTATTATAAACATAGCCTAGTAACTGTCATAAACACTAAAGAGAAATTTTAATGACCACCTGGAAGGAGTCTCGATCCTGGCCTCTTATCGACAATCTTAAATGCTGAGTCACAGATGGAGAGTCATTTCTTAGAGTTAACTTCTTCTCTCTGAAAAATACGTTTGGTTAGATTTTACAGCACATACAAATTAACTGCATATATTTATTCATGGAAACAATGGAACTGGGACACTCAATTTTGAAGTAATTTAATGGAAAAAAATCACTTTTTGGAACAATAGAGTATGCTAGATAGAAAGTTATTTCTGCATTGTCAAATTTACATCCCCTACACTGTTATACACCACAACACACGAATACTCATATAGCAAAACAATCCCCAAATATATATATATTTTTAAAAAACCAAACAAACTGTATCTATCTTTTCTGAAGTCCAAATACTGCACTTAACAGCCTGAACTTTGAAACCAACCAGCAACTGTATCAATACAAAAATTCCTTAAAAATCCCCACTTAAGGACACAGTTATGACAAGATTCCCCAGAGACACTTAGTTATGCAGAAACAGGCCAGAGCAGTTTGGCCCAGATTCACTGGAACAGTTGTAAAGAACTAAATTCAGGATAAGTTTTCCTTTTCATGTACTTCTCAATGTAATAGCAACACCGGAAGTTATGGTCATTTGAAAGAATCAGGTTGACTGAAAAATAAGTTTCTTTTCTCTGTGATAGATCCTAGCATTGACCAGGCTTCTGGTACTGAGAGCTTTCCTCAGCAGAGGTAGGAAACAACTCCAGCAAGAGCAAGTGCCTTTGTCATTTTAACATTGACAGATGAATTTGACAAGCCCTAAAACTGCTAAAACATAAGAGAATAGATCATGCAGCTGGAATCAAAGAGAAGGACAGAGAGAGAAAAGCCTCTCCTTATCAACGCTGGCAGATACTCCTTTGTACTCTGCTGAAACCATACTTATAGAAATAATTTCAGCTTCCTAAAACCAACAGTTCATCAAAACTGTTTTACAGGAGGAACAGAAAATAAAAAGATAGCAGCCTACAGGAAAGAAGCAGTAATTCCCAAACACCAAATAACCAGACCTACTGTAAGAAGCACACTACATTAACAAACCGGAAAAACAGAAATACAGCTATCAGAAACAGAAATACAGCTATCAGAAACAGTTCTTGGCTACAAAGGGATTGGTTTTAAACCACTGGGAACATCATTAGTTTCCTCAAAAAGTTCAGTATCAACCAACAGTGGATTAGTCCCTCAAGTAATAATCACTAGAAGTTCAGAGATCTGCAAAACTTGCAGACTTAACATATAAAAGAAGCAAAGAATATCCTAACAATTATGAACAGTTTCACTAAAGCATAGAATACTGAATCTATAAACTTGAAACTCAAAAAGTACAGTCAAGAAGTAGCCTGAAAGATAAAGCAAATCATAATTAGGGACAAAACAGATTCTCCATCACTAGAAGTTTTAACATTGGAACACATTCAAATCAAGTAAGAGATGTTCAACAGTTTATGCTATTCAGATAGTCAAATTACATTACACAGACTGGATTCTGTTAGTTGTAATGGAAGAGATGAAGCATAATTTATCTCTAGCAAGAGATAGGTATCAAAAGAACCAACAGAATTTTTCTATCAACTTAGTTGAAAAATACTTTTCTCTTTATTTCTACTTACATGACATACTAAACTTACAGAACCAGATATTCTAATGATAACTAAAGCGTCCTCGAGAATACATAAAGCTCAAACAAGATCAGTTTGTTTACAAAACTTTCTTGCACAAGAAAAATAATTGTAATATACTGTTTCTTTCACTAGAGGCATAGAACAAATCCCTGTGAATTATCAATGCGAATAGAAAATTTTTTAAAATTTCAAATAAGTGCAATATAAAACACTAAACTTGATATTCTATATGAAAGGCTGTCCAACTTATACTTACACTGATGATCCAAGTGATACAGCTCCCCAGGCAATGAACTGCTTGTTGGAGAGGATGGGTGGAATGTCTGAGCACCCAGCAGCTGTAGACACAGGTCTGTTTTTCCCAGATTCCACCTCACCTTTTATCATCACTTCATACTGAGGCCCAGATGGCAGCACAAGGATTTTCAAAGTACTTTAAAAATAAATAAATAAATTTAAATCCCACAACAGAACAAGATTAGCTGATGAAATCAAAACGTAACTGGGGAAAAAAAATAGATAGAGGAAAATACAAATACTTTTTATTTTATGACAATGGCCAGCTTTAGGCATAGCAAAATTTAAATCCTTTGAGCTGTAAATATACATGCCACATGCACCTCACACAGACTTCTGAAGTATTTAATCTGGAAATGATTCAGACAAGTATTTCAGAGACTACAGCTCAGCAAATTATTTTTTGTCCATACTAATTTCTAATTATTTTGACAGACTAATTTGAGAAAGAAGCAAAGTCTGTAGATTAAAGAGATGCCTTTTGAATGCCTTGAGAAACTTCATTGAATTTTTGTATGAAAAATTCATACATGGTATGAGATACTCAAGAGCATGACGGAAGGAAATCTAGCTTTTAAATGATAGGCTGAAGCATTTCCTATGGCACAGACACACTTCAAGTCAAGAACAAAACTCAAGAACCTCCATTCTAGCTGCCAGTGAATCCCTATGAGGCCTGCTGACAAAGCCCTGAATCCCATCAGCAGGGAACATGGACCCTCATTACTGCCTCAGTTAGGTTATTAGTCTTTTGGTAGCACTTTGACATAGACTACAAAGTTTTCAATTCGCCTGAGTACCTCAAGCCTGTAAAAATTCAGCCTATCCGATAGGATCATATGGCCACTAGCACAGAACTTCTCACTGTTTAAATTAAATGCACTGGAGAGGCCTGGTTAAGCTAGATACTGAAGTTGAGCATATTTTAAAGATACTCCTTTGTACATTCTTGTTCTATCATAGCAGAAACTGGAAAACATTTAACAAGAGAGGAAAGGCTGCTCTGGAGAAATGAGTCAGAACCCTGTCTCTGCCAAAAACTCTCACATGACATCTTAATGATCACTTGAACCAATCAAGTCTATTTTGCAGAATGAAGTTCAACAGGTGCTAATGAGCAAAACTATGAATGCTTCTTCCATCTGCAAAAGGAGCATGTACATTAGTGTTGTACAGAACAAACTTTTATCTGATTACAGCAGACAAAAGAATACTTATGATCCCGATCTATTCTTGAGTTTTTTCACATGTAAAACAGAAATAACATTTCCCTTGCCTCAGCAGAGAGAAAAAGAGGGAAGCAACTGAAGGAGCTGCTGACAGTAAATATTTTGAAGCTTTGTTGTACTTTGGAAATAACTACCATAAAAAGGGCTTCAGGGACTTATTCCATTTGTTTACACTAAACAAGCCTTAGAATATTTCTTGATGGGAAATACTACCTATTCATTCAGCTATACACACCTGAAGAAGCTGATAATCTATAGAAAAGGTGAACCTTAACAAAAATCCTTTTGTAATGGATGAGAACTCTCATGGAAAAAACTGAAGACAGAGTCTCACATATGGGTAAAACTTTCAATTTGTTCATTACTTTAAGGTCAAAAGTAGCTCAGTTTAACACATGCAACACACAATCAGTTATATCACCTTTCTGTAGTTCTTATGCTTTTTGGAAAAAACTGGACAGTCACTGCTCGTTCTTCTCCAGGAAAAAGGAAAAGGCTCTCAGGTTCAACAGCAAAGCAGCTGTCCTGACCTGATGTCTGAAAGCAGGCAAGGGCAAAAGGGAGGGTTAGTTACCTATTTTAAGGGATTCAACATTTCTACAACATGTAATACAATTTGGTTGTGCCCCTGTTGAACATGCAGTTCAGACAATTTGAATACACCTGGAGTCTTCAAAATTTTATCACTTAGCACCCAGTATTATCACTTAATGTGGCATTTGTGACAGGAGTCATATATCCTATTTCCATGTCCTCTGATCGTAGAAATGATGGGCTAACAAACCTCTTTTTATAAAATGGAACCAACTGCTCCTTCTGTTGACTTTGAAAAGCTAGTTGCAAATGTGTTTAGTTATCTTCCAGTCTGGAACCATATTTTCCCATGGATTTACAAAAAGGTCAAGCAAACACACTGTGTATCTGAAAAGAACTCACTCTGTATTTGAGTTGGCAGGACGTACACTGAAAACTCATGCAGTTTTGTTAAAAAATACAGATGTTTCCAATGCTAATATTCATCTTTGCCCAAAGCAGTCTTTATGCTACCAGCTAACTAACACCTGCTGTGCAGCACAGGCTTCACTATTTTTACATATAACAAATATTTTTGTTAAAAATTAGTAAAAATCATAAAAGGTATGTTTGCTAAAACAAATATAACTGAAGTTGAGCAAAAGAACACCCACATGCTTTTTCCAAAAATGTAAGCTAATCTCTTTGCCATCTTTCATTCCCTTTACATAAACTTGTAAAGCTTTTGTCAAACCACAGAGCTGAGCTAAAATCCCAAGGCTCAGCTCTAGCTTCAGTACAACACAAACAGCATAAAAATCATGATTTCAAGAGGGAAAACCAACCTACCTCAATTTTCAAATATACACTAATGTTTCCAGCATTTTTCAATGGCAGCTGCTGCTTGACTGTTGAACCCACACTAGCAGACAGACGTATCTTCTGTAAAAATTAGGTAAGTGTGTATGTTTGTATATATATACATACACATAATAAAATGAAACATTACAAAAGCAGAAGGCTAGGAAAGACAAACTCTCTTGAAATACACTTTGTAAATATATACAAACCTGTAAGTCCTTTGGAGCATGTATCCTTGCTGTTCCAGCTCTTGCTCGGAGAGAAATACTTTTAATGACAGTGCTAGGTCCTGGACTATCCACTTCCACATCCACCCTCGCCAAGAACTCCTCTGCTGGACCCAAGGAATCTAGGAACAATTGCATGAGTAACAAGAGCAAGCAAGTCATCCAGCAGCAAAGGCCATTCCTATGGATGCATGTCTCACTTCAGCTACTCTTCAATCTTAACATATTTATGTGGTGATAATAACAGAAGCTTGCTCATTACTCCTGCAACACCTTTTTCCTCTTTTAAATAAAGTCTCACGGGACCTTACTTAAGATTTCTACCTTTTCATCAAATGTGACTGAAATTGTCACTAATGCAAACAAAAAAACCCATCCTACGACACTAGCCAAACTAGTTGATATCTGTACTATTTTCTATTCAGGAAGCCAGAACAATCCAGAGGTTTCTTCAAACTTATTATCTATTTTGCAACTAATGCAATGGTTTCTTAAGTGATGGTTTAATTCCCTCAGTAAAAGAAGTAACAGAAATTCCACAAATCTTGCAGTACAAATTTTCTTACAGCTTAATACTGAAGTATAAGTGTGCCTGGTAACACATAAAGGATTGAGACATAGAGGCATTCTGCCTCCTACAGTTACTAAAAATTAATGTGATAGCTGAAATAGTAGTGCACACAAACCAAACATGGTTTTCAGTTTGCAGTCTGTCCTGCAATTCTAACACGCTTATATGTTAAAACCCAAATCTGTTTCAGTTGAAATGAAAATCAAATTACTATACCTGAACAAGAAATTTGTTTCTTAGGTGCATGGAACAGAACCCAAACTGTTACAGCTTCAGGATCCTGAAATAGAAATTTGTTGACTCATCTTATGCAGAGGGAGAGAATCATTAAGAAGAAGCAACAAACAAACAAAACACCTACAAAACCGGAACAAAACTGCTCAGAAAGGTACATTCACCAAAAATCATTACTATGAACTGAAATATTCAGCACTGTCATTTCAGAAAGCAAGTAAAAAGAAGAATAAGCCAACTACAAACTACTCACTTGGCCATCATAGCTTGCATGTATCACGTGATTTACAACTGATGGAGCTGCTGTCTGAGAAACTGCATCCATTTGTTCATTAGAAGTGTTAACTGGTTCCTTGGAAAAGGTGAAGCACCGCCAGGCTACAGCATTCTGTCAAAAAGAAAAAGAAGTATTACAAGTATTAAATCTCTTATGGTCAGTAACAGCAAGGCTGACAAAACTGAGAAATGAAAGACAAGTTTTGAATGATCCAAGTAGTTTGGAAAAAAAAAATCAAGAATTAGCCTGTAATTTTGGTAGGTATATGATAGACCAGCAAACCCTCCAGAAACAACAGGAAATCCTTTTGCAGCAAAAAGGGACAAGCAGAGTCTTGTTAGCTTAAGCCTTCAAGAAGTTTGGCTGCTCAAGACCAAACACCACTAGTCCTCGAGACAACCTGATCCACCTTAACATAAGGCCAGTTCTTTCTTGTTCCCCTGCATAAGGAAACAACGCCAGCTCTTCCCACAGCACAAACCAGCAGTCAGCCTAGCCTAGCCAAAAACCCGAAAACTGCATTGCCAGAGAGGCAGAGAAGATGACATTAAGACCTCTCAGACAGGCTATTATTTTGCATGAGACAAAGCAGATAGAAGAGTCCTGCTCTTGCCCCTGCAGAAGAAGAGGGAATATGTTAAACTCGCTTTACAAGTAGCAAGCTTGGCTGCTTGTTTGAACAGTCAACTGTTCCATTTCAAAAGCGGAATATGTCTCCAGCTTCTCAAAGAGAAGAGGGAAGCTTCCAGCTTCCCCAGCTTCTCAGAGGGAGGTTTAGGCAATACAACCTTTACCCTATCTGCTGCCCTGTGCTATCAAAGCAAGCATCAGCGGTGGAATCCCATGGCTAAGCTATAAAAAGTAACCAACAGACATGAAACAAAACACCATACCTATCCCAGAAGCATTTTTGTTGGTACCATTACAGCAGAATCAGATTACCACCCTGCAAAAACTATTTATTTCCTGACTAACAAAAGACTTCTTGGGAACCTTACATCTACTGTCCAAGCTATATTTCTTAATGACATACATAACAAAGTGTTTGGGTATTAAAATTCAGTATCACAAGATGTTAACTCTCACATACAGGAAGTTTACTGTACTTACTGCATTAATAATAAGTCTAATTGGCACAAAAGCATGGGTTTTGTTGATAAGTTTTAGGGGAAGAGCCTTCCAACTGCCAGAATTCAAGTCACCAAAATCCAGGCAATCTCCTTTTCCAGTTTCCACCTAGTTTTAAGGCAAAGCAGAACTTAGAAGAAAGGAAAACCTTCAAAACACACTACCCTACAAAAGCACGAGAAAAGAAAGGATGTTATTCACATATTCCACACTCTTTATGCTATATCCACATGTAATACAAATCTTCTGCCAGGGGTAGGAGGAGTTTAAGAATCCTGTTTTCTATTATACTAGAAGGGGTTACAGCCAATTGGCTCTCTCCCATGCATTTTGCCTCAATCAATGAGGCCAATCTTAGTGTAGTGCTCATCCACCAAAATCCAGCACACAATCCAATTATTTTGGATAATTCAAATTAAAAGTAAGTTTAAACCGTGATTATTGCTAGCAAGAAATGTCAGGTTTGGATAGTTAAGTCATTTTAGCAAGTTAAAAGTTAAGAAAATAACTAAGGGGCCCACTAATTTTTGCTAGCTTAAAAACATTTAAGTGTCACGATCTGCAGCAAAATACAGCTTTTATTTGGTACTTTTTCCAGTCTCAAGAACATAACAAGACATGCAGAGACTGAGCATAGGGTTTAATTTTAATTTGAACTTGACACAAGTTTGAACTATATACTATGAAGAACACAGAGAATGGACATGTAAAAGAATAAAAAATGCATTAAAAATAAATAATTTATGAAAGAAACGTAAAAAATTATATCCACTGATGTGCATTCATTACTTTAAAACACACACTTAGCCCAAAGAAAGTTAAAAGACAACCTTAAATGAAAAAAACCCAAACAATTAGCTGTGGCTGATGACTGAAAATTTTACTTTCATCAACCATGTCACAATCTACCATGTAATTTGTTCAGACACCTCCAAAATTATCATCAAGCCTTTTTCTGCCTGTCCATACTCTTAAATCTAGGACTGCATTAAGTCAGATTTAATTTTTAATGTCACACTGTCTCCCACCTGGTTGTTCTTCATGAAAAGACACAAGACAAAAGCATTTTACACATCCACTTACTTTTAATTTTTCATTAGTCCAAAATAAGAAAATATTATCTACAATCATAAACAAGCTAGAGGTAGTAAGAAACCAAGACAAAGCCTTCTTGATGTAACAAAAAAAGAAATCCTTACAATTGGAAACAAATGCTTTTTGTTACATTTAATGCCCAATCCAACACACCGAGAAAGCATTAGACATTTAAGGTCTCATCCAGACCTTAGACATGTAAGGTCTCATCCATTTCATTGTCTTTCAACAATGAAAAAGTAATGCATTTTAACTTATTCTTTTCACACAGAATCCTTCATTTCTAGATAGGTGCTTTTCCACCACTGGAACTTCTCAAACAGCAATAAGTTTCTCAATTTTTTTCTTATATTCCCACTTAAAACATATGAAATTCCAGGTTTCTTTTTAGGAACAACCTTGCAATCCTATTATTTTCCAGTGTCATTGGATCATTCATAAAATTGCAACAACAACAAAAGATCCACAATAAGCAGCTACTTACTTCTAAATTGGGATTTTCAGCAACTGCTGTCAGAACTACCCTGCTTGCCAAAGCTTCTGACTGAACGATTGTCTCGGCATCTGCAGAAACTGGCCAAGATGAAACATTGAGGATACACTGGAAGATCCCCGCATGGGAAGGTAAGAAAAGTATTTTCAGGTCATTGGTAGAGTAGGATCCTACAATGGTTTTGTTCTTGAAAACCAGACATTGATATTTCATAGGATCCATCTGAAAAACAAAATACCTGTCATTTTCAACAGGCCTTTTACCACAAGACATTTCCTTTCCAAACACCACATCTGTCCAGCACCACTGCTTAACACAGAACTTTTGTATATATTGCGCCTCCATTTAATTAATGCATCTTCATATCCATGGCCCATTTCCACCCCACTCAACTGCAGGCCTTTTCTTTTAATTTAAGCAGAGAAGTCAGCCTGAAAATTGCTGAGGTGTCTTTCTACCATCTAGTGAAAGACTGACACTGGAAAAATTAATTAATAAGTAAAACCCTGATTTTTGAGAAAGAATAGCAGTGTATCTCAGAGTTGACTGAAAAAAAATGGTTTTAATCACGCTGTGCAAACAAATGCATGTATTTGTTCATGGAAACAACTGTAAAGCAATTTCATTTCAAAAATCACCTCTTGATACAAGAGAATTGCTGGTTACAGGGGCTGCATAAAAGCCCCATGACACTGATTAGAAAATTATGAACAAAATCATTATTCTCATACACACACATATTACATATATACATGAACACACAGAATTGTGGCTTGATGTTCTTTAAAGAGGAAAACATTCCGAGAAACAAGATCAAAACCAGAAATCATACTCCTGGAAAGACATGTGCTACATCTGCTGGAAAAACACACCTAAGGAGGGATGTGATCAGGATTTCTAAGACTTACAAGCTGCAGTATTTAAAGTGAATCATTGTCTGCTATTCCTCAGCAATATGGACCAAATAAAAACAGCAAGAACCATATTCAGAAAGGAAAAAAGCAATAGTTCATACAATCTACAACGGAACTGAAATGTGGACAACACTACATAATTTCAACAGATTCACTAGATAAAGAGCAGTCTACCAAATACTAGCAAGAACAGAAATAACATCTAACACAAAAGTTACCAAGTGTCAAGCTGCCAGAAGCTCAGAGTTTCCTGTTCTGTAGTTATATTCTTCTCTACTAAGTGTATTCATCAATTAAAAAATTAATCATTCTGATGGACCTTGAATCTAACCCATTCTCATGTTCTCAAGAATCATGTTACCATGATAACAGAAGTATATAGAATTTAACAAAATTCAAGTGCAAGACAGACAATTTATGGCCTACAAGCTACCTACAACCCACAGAACAACCCATATAACTTGAAGCCTGCTCCAAATATTTCTCATTCTCCATCACTCAAGATCTCCTGATTTCAAGAAAAACAGGAGCAAACTGCCAAAAATGTTTTAGTAGTAACAGCCCTAAGCATGGATGTTTTCTAGCCTAGGACTTTTCTTGCATACAGAAAGGTGGGAATGAATAACTCATAAACTTCAAACCTTCTACACTTCATGCACAATTCTACAGATCAGTCGCTTCATGTGGCTTTTACCTCACAAAGTCTAATTGTTGGAGGAAGTCAGGTGACCTGGCTAAAGAAAGCAGCATTGCTTTCGTACATATTAACTATAAAACAGGGGAAAAATTACAAATCTGTAGAGAGGGCCATAATTTTACATATGACATCTGGTAAGATTACAGTGTTATTCACCTTTGTTAAAAAAAAACCTCTTACCTTTTCCCCATTAATTGAAATGCTGAGTATTCCAATGCTGACCTGCAACCACCGGTCAGTTGGGTTATAAATGCTAAGAACTGTCTGTGATGCAATTCCCACACAACAGGCATTAGGGAACTTCAGTTCTTCTGGTACTTTAATATGTCCTTTGGAAGAAAATATGCTCCTGTTAGTCACAAATACTTAAAAGCAAATCAGAACTCAGGCTGCCACCAAGTTTATGAACTCATCTGACAAATGCTTCATAATGGCAAGGAAACGTTTGACTCCTACAGTTCTCATAAGAATGCTTTCCACTGGAAATCTGAAATTTCAACCATTTCTAATTTGCATCTTAAAGTTCTACTGTCACAAAAATGAATACTTACAGAAATGGGACATTCCATGCAGACCCACAAAGTATATATATACACACCTGATATACAACACTCAGGGCTCACAATTTAATCAGTACTAGCCCAACTCGGAAAATTTGAACATTAGTATTACAACACCTTATTAGTATAAAAATTAGTATAACACCTTGGTAGTATAAAAATAGGCAAGGAGTATTTCACTAATTTAAAATGCACTAACAAGATCAATTATTTGGAACAATCAATAAACAAGCTCTAAACTGTCACAGATTCAAATCTTCAATGCCACTAAGCTTGTCATTCAGACTGAAAAATTAGCTAGAAAAAAAAGCATAGCAAAAAACAACTAACAAGATTGTAGGTTAAAAGAAGTTTTTAAAATTAAATAGTCATTCGTGTTGCTTAGGTTTAGAGCTAAGTCTAGATACAGAGTAACAATAGAAAGGACAGAAGACACTTGGCAGCTTGTCTTTCCCTTCACAACCAGCAAACAGTTTGAACCTTCCACGGGGTTCAAACTCATAAGGAGTTTTGGCCTTCACTAACTGCTAATACCAAATTAGGCTGGAAATAGAAATGTCCTCTACTTTCCAGATAAAATACAACGGAATTTCAAGAGCATGACTTGTCTAGTTTGAACTGAAGCTAGGATATCTCTTCCTCCTATGAAAGATGGTTCTAAATCCTTTACACAAACACAAAACTACTCAATATTGAAGAATGCTGAAATTCTCCTGAATTATGAGAAATGTTTTTTCAAGACCATTAGGGAAGCTGTAAGAATAGACACTGAATTCAGAGAACATCATTAAACAAGGAAAACTAGTAACAGGGTTTGCATAAACAATAATTGCAGTTACACTTAGTACCATCTTAATTTTATTTACGATAACATAAGCAACATCGCTATCACCACTCCTGTCCACAGCTGTATTTCAAACACACTGTAAAAAACACACTTACCAATACCAGGTGACTTTGACAACTCCCACTCACTTCTGCCAACTCCAAGAGGCTGTCCAGTACATGGTTTTATATTTAAGATATTATTATTCCATGAAATAGGGTGTGAATTACAAAGTGAAACTGCACCCAAAGAGCCAGGACCAATATTTGGACCTAAAGGAATTCCTAACATAAGTGGATTCTCAACATGTCCTGCTGGGATACTACCACAAGGAAGCCCTGCTGGAAGGCCAAAACCTGCAGAGCTGAAGCCATGAAACTGAGACAGAACTGCATTTCCTGTAGGTTGTATAGTTCCCAGATGCTGCTGTGCAAATGGAGTTGTTGCTAGAGAATGCCCTGTAAGCAAGGTGGGAACAGAAGAAGAAATTGCTTGACCCTCAGAGGTAGTGACATGGGATTTAACAGTTGATACAGGAACACACTGTTCACCAGATGGGTTTTGATGGCATGGCAAACAGGTGTTTAATCCAGAATAAGGAGGTAACATATTCAGAGATGGTAACCCTTGTCTCTGTGCTTTGCTTGTTTGATCCTGACACACTTCTTGTGCATCAACGTTGACAGAAAGTGGCTGAAAGGTGCAGAGTTTACTCGGTAAAGCTGATTTAACATGGTCTAGCTCTTCATGATTTGCTGGTGCATTTGAAGGAACAGATGGAAGCTGCTTTTCATTCTTCAGAAAACCTTCTTTGGCCAGTTCTCGGGCCAGTACATTATCAAGTTTTCTTTGAAGACCAGCAAGTCCATTTTCTTCTCGTTTCTGGCCAATACTAAGTACTGCTTCTTTTCTACTTTTTTGACATGAGTGGTCTTCTAGATTTTCCTTTGTATGTTTCTGAGGAGGAGTTGGGCTGGCCCGAATTATTGTTGTGCTTAGTTCATCAGCATTTTCGTCCTAGGAAACAAATATAACACGCAGTATTACATATTTTAGAAAAGCAAGAGGGTACATAAGACAGACCTTAATGCTGGTACTGCCTGTTCAGGAAACTTTCCTGTCTGATCCTTACTGGTATTGCCACTCAATATAAACAATCGAGTTTGTCTTGTCTGAAGTTTTACTTTTGTAACTGTGGCTCTTCACCTTGAAAAAAAGGAAAACCTGCAACTTCAACCTGGCTGCTATCCTAAAGACACATTCTACTGGGTCTGGTCGAGATAAGAGCTGATTTTCCTCACAGCGGTCTCTGTGGTGCTGTATTGTTAGACTTCTGTTCAAAACAACACTGATAACACACCAGACATACCTGCCAGATTTATAAAAAAAAAAAAAAAAAAGAAAAAGAACTGAATGGCCTTGAACCAAATCACTAACCAAAAAGGATTCAAGGTGCATGAAAATGCATTGACACATTTGCTTTGTGCACTCACACAAAGAAATCATTCAAGCCCAGAGACCTGCCATTTTGACAGGTATGGTGTAGCTGGAATGAGCACTTACATGCATGTAAGTCAGAAAAGTTCTTCAGGTTTTGTCTGTCTGTTTTTTAAAGTTCCATCCACAATTACACACACTTTGGAAGGGGGGAGACATAACACAGACTCCAGATTCCAAGGAATGCATAAATTCAGATAAAAGATTGCCAATTATTTTAATCAACGTTAGACTGCAAGTCTGAACACAAATCTCACCCTCAGTGTATATTCTTTTCTAAAACAATAAAAGCAGTCAGAATGACTGTCGGAGGTAAAAAATTATAGTTTCAGTCCTGAAAAAAGTAGTACAAGCTACATTATGTATTTATAAACATTTCTTCAGAAAAAAAAAAAACCAAGAAAAGTATTCTCCTAACAGCTGAAGTTGAACAGCAAGGGAGCCTCAGGTGTCATGAAAGCAGATACAGATCCCGCTAATGGAATACTACTGGAATACCACACCACATTCCAAAAACAGAATGACTTAATGAGAAATTAGGGAAAAAAATGAAAGGAAAAAATACATCAACTCTAACATTTTCAAAAGTTCCTAGTTCTTTGATTGTTTTACTATGTTTGTATTTATTAGAGTGTGTGCATTTAGTACAGTTGATACCAAAATTCAAGTTTCTGAAAAACTCAGAAGCTGGAAAGAAGCAGAATATCTTTTCCCCATGCACAGCATATCCTAAAGTGGAAATATGGATCCATAAGGATCCTTAAGGCTTTTAAAGCTTTTCTAATTTAGAATGACCTGTAAATTTTGGTTTAGGGGCAAAGGGTAGGTGCTGTTTTGTGTCTCTTACCCAGTATGTCTCTGGATTATGTATCGCTGCTGTGCTCTTATGAGTACTGCCAGGTGCAGAGACATAGGTTAACCTGCTCATGCTTGGACTCGAGTAAACAGACTGAGGTAGCACATTCTCTTTGCAAGGAGATTCCTGACAACGTGATGGGCAAGTAAAGTCCTTTTCAGATCTGAAAAAGAGATTCAAAGTATGCCAATATTAAAATACATCTTAATGCCGCCCTCAAGAAAATCAATTAAGGTTACACATTACCTATACTATTCTAAAAGTCAACCCTCTTAGCCATTCTATTAAATGCAGTCAGTAGAAATGAGAAATCAGTTCTCAACTAACCTTTAGAAGTTCTGGCTTTGGTGTACATAAAACTCATTTTCATTCTATATAAATCCATATAGGTAAAGCATCAGAGTTCCACAACTGAACTCAGATGCTACAGCCACAGAAACAACACAACTTATTGAAAGAAAAAGAGGTGAATCAATATACTCATATCTAACTAGATTAAAAAGTCAAATGAAGTCAATTAATCTCCCAGGCATCACACATTAGTTTCCTATTCACTGCTGAGATTCTCTTGATTTCAAACACCCGAAAACACAGGATCTCTCACCACTTTGGTCAACAAGAAAAGCTAACATGACAACCATTAAAGTCACTGACAATTTTAACCAGAAATCCTAATATCTATATAACATGCCTGCAAAAATACATCTACTCCTGCACATATTAATTTCTGAGAAATGCCAGACGGCCTGTAATTCTAATAACACATACAAAACACAAGCTGTGGTTAAATACCAAACAATGAACTTAAAAGGTGAGTCAGGGAAATCGGTTGCCTCATCTTTTTATGAGGCAGCACACAACCATTAGCTGCTGGCCATGTTTATGTTTAAGACTACGGAATTAAGTTAGTTGTAGTCTTATGAGACATTTCTATGGGAATTCATTTAAGAAACATTGTTCTTTCAGTTGGTAAGAAAACCTTAAACCTTGGACACACAAAATACAAAATAGTCAAAAGCAATACAAATATTTCTACCCATCCTCTCCCACAACAAGCAATGATACAAATCAGAGAACCAAAAGAAGTGAAATACTTCTAAGTTTAAAAACACATCTCCATTGGTCTATAGAATGTCCAGCTTAGTGTATAACGAAGTCTCAGCCTAACAAAGATCTTCTATAAATCTAGATCATGGTCAACATTCAAACTAAAAGATGATCACTCAACAATCCTCATGAAACACTGATTCTTATAACCTGCACCAAGAAATTTACCCTGAAAAAGCTGTTCCAGAAGTCTCACTAGGAGAAGAGTGAATCAGAGGTGAAGTTGAAGGTCTGAAGCTATACTGCTCATCCTCCAGAGGTAAGTCACATTCAGGTAGAATGGGTTTATGCTCTGGCAAATAAACAGAATTTAATAACTGTATTTATTTATGGACAGGAAACAAGTCTGCTGTCAAGAAAAGCCTTTTCAACAACTAATTGCATTTATATAGGTTTACTTACCAGTACTGTTCTGGGAAGATGGGGAGAGCTTCTCAAATGTTACATGTTTTGCATTCCCACCAAGAGGAGTACTGGCATCCTTGTTTCTCTTCTCTATATTGGCATTTTGCTTCCTCTCATCATTGTTCAATTTCTGCATAGACTTAGCTGTTGTAGGACTTAGTGAGACATATTTACTAGATTGCTTGGCAGGTTTTAAGTTGCTGAGGGATGGAGTATTTCCTACACTTCCCTCCACCAAGTCATTACATGGCTCAGGAGCAGCATTTGCTGCTTGATCTACTGTTTCTCTGTCTTCCCCTATACAACGAGTACTAGTGAGATTGCTGTTCCGGTAAGCAAGCAGATTTCGCTGTGCTGCTTCCATTTTGGCTGCTAAGGGAATTCCATATGTGTGGGCTTCATTTCCATTAAGTGTCTCTGATCTAACATCAGCACCCATTGACTGTAAATGTTTACTATTCACCAAATCTGACAACTTTTCTGAATATTGAACATTATCTGCAAGTACATCTTCACAGCTGGGAATACCAGACAGACTAGAAAAATTCTGACTGTCACTTTCTTCAATAAGACAATCCAGCAATCGCTTCTCTATTCCTTGCTGTTTGCTGTGATTATTCGTCAAGTCTTCTGCAAGAGCATCCTTATGTTTATCTTTACTCAGTAAAAAAGTATCAGATGTAAGGTTCTGGACAGATGCTTCGTGTTTCACAACACTCTCATACACAGATTCATGTCTGTTCTCATCTGTTTTTTTGAGGTATTTTTCCATATCAAATGCACTATTTTCCTCATTGCTGGATAATACCTCATTAGCAGAGAGTTCAGCCTCTTTAACAACTCCAGGAAGGACACATGTTCTTTTACTTTTATTGGAGAGTGCCATCATCATAGCAGCTAGCTGGGAAGGTTCAGCACTGGTGGAAGCATTAGCAATAGCATTTGCAATTGTGGTGATACTCAAGACAGAGTCAGAATGATTAGATAAGCCATCCTCAAACTTGTCTTTATAAATTCCATCCTACAACAGAACAAAATGAGTTAAGAACCACAGCAAGAAAATTTTTGTTCAGTGTTTTGTTTCTTGTTTGCATTTCAGGATATGGCAACATATTAACTTTTTTCACTGATGCATTTTTAAACACCTGTCAAGAAGGAACACTACCATAGACATAATTCTCATTCTCCTGATTTTTTAAGTCTACTCCACAAAGGCTTTTTTAGATTAAATAAGTATTGCCTGCTAGGAAGTCTTAGTTCCTGCAAAACTTTTAAAATCCTAAAATGCTTTACTTCAGTTGAAAGAACTGGGAGTAAAATCCTATCAGAGACAAACAGCAGAGAAGTTACCGTGACCAAATACACAGTAACTTCCCAACTAACTTTTAATCATCTGCCTCTACAGAGAGAAGACAGAGCTATTCCTACAGCTTTCTCTATCACTCAAATCTGATTTCTTCTTTAGTTTTCACACTGGCTATTCTTAGCAAAGGGTACAGAGTAGGTAGACAGTTATGTCCAGAGCCCAGTTTCTTTCTATCTCTATCAGATGGACACAGGCTCAGGAAGAATTGATAACACCTGTCCTCCTGTAGATAGGCATGCATGACTTCACAACATCCTCATTAAAAGACAGACAAAGCATGGAGCAGACAAGTACACCATGACTGGACTGAAAACTAGCTGAACTGCCAGGCTCAAAGGGTAGGTCAGCAGCACCGAGCCCATCAGGAGGCCAGTCACTAACTGGTAGACTATCCTGAGAATCAAGACGGGGCCAATACTGCTCCACAACTTCATTAATGATGTGGATGATGGGGCAGAGCGCACCTTCAGCAAGTTCCATCATCATACAAAATTGGAAGGTATGGCTGACACGCCATGAGAGTCAGCTGTCATTCAGAGGGGACTCAACAGAAAAGAAAAACGGGCTGAGAAGTTCAAAGGGAAATGCAGACCAGCATCTATGGAGGAATAACCCCAGGCGCCGGTACAGGCTCTGGGCCAGCCAGCTGAAAAGCAGCTTGGCAGAAAAGGACTTGAGGGTCCTGGTAGACAGGAAGTTGACCACAAGCCAGGCAGAGAAGGTCAACAGCATCCTGGCCTGCATTAGGAGGAGCGTTGCCAGCAGGCTTAGGGAGGTGACACACACAGACAGGGAAGGTAGATATCTAGGATTACTAAATTGAAAAGACACCTTTATTCAGACCTGCACCATGTTCATATTCTTAAATTCTATCAACTAAAAGATTTTATTCCCATGCTAAAGATAAGTTGTTTATTAGAAAAATAGAAGGGGAAGACACAGGTGAAATTCAGAAACTTGATCACAGAACAGCAACAGCCCAGAGTCTCTGAAAAACTACAGGCTGACAGACTGAGCAATTCCAAAAGTGAAGTTAGAAGAAAAAGGAAAGTGAGATGGTGATAGTAACATCTGACTTACTACAGGATCATGCCATTCTAATGAAACTATACTAAGAAACAGGGGCACCTATTAGGATTCAAATGATCAACATAAAAAGCAGTGAGCTGATACAAAAGTCCAAATTTAGCTGTATTCAAAGAAACAATAAAAATTGGAGTAATTTTAATTTTGTTTCAGTTCATTCAAGAAAAGAAACATACAAGACAAATACCTTTGCTTTACTTTTGGTAGCAGCTTCTGTATTAATGTTTTCATGTATTCCAGCAGCAGTATCCACCCTATGCCCTGAACCTTCAGAGCTGGTAAAATTTGCATGTTCTTTTGTTTGTGCTTCTAAGTCATCTAAGAAAAACAAACAAACAAACAAACATGGAATTAATTTACAGTAAGGAAATTGTCTAAAACCCTGCATTCTTGGGACACACATGCTCCCTTAATGCCTCAGAGAAAAAAAGAGCTGTTCCATAGTTACCTGAAAACACTGGAGACAACTGTGAGATCTCTTGGCCAACGTCACCTCCTAATGAATCAGATTGCCTTAGCAAAGCAACAGGCTGCCTTTTCTTGGGGGATGTAATAAAGTAACCAAAAGATGGCTATAAAAAAATAACCCAGAATATAGCATGAGTAAATTTAGTAATTAACAAATAGGTTCAACAGGCTTGCAAAGCAGTTTTGGCCTGAAGTGCCTGCTCAGTATACCTCTCATACCACTAAGAAATAACATGTGCCTCCTAGCATTGCAAATGCCTAATCTAAACACATACACTACACTTCCCAAACACAGATAAAATAAACTAAAAACTGTCATGGCTGAAGCCCAGCTAGTGACTAAGTACCACACAGCTGTCTGCTCACTCCCCACCTCCTGCAGACAGAAAGAATTGGAAAGAATAGGTAAACCTTGTGGGTTGAGATAAGAACAGTTTAATAACTGACATGAGATATAAATTATAATACTGGTAATGAAAAGGAAGGAGAGGGGCATAACACACAAGAGAAACAACTGGTGCACAACACAATTGCTCACTGCGCACAGACCAATACCCAGTCTGTCTCTGAACACAGATCCATGGCTGCCAGCCAATTCCCCCCAGTTCATAGACTGAGCAGGATGTTCTACGATACAGAATACCCCTTTGGTCAGTTTGGGTCAGCTGTCCTGGCCATGCTCCCTCCCAGCTTCTTGTGCACCTGTTTCACTGGCAGAGCATGAGACACTGAAAAGCCCTTGATTTAGAGTAAGTACTATTTAGCAACAACCAAAACATCAGTGTGTCATCAACATTATTCTCATAATAAATCCGAAACACAGCACTGTACCAACTGCTATGAAGAAAACTATCCCAACTAAAACCAGGATACAACTTACTCTTACTAGTTACTCAAAATAAAGAAATAAAGTACATATGCTTGCATCATCTCTGCCTGGAGGCATGCTCTACCACTAAGCCTTGGAATGCTTAGGATAGAACATGCCAACTCTAACAATTCCTCATGACACATGTGAATTACACAAGCACATGTGACTTCTTCCAATTGTACACACTTCCCCACCTTTTTTTTTGTCTGAAATACAGATGAGATCCTGTCTACTAACAGCAGATGAGAGAAGCACCAGATGGATAACAGATGCAAGAAGCATACAGATGTTGGCAAGTCAGAATCTAGACAATGACATTTTTACTGAAGTTGGGCATTGCCCAGAGAGCACATCAACTCTCAGCAGCCATTCAGAGATACCCTCACTGTTCAAATACCCCTGTCTGAGCAGCATTTCACTCAACTACGAGGATAATTTGCTGGGCCCTCCAACATGCCTCCTGTATATGGTATACTTTTCCCCCTCTAATCCTACACATAATTAGTTCCTGACCAAAAGGTGAAGATCAACATTCATCAATAACACCAGCCAGCACTTCACATCAGAAATTCCAGCGGGAAACCAGTCAACAGACACCTGTCACACACAGAGAACTTCCATCCTAAATCAACTCAAAAAACTAGAGAGGAGAAAGAGCTCGTAACAAAATAACAAAACTCGTGCTAGTTGCAGCTTTACTTGTCTTTTCCTTGTCTCTCAATATCAACATTTAAATACATACCCGCTTCACATCACTGCCTCCACCAAGACAACCAAGAGCTTCAGATCTCTGACCAAAGAACTCCCCCAAAGACAAACGTAAGTAGCTGGCATCTTTATGAAGATCAGATGTCCTTGGCAGAAAGCAGCTATTAGCAGATCTCCATGAAGTATTTGCTAATTCAGATGCATTTGGACTGCCTACCTTTCCTGCCTGTAGAAAAAGAGATTTCAGAAGTTGCCACTTGTAAATAAATTAGAGAACTATTCTGTTTACATTGAGATCATTAGTTACCTGCACAAGCCTGTGTGCTTTCTCAAATTCTTCCTGGTCTTGTGCAATCATAGCTGCTGCTTCAGCTTAAAACCAAAGAGAACATTTATTAAAATAAGGCATAAGTTACTAAGTACTGTCATTAGTATTTGTCATCATTAAACTCAATTTGACAGAAAGTTATGGTACATATAATTCTAGACCTGAGACAGTCTGGGACACACTAGGAGTTATTCCATCCCATTTTGGTGAGAAAAGTTATATGAAATTGGTTTTAAAGGAGTACTTGTGGGCTCTTTAGAAGCCAAAGTAAAATCAGCATTTAGCTAATTAACTTAGGGCTGAATAAAGAAAGTTTCTAACAGCCGTAGCCCCAAGCTAAACTATAACTTTTTATAGGTTATGATACCCATACTAGCTAGAACCAAGCATCATATGGCTAACTTGGATCAAACCCTTACTATACTTCGGGTTGAAATTTTTTTCCATTAAGGTGGTACCTTTGAATTGGAGCAAAAGAAAGAGACTGGCATGTACCAGTTCATGAAAAACCCATGCAAATTAACAGGCCAAATAACTCAATCTTACTTTTGAATTCAAATGCCTGTATTATTTTCACAATTACCATCTACAGAACAACTAACACTTAAAAGTCCCTTCAACAAAATGATGTGAAAAACTGATCAAGAAATACTGCTCAACTGCCTGATTGCAATGTAAACTACATTGCTCAAATTAAGCTCATCAAAACTTCAAAAATACATGGCCTTGTACACAGAGCATCCCTAGGCATAGAGGGCACAGGGCAAAAGCTGAGAATGGATGCAAACTTGTAAGGTGAATACAGCTGTTGTCCATAAAACTACTCATGGGAAATTTCTTTCTGAGGAAAGAAACAAAGTTGAAATACATCTTGATTGAGCAACCAACTTCATCTCCTAAAGGCAACCTGGCACTATCAACTCAGCCAGTAGCAGTTCTTTATCTTCTCTATGAGCCCTACAGCCTCCCGAGACTTTCTGAAGCACCCAACACTGTCAATTGAGCACTCCTGCAGTATTCCATACAAGAACACACTGTGTCCACAGTTTGCTGACAGAGAGACATGTCATAAATGATACTCCAAAGAATCAGATGTAACATTTCCCTTCCGTCTTTACAAATAAAATTTCTTCAGCTGTCAAACACCACTGCAGACAGACAAGGAGACTAGCGGCCAGAAAAATGATGACCGCATGGAATCTATCAGTGTGTTATCATCTACCACGCAAAGAGGTGAGCCCATCGACTTGAAAGCAGAAGTGTTTAAAAACCTATCAGGTGGGAAAAGCATAAACAGCCTTGGAAAAATTTACAACAGTCAAATATTCTAATCACTCAACAACTCAAGTCTTAGACTCAAGAAGGTGTCTGAAATATAACAGCATTTGAAAAATAATGGAAGAGCTCTATGTTACTGACATAGTAGATGGAGAAGTGTCTCCCAAATGGGATGATATTTACCTGAACCATCAGAAAACCACTTCAGTGTTGAAAAACACTATTTGAACCAGTCAACCCTATCTGATCACTCATTCAAAATAGCATTACACAACATTCACTTTGAAAGAAAGAAAAAACTTGAGTGGACCATGGACGTTTTGAAAATACATTAGTCCATCCATGTGTCAGCTTCAGAAACTAGAAGAGATTAGGAGAAATGCTGTTTCACACATTGCTTGAATCTCTTACAAAACAGATGAGCAGATGACATTTTGGTGCTAAGGAATCGATTTGTCTGTGTCACTACAGGTGTATTATCCAAGCCTGTATGACAAATATAGAGACTCACATGGAGATCAGTCTGACATGGCTTCCGGATAATAAACAATTTTTTAATTAAACAGAGGTTCAAAAAGCCTGGAATTCAAGGAAGATGACAGTCCCATAAAGTCCCTCAATAAGCTCCAGCATTTTTCAGTACCAGTACCACTTTTCAGCATCAAGACATTCCCAAGGGACTTCAAAAAAAAAACGGTAGCTAGCCAATTCCACACTTAAAAGTGTCTCAAATTTTGACACTGTATTTATATTCTAGTTGATTTTGTAGTAATTCCTCATTTGTAATTATTTCCTGTCTTAAAAGTATCATGCAATACAAAATTACTCTTCTTTTCTTGCAAGAAAGGATAACAAAAATTAAAGTCCAAAGGAAAAACTGTGGAAGTGAGAGGAGTTGCTTTAGTTCATACAATAGGTACCAATATAGAATGTTAGAATGCTTTTTCTTTTGGTTCAAAACACTCTTCATGGGAAGAGCAGGAAACACAGAAAGAAGCTATGAACTATAAATAATTATATAATATCACTACAGACTACTATCAACATCAGCTTTCAAATAATTTGCTCTAAAACCTGGAGACTTTGCAACACCAAATACTGATTTGTTGAAGTGAAAACAAAAAAAAAAAGGAAGAAAGTTTACTTAACATTATTACAGACAACAAGAGTTTACTAAAAAGGAAGAAGATTACATACAGCCAGTAATGAACTCCTCATTTCTTTTGTCATATTCAGACATATTTAGATCTTGTTCTTCATCAAAGGCAGTATAATATGCAAGATCAGTCACCCATTTGCCCTCCTCATTTTGATAGACAATGCTGTGTGGTAAATCACCTGAAAAACACATCAAATGCTACAATATGGATTAAAACAAAAAAGGATATGGCAAAATGTCCTAATTTTGGATTAAGTTCCCTTGCCAGAAGTCTGCAACAAGTTAAAAAAACAGAGCTCAAGTTTCATCAGCAAATAAGCAACAGTTAAGTGCAACATACAACAATCAGTGTTTCTTAAAACAAAAGCAAGTCAGAATTAATTCATGCTATGTTGGTTTTTATTACAACTAAATAAAAACATCGAGCTCACAATTTTATTTCTTTTTCCATGCAACAGAATATGGTCACAATTGCATAGACAGGTTTAATGTAAAGAGAGGTTTAATGTGAAAAATCCTACCTTTGTCTGTTGTAGTTAAGTCCTCACAGCTATCCCCAGCTGGAGACAGGTAAGTATCAGGAAGACCAACTTTACATTCAGTTGCATCTGCCTGAGGTACATTTGCACCGAGAACTTCAGGAGCGGTGTCATGTCCCAAAAATCCTCTTGCTGTGTGTAGCACTTCTGTGTCAGAAGAAGCAGCCTGACAGACAGAGGACTCTACTTCTTGCTTTGGAAGGACATCTGAGATATCAGCTTTATGGCTGTCTATGAACTGGAGATACAGGGAATCTAATCGCAACTCATCAGCTGCACAGGAATCCAGCACATCCCCAGCAGTCATGGAATTCTTTGAAAACAATAATCATTTGAAAAGTGTCAGAAGCACAGTTATTAACTGCATGTACTAGAAGTTCAAGATGCAAAACAGTCCAAGTTGACTATGTTTGAAAAACATGCCTAAAACCAAAGTAGCATTATTAATTTTTTGTAAAGAAAGGTTGGGTGGTTAGCTGGATCTAACAAGTTTTCAAACACACTGCCATCTTCTACTACAGTCTTACTGTACATGATTAATAGGAATTCAGATGGCAATTTCATACCATTTGCTGTACTGCTCTGGGCAGCATTTCTCTTTGCACAGGACATCCAGTTATCCCTTCATTTTGTGAATCTTCATCACTAGCATTTCCAGAGTCTACTCCAGCCACTACCCTGTAACTGGCAGAATCCTGAAAGTTCTCCTTTAAATAAAAAATATAAAATATTTAGGTTCCACTAGAATATAAATACAAAAGAAAAAAAAAAAAAAACACTACAGGGTGTTTTAGTATGTTAAAAAATTCTGTAGTAGAAAAGAGATTAACGATACTTTGTTCACTCGTAAGGCACTGCCATAGCCAGCACCTCTAGTGAGCCTCTACCACCAAAGACAATAGTTCCTGGCTATGCCAATCCATGCATGTGCCTCCAAGGGCATACACAGCAAGAAGATGGGAGGATCTCTTCTTATTCCTACTACACCCTCTCATTCCCTGTAACACGGGTACTGTGTTATTCCTCTTTCCCTTCTGGCTGACCCATTGCTGGAGGAGGGCTCCAAATCAGACTCAGAGACATTTTACCTACCCTACTGTCTATCTACAAGGCAGTGAAGCAGGAACATCTTGCACAAACAGAAAAGACCTGAGATCAGAGAGCAGAGCCCTGTTATTCTCATTCTTAAAACCACCTATCCTTTCCTTCATGTATTGCTGTAGCAACCGGCAGCCTATCCAGAGTACTAGAACGAGGTTAACATCACTTCCTACACAGCTTGGAAACTCTGATGCCAGCTGGGAAATTTCTGAAATTTCAGAAGCTGCAGTTTAACTGTTTAAATCAGTCACATTTTTCCACTCTGGTCAAGCATGAGACTGCCAGGATCACATCCATTGTTGCAAAGCCAAGAAAACGGAAAGGCACTTAATCCCTGGCAACCTGTTTGGAATGGAGCTAACTGTTGCTGAAAGGCAAACCACAAGCCAGCCTGATGCTGCCCTACATTTAACTTCCACACACTTACCAATTATTTAAGGGAATTATTGACTCTCCTGGAAACACAAGTCTCTGGGTTGCTATACACTTAACACCTTGGACATTGCTATCCAAGATGGAAAAAAAAAAAAAGTGATCAAAAAGATTATTTATAAACTTGTTGTATGATAAAAGAGAAGTGCCAGCATGTTGCCTTAACAGCTATAGAAACCAAAAAACAAAACCAAAAAAACCAGTTAAAACTAATTCTGTTTAAGAATACCAACAAATATAAACACTGAAACTTCATTTAATATGTTTAAGAGCCATGGGGCATACTGAGCTTTGAACTTTAACCCTACCTGTAGTAAGCCATTTTCAGAAAGCTTCAGTGCTGCATAGCATTCTGAGAGTTTCTGCAGTTTGGTGTCTCCTCTTATTTCTGGTTGTATCAGCTGCTCAAAATACGCTTCTAGTTGGTTATCAAAGAATTCTTCATCATCAATATCATCATCTATGGAAAGAGAAGAAAATATCCTTTTCACTTTTAACAGACATTTTATGTCACCTGACATACTATCAAAACAACTCTATAATTTATACTGAATACTGAATTGCATGATAAAAATAAAAACACCAGTTAGCTTCACCAGTACTGGAACTCTGAATAGGCAAATATTTCCAGCTAACAGCTACCAGCTCCTCAGGAGGGCAATTAAAAGCAACTTCATCCTCTTGAGTGAAAAAAAAAAAAAAGTATTTTCACTCAGCAAACTATTAACTTAATTCTTAATATGCTTAACACTCAAGTGAAGTTATGGAACAAGAAAGAAAGAAACAAATTCAAAAGACAGTCATGACATATGTAGATGCCATGGGAGAAATGCAAGACTACTTGATCTCACAACAGCAAACCCATTGATCAGTCTGCCTTCCTCACTGATACATCTAAGAACATGCCCTGTCACCCCTCACGTCATGGGCAAAGTCAGCTGCATTAATGAAGAAGAGCAGGTTTGTCCTTCTGCAGCAGCCACTGGAAGGACACAAAGTTCAAAACTCTTGCTTAGTGATACAGAACTCAAGTTCTCACTTTTACGCCTGAAGGTGAACTAGACTTCCAGCTTGGATGTCACCCCACACATGCAGCATCTAAAGAGAGCTGAACTCAAACTCAAGCAAAAGTCTCTTAACTGCATGTGGTGTGCTCTTCACCACAGAATTTTATCTCTACTAATCTGAACTGAAAACCTACCTAGAGTTACCACTTCATTAAATCAATGCCCACATTGCCATCTATATCTTTGATTCACAGTAACTGAGGACTCTTGTTTAATTTTTTAGGTTAAAATTATAATTGTGATCTTCTCTGACAAATTCCATAGCCGTCTACTCCTGTTACAATTTAAAAATAGTAATTTTTCCAAAGAAAAGTTTTCTTTAATATTGTTATACTACGTTTTTATCAAGCACAATCCTATATTAAATACTTAAGTAAAACAGACTCTTTCTTCTGAAGTATGCAATAACATTGAGTCAGAATTACAGACTCAGCTACCAAGAGTTATAAACACACCTACCAGTGGAATCTTCATCTGAGCTTAGAAGAGATGAGAGTTTCTCATTCTCCAAAAAACTTGAAAGGCTATTGCTAAGTTGAACACTTGAGATAGCACCTTCTGTCAGCTTTTCAGAAGGTTCCGACGGACCAACCTGCAAAAAGCACCCATAAAGAAATGTTTCCAGAAATTACTAACTATTATATGAACTCAGTTAACAATAAACAATTAATGAAGTTAATAATATTGCAAAACTCTGCATGCACTTTTTTCACTTATCCCAGAAAACACTCTAGTTCCTAGAGTGGACTTTGCCTCCTAGCTTCCAGAACGGATGCACGCAAGAAACACAGGGATCATTAAAGGGGAAGAGCAAAAAAGCATCTGAAGGACACCAAACTTAAGAGACCTCAAAATAAAAAACTGAAATGCTGCATTAAAGAGTTTACAGTTGAAAAAACTGCCCTCCATCATTCATTGAGCTGCAATCCCAACTTAAAAGTACAAAGATCTCTCTCAGTAGTTTCCTATGCTGTTAAAACAGTGCCTTTTCAGAAACTGTACACACAGATCCAACCTTTGTTGGAAATTTCTCCAAATGAGCACACTGAATTACTCAAAAAGTAGTATTTCAGCTGAATCTAGCTAACAGCAAATATTCTATCTTTTCTACAGCTGACTAATTTTTAAAAACAGCATGATGTAATGTCTGGTATGGATTTAGTCTCACATTCTTTGTGATGAACATACCATCTATGACACACAACAAAAAAAGTCAAAGTTCAGAAAGTAAAGAATTTGAAAGGGAAATTATTTATAGTTTTCAGAAGACAGCCTGCAGGCATTCAACTGCAACTCACTGAACACTGTGGTCCCTACAAAAACCAAATGACAGAAAACTAAATCAAAATACTAGCTGACACATTAAGGAGTATGTACTGGACAACATTTGGCTGCGGCCTGATGCATGTTTCCCACAGGGAACAGGAGACCTCTCATTCCTGTCTGCATTTTATCTCTGTACCCAAAACTGTCAGCATCTCTAACACACAGTAGATAAAAATAAGTGAAGCACAATCCTACCTGTCAATACCTGCAGCTATTTGCTAGCTCTGGGGTTGTCTACCTCAATTTCCAGAAGCACTACCAAAAATTCCTCAAAAGACACTTCATTAAGGTAGACTACAACTGGGATAAAATGCAAGGTCCTTACACTGACAAAGAACTACAAGACAGCAGAGGCTAGAAGCAAACAATAATTTTCACAACTGAGAAAGATTAGATGGAGTCATGCTCCCACGGTACTAATTAAGTGATCTGCAGAATGGAGGCAAAGTGAGGCATGCCAGTACCTTTATAAACTTAAGGTATACACAATACAAGACCATAAACACAGCTCAACTCCCTCCCTCCTCTTCTCACAGAATTAAGTCTATTACAAGATTATTATTAGAAACCATTTAATTTCACTGTATTTGGAAAAGCTTTTACCTTGTTCTTCTTAATGTCTGGAAGAAAACATATTCCAGCTGGCAAATCTGAAACATAAGAAAGTGGCATAAGCAGTATTTCAGCAGTATAACATAGGAATATAAGAAGTGCTAACTATTCTCTAAGGCAGTACACTGAGCCTCCGGAAGGTCTTGGTGTACACCACAGAAAGAACCCAAACATACACATTACCATACCAAACCTTGTATGTTCTTATGACAATGATCTAAAAGATCTTGTTAAAAAGGCAGAGCTTTATCAGGGCTAGAACTCTAAAAATGATGAAAGATATTCACTGCCATAAGGATTTCCAGAAGGCAGTGCAAGAAAGCAAAGAGCCAGCAGAAGGAGGGACAGGTGCTCTGTTCCACTGTTGCATTTCACCTACTGGACCAATTCTTTCTATGGATCATTTTAAGCAGCTTCCACTTGTCCATGTATTTGTCCACACATAATTCAGTTGCAAGTCCCACAAAACAGGGAACACTTTAGACTTGCATATACAGATTTTAGCAAAAATTTTCATAATTCTCAAGTAATAGATGTGAATAAAAGACAATTTCCAAACAACAAGTTAAAATCAAGTAACTAAATCTGATTGGCCACTCAAGTGATCAAGTCCAAACACCAAGCAGTCTCAGCTTTCCAAAGCATCATCATTTTGTTGCCAGTTACTGCCACTCCCTCAAGACTAAAGTAACAAATGACTGAAGTCAACGTTTCCCTGTCAGAAGTGTTTTTTAATAAGGGTCTAATTATAATACAGATCACAGTACTTTTTAATTGAACATGTTATCTGTCAAAATTATTAATACTTCACAAAAACCCATACAAACACACAAAGCTTGGAGAAGGATAATGTCTAAAAGTATATATTTACTAACTATACTTACTGAATTTTAAGGGATAAGAAGAATTTAATCACAAAACTGGCATTAGCAAAAACCCCAGGCAAGCTTAATATAAGTGGCCATGCTTTTAAAATAAGTTTGGGAATATTCTTTTGCTTCCACTACTCTTTTGCTTCTACTACTCTACCCATACTTCAAAAAAAGTATAGTTTTCACAGCAAATATTCAAAACTTTTTTCATGCATGACCTCCTACAGCAGCAATTAATGACACCTATTACAGGTTGGAATAGGGCAAGAGAAGAGATGATAGTTAAAATATAACCTTGCAGCCTTACACCTACTGAAAAGGGTAGAGAACAAGCTACATACACTTCTTCCACAAAGTTCCTGGAACTAAGTCAGATTACTACTGGCATTCTACTTACGGTACTATATAGCAAACATTATTTTCACCAACTTCATGTATAGCTTTATACTTTGAGGAAAAGTCCAAGAACATGTCAACCACAAGTTTTCTTTGTTTTCAGTCTGCTAAAATCCAAGAGATACTTTTCAAAACCCATTTATAATCTGCCATAAAACAGTGAAAGGGTCAAAAGAAGACATCTGTAGCATAAAAAGCTAATTACACTGACACTAAGTACATAATTTTTCTCAAAATTTAGTATCTTCCAAGCGCTCAAGTGGCAAAACGTCACGTACCTTGACTGTGATTTGAATGCTCAATAACATTCTGAGCTTGCTCTCCATATATTGAGTGGGACTCCTTCAAACTAACACAACTTGTCCGAGGCTCTTCAATTTGTGTAGCAATTTCCCTAGAAAGAGAATAATTTCAATAAAAAAAATCAGTGAGCTACACAGACCATCATCTCTTGAGATAAAGATTTGATAAATTCTCCAATTGCTTTGTCTCAGGTCAGTTGTTTCCAATATAGGATAGATTCTAGAGACCTGTCATTTTACAATAAAAGAATACATATCAAAACTACAAGGATTTCAGTTTCACAATCTAAACTGCGAAACAAATAGCGAAATCTCATGCAACATATGCCTCTCTACCTATTTGTTCCTCTCTTTCATTTCCGTAAAAAGAGGGACAAGTACAAGGACAAAAGGATCTGCTCTGGCAGAGTTCCATGACCCACTTGAGACCAAGCCAAACACTAGACAAAATTTCACCAGGTCCACAATATTACCAAGCCTTTTGTTTCACTAAATAAGGGACCAAATTATTAAGAACATGAGTTACTGAAATCGCATGTAGTTAAAACAGCTTTTGTAATTATGCAGGAAAGTTATCCTTCACTTCTGGTTTTACAGAACTTCCACACAGGCTGATCAGCTAATCACGCCAGACGTTAAAATTTCCATACTTTTGCTTCAATATTTTAGATAAATAAATGAAACTAACAATTGAAAGTCTAAAACACAACTATTCCATGTTCTGTGTTTTCTTTTCTTACTTGAGTACAATCAAGACACTGACTTCCTCTCAAATTTTATATTCTTTGTTTTGATAAGGACATACTGCCTAGAGTGCAATTTTATCAGTGAGAAGGACACACACCGCAGTTTCTATCACAACAGGAACAAATCTGACCTTGGTTACAATAACCTGTGCAACAGCTTCCAACACTTCCACCACTCAGCAATGCTTTCTCAAGTGTATCACTAACACTAACTATTTCCTAAGAAATACCAATCATTGAGGCTACAAGGAAGGCAAATTTAATAGAAATTGTTGCTCCTTTCTGTATGCAAACTGCTAGATACTTACTCAAAACACATTCAAATCAGTGCAAAATGCTATTCATGCACATGACATGAACCAGAAACTTCAGCTTAATTCTAGATTATGTACAGTAAACTAGGTAAATACACGCCACATTCAGATAAGTCAATTAAATAATCATGCTTAGGAAATTTTTAATTCAATTCAATTTAATTCAATTTAATTAAATTAAATTCAGTTCTGAAGTAGCCCATAGTTAGCAATATAGTACATATAAATCTACATACTAACTTACACGTATCCGCATTTTAGGACAGAATTAGATTCTAACTACCTCACTTACATGTCATCACGAAAGCAGAGGGCAAGTCTTTCCACTGGCTCAGGATCTGGCTGACTGCTGTGAGGAGATCCTGACAGAGGTGAATGTTTCCCTTCTAAATAGGATGCACAATCATCAGAAAGCCTGTAAATGTGGAAAGGAAAAACACACACCAGAATCATTCTAATATGCACTGCTCCTGTTTTCCAAACAATCGGGGGGAAAAAACCCTTATTGATGACTACTTATTTCCCGTAAGTTATTCCAGTATTTTAGCATTTTTTAGCTAATCTGTATTTACAGATACACATATGTATCCTGAATTATACTCTCCAGTCTTCTGTAACTCTTTAGAGAAATACCACTATTTAGTTTTTAGCGGCTAGTGCTGTCCTTCTGGAACACACACTTCTGGAAAGACGGGGTATTAAAGTCTCATCTTACTTGTTAAGTAACAGGACAGCAGTTAAATGCAAAGGCTTCAAAATGTTACTCTTTGCTCTATTTCTTGCTGAGCAAGTTTTAATTCTTATACACAACACTAGCTCTCACACTTTCTAAAAGGAGCCAGATTCAGGTAAGTTCAGTGAACAGTTAACAGAGTTAAGAGAACACATGTGTGAAAAATATATTACTCTCTACACAACTTTAAACTCTAGTATACTAAGCTGAAGAGCTGAGTTAAAAGAAACTTGACTGTTACAGTCTAAAACTTAAATTACTCTTATAGGGCAATTTTTGTAAATGTCAAGTATTTTACTTGTTACAAATTAAATGCAGATTTCTCACTGATAATACAGACAAACCTATGGTTGCTGATTACTGAGATACTGATTGGTGAATAGTTTTATCACCGACCAAGTAATCTGTGAAATTAATGTTTACTCTCCAGAGTTAAATGCTTCAATTGTTTTTTTTATATTACTGAGTGGCAACTACCGGCACCCTCACCTGTTGTCACCGCCCGCTTGACTCCTGGCAACAGTGGAGGCCGCCACAGGTAACCCCGGGTTGGAGGAGACGGTGACATTCTCAAAGACGACACTCGCGCTGCTGTTCAAGGAATTGCCCAAGAAGCTCGGGAACGTCTCGTCGGCGATATTCCTGAAGTCTTCCATCATATCCTGCACACGCTGAACAGCACTCAGCCCGGCAACACCATCAGCCCCGGTCCGGGAGCATCTGCAAGCAGGATCCAAACAGCTTCACACTTACTCAAGGCAACGCGCTTTACTCACACATCCACTGCCAGTACTCCTGGGCAACCTCACTTTATCCACAAACGTGCTTAAGAACTATTCCCAGTCCTCTCCCGCCAAGACTTTTCGGGCACATACTTTCACAGCTTCCTTGGACCGCCTAAAAAGAGCGGTATTCATGGGAGTCACAGAAGCGCCGCTGCGAGATGTGCCAGCCTATATTTAGCCTGGAAAGCCGCCCGGAGCGAGGCAGCCCGAGCTTGCCTTCCTCCCTCCCCGGCCCCTCCAAGGAACACCTGAGGCGACACCAACTCTGTGTGACGACGGGCCGCAGCGGGAAGGCTCCGGCGGCTCGCCGGCCACGATCCGCCGCGCAGGCCGAAGACGGGGGAGCGGCTGGAAGCCGACGACTCCCTTTTTGCCCAAACAGGAGGGGGAGACGAGCTCTGCCCTTCCCGAACGTCCCAGGAGGAGCGGGAGCGCCCGCGGACAAACAAACGGACAGACCGCCAAAACTCGGGATCCGCCCCCCGCCACCGCCACAGCGCCCCCCAGCGGCCGGGNCCGCACCGGGGGGCGGGGACCGGGAAAGTTTGGGGAGAGGCGGCGGGGACGCCGATTGGGCGCGGCGCGCGCGGCACGGCCCAGCCCCGCCCCCCGGCGGTGTCCCGGCGTCCGTTGGGCGGGGAGCGGGTCCGCGCGCGTGTCCCGGGGGAACGGGCACGGGGGGCGCGCGCTAACGCCCACCGGGAGCGGTGGGGGGAACGGGATGATGGCATCGGTGTATTTGGTTTCGCGTCTTTGCTTCCGGACCGGCCAGGTTTCGATCCCGGCACCAGTGAGTAGCTCGGGGTCTTCCAGGGAGAGGGCTGCTGAACATCCCGCCCGACCCTGCTGTCCCCGTCCTACCTAAAAACAAAATTTTAAAAAAGCTTCATTCGGATTAACTCACGTGACGTTGTTTACATTCCCGGCTTTGTTTTCTGTCCCGTTAGTTAGATGAGGCTGAGCAACAGAATTGTTAGGGTTGGAAGGGACCTCTGGAGATCATGCAGTCCCACCCCCCTGCCAAGGCAGGGTCACCCAGAGCAGGTGATCCCACTCCGGGTGGGTTTTGAATGTCTCCAGAGAGGGAGACTCCACGACTTCCCCGGGCAGCCTGTTCCAGTGCTCTGCCACCCTCAGTGTGAAGAAGTTCTTCCCCCTGTTGAGGTGGAACTTACTGTGTTTTAGTTTATGTGCAGAACATGGAAAATCTCATTTCCATGATGAAGCATACATGTCACTTTTTTTTTAAGTAGAGGATGAGAGCAGGTGCCTTCCAAACACGTGTGTGTGTGAGTGAGTGTGTGACAACTTCAACAGATCTACATCAAATGCAGTGCTGTTCAGGATGTTTTCACAATGCACTTCTACACTTGTATTCCTGGTGTGGAAAGTACAAAAATCTGCAAGAGTGAAAATCCATGTTTTTCTTAATCAGAAATTCATACTGATTCAAATATGTTCAAAACGAAACCAAACAACAACAAAAGCAAAACCACCACACACACAACCCACCCATACAAACAAAACCACCAAAGCCATCTCATGGCTACTGCAAGACCCAAAACCTTCTAATCCTGGAAGTTCAGGCTGAGATGTGCTCCAAGCACAGAAACAGTAGAAGGGTTATTGCGGGTGTTCTTTCAGAAGAAGAAAAGGGAGAGCAGCCTTACAAAGTGCTGGATAAATTTAAAATACTGTGAGTACCTGCTGTAATTATCCCCTTCAAAGCCCTTCTATAATCTTCCCTCCTAGAGTTCTGCTGCTTATGCCCAAGGGTCCAGATCCTGCACAGAAGTACAGTTCACAGGCTTAAGTCAAGGGAATAGAAGGAAGCATGAGTTTGAGGAAGCAGAGGTGGAAAGTCAAGGAAATTGATTGAAGGGTCCTGCTTTGGAGAGAGGTCAATACAAAATAGCAGGCAGGGGCAAGGCAGGCATCAGCCACAAAAGCAGCCTGAAATCGTTTGCTGAGGTTAAACTTGGCCACTGTGTTCTAATATGACTTGTTTGTTTACACTGAAACCAACAGCACATTTCCATTAGTAAGTGTGACTGGAACTGGGATATCTAATAATAATACGTGTTCATCACAGAGGAAAATAATGGGACCATGCTGAATAAACTAAATGCACTAGTAGAAGCTGCAAAAAATTGTCATTACTGTAACTGGTTATTCTGTGAATTCTTAAAGGGTTAAGACAGAAATTTTTCAAGTGGCTTAACACTTCAAAAGTATGTTCTGTTGCCTGCATATCCAGAAACAGTTTGTTCTGGTTTAGGAATGAATCCCAGTATCATAGTGTTGGTAATTTTTTTTTAAATTATTCATTCTTCCTCAGCGGAATAGTTACTTTCCACCCCCCATTTAAGCCTTAACTTTTAATCATGTAACATTTCTGTTTACCGTACAAAGTTGGCATGGTTTTGTGTTAACTTTCTCTGGTAAAAGGTGTGTATTTTTTTCTTCCACACTTCTGTTCCTGCTGGCTGGAAAGTACCAGCAGCCTCCCTCCACACATGTTCAGCAAGCACCCCCTAACATCAGTGGACCTCATGGGTTTTTAAGTTAAAACTTGATTCCTCAGAGAGAAATAAAGAAACAAATGTCATGGATCTGAGGAAAGGAAGTTTTCAGAATACAAGTAAAACGCATAGGAACTTGTCGCTTTGGAAAAATGCAGGTTGCCCTCTCCCTTACCTCATAGTAGTGGTCTAGTCCAGGAAATAGGGTAAGTCCATTTCAAAGCACATTGAAATACACTATTACACTTCGGATTTCTGTTGCACAGCGGTCTCCTCTTTCCTCCCTCCCCCCAGGATCTGCCCAACAAACTCAGCAACCACATCCTTTGCAGTAATGCTATTCCTGGGCAATACCATGTATTCTTTGTCCAGCATTATCTTCCTGCCTGTCTGACACCAGTCTGAGTCAGTGCCAACACGCTGATCCACAGCAGTGACGCTCCTGTGCTGGCACATCACAAAACACATTTGACATTTTTCAAGCCAGCACTCTTTCTTCAAAATGTCATGATTTAATTCAATAACTGGAAAAGAACTGAGATATAATGTGGAAATCCAACAGCTCTAGCAGTCTCTGCAGACCTTCAGCACACATGGGAATAGTCAGAGCATGCCATCTGGCACAGACCTGGAATATGCAGCTGCACATCCAGAACGGCACAAAAGCAGAGCTAGGAGAATGGACACCTGAATCAAAAAACCTCCTTCATCAGGAACCTATTAAAAAAGAAAAAAGCTTATTACAAGGAAAAGCATATGAATACAGACAGACCTTTCAGAACAAGTTTATTAGTCAACCACAATTATAAAATTTAAATATTTATACAGCAAAATGGAAAATTCTTAAGTAACCAAACACTTCAAATTATTTTGCTGCAGTATTAAATGGTTTTGTTTCTTTAACGAGCTGATCCAATTTCATTCTTCACTCACAAGTGGCTTGAAGGCTTGTCTAATTTTGAGAATGTGTTTCACATGTAAATGCAGTATACAAAAAGAAAAAATTAAAGACCATACTAAACTGATTTCAAAAAGGAGAAAAAAAAAAAGAAGAAAGGACAGGCACATTGAAGTCAGCTACTCTATAAAGAGCTTGTGGCTAATACTGTTTATAGGTGTTGCCATAGTTCAAAGGGTACAAATTAAAATGGTCCTTTGATACACAAAAAACATGTTCTAAATGTTGTTTGTTTTGCAAAACATGCATGAAGTTCCCACATTTTAAAAAAAGGCTTCTGTACCAGAGAAGGAATACAAAGGCAGCCGGAAATGGAAGCACTCACAAACACCAGAATAAGGCCCTTCAGAATTTATTTAAAGTAACATATTAAACCCCTTCATTCTCAGGTAAAAGATTAAGAGGCCGAGACACACATCGTCTGCGAGGGTGAGGATACTGGAGGTTGGCAGTGTCAGCATCACAAGACTGCTCTATCAGAGGAGGAGGAGGAAGGAGCTGGGCATGACTGGACCATCTTGATCCAGCCCGTGGGGAATCCAGAGGGGGAAAGAAATACCTGAAACAATTAAGAAAGGAACAAAACACCAAAACAAAAAACCAAACAAAAAACAAAACAAAACAAGAAAAGAAGAGAAAGGTAGTAAATACAAGGAGAACCAAAGGGGAGAAAAGACATGCTGGAAAAAAAAAAGGCTTTAGTATATCCATGCCAAAACCAATAGAACATAATAGCAGAAATCAAGGCTTGTAATTCAAAACAATACAAATCTGGAAACTGTTCTTTAAAGCAAAATAATACAGTCTTCTCCACTGAAATTCACTGAAAATAATACCAATCATAGCCTTAGTATACATTTTTACAAAAGAATGGATTGCTTTGGAAATCAAAAGGATGGTGTAGTACAGCTATTAACAGGTTTTCATTCTCCCAGAATTTCTGTGATTTGTTAACAGCTTTCAGTAATGCTTTGTGACACAAAATATACATTAAATATTATCAAAGTACATTTTCTGCAAATGAATCTAATTCAGATTAACTTCACAGCATTTCTAGAATAGACGTAAAAACATCATTGTTTTTACATTAATAATATACATTTACAGAGAATAACTACTTTGAATGAAATACAGTCTTTGTATCTATTTACATATTTCTGCAAAAGCCTCAGTGTAAATTCAAGATTCCTGGTGAACGCAAGAATCAGAATTATGCCACTCCATGTCATTTTGCTGCTGTTTTTATTAGAACTTACCCGTAACAGTTGTTAATTTTAGTGTAATTATATTGTGTTTTCTGTCTTGTTTACAATTCTGTGGACTTACATCAAGGAACAGC
The DNA here is from genome assembly GCA_013398015.1 of Oreocharis arfaki. NCBI lineage: Eukaryota > Metazoa > Chordata > Aves > Passeriformes > Paramythiidae > Oreocharis > Oreocharis arfaki. Next base: position 29,173 of record VZRR01013400.1, on the reverse strand, counting down.
TATCAGTTAATTAATGAAATTATGGGACAATTAACAACAAGCTGCATTTTGGTTTATATCTTTGTATGGCTAAAGTGTTTGCATTTTTTACAGATACTATGTTTAGAGAATTTAGGTACTCCATGTAATTGTAATTATTACCATAGGAATGCACAAGTACATATCAGGAAAAGTACTTCTCTTAGGATGAAGAAAGTATGACAGTACTTACAAAATATTTATTTGAAGTCATAGAATATGACTAAAGAATATAAATGAAGCAATACTGAACTACTAAAAGCCATCATCTGTACAATTGTCAAAACAGTTTTCTTATTCCTTTAGAACTAACAGTTGCATATATTACAAAGCAGTTACAACCTTGTAATGTTTAGGAATCTTAATCAAATGCTGAACACTCTGAAATGCAAAACAAATTGGTTCTCAAAACAATTTTAATGAAAGTTATTGTAATTGTCATTTCCCTCCTCCCATCCCAATCAAGGACAAAAGTTCTCGGTTTTAATCATGAACTATCTTTTAATTTGACAAGCTTTCAAAAATACGTTCTGATGGAAGTTTTGGGGGTTGGGTGGGTTGTTTATGCTTTTTTCCAAACAAGACGCCTCTCCAAATATTTTTCTATCGGGCGTTCCATCAGTATCAAACTGTGCAGGCTAGTACAAAAAACGCACTCTAAGTGTTTTAAAAAGGCTTTTTGAACAGCATTTAGTAGTTAGCAGGCTGCTGGTGTCTTGGGACAGGTCAAACGGCGTTGGGGAAGGGAAAAAGGAGTTCGTTTTCCATTCCTGTGTGCATGCAACAAGCAGCAAAACACCAAAGTTACTCCAGTTAGCTTGGTATCAGCTCTGCTTTCTGTTAAAAAGGACATAATACAAATGGAGAATGGAAATTGTATCATAAATCTAGACACACAATTACATCAACATAATAATACAGCCCTACTGGTTTATTTCCTAACAATCTACATCACCTGTTCTGAAATTTATTTTCAATACAAATCCACTTTGGTCATTACTTTTACAGTTTTTTTTCAGATCTGCCTGTGCTATAGCTGTTCTAAGTGTTTAAATGTATAGACATGAAACAGAGCATGTACAACCAGAGACAAAATAAGTTATGTGCAAGATACCTATTTAGTCAAATGTCAATGCATAAATCTGTATCAGTATGTTAACACTAACACAGAAGTTAGCGACTGTGCTTACAACATTCAAGCCAATGCCATCACAAAAGAAAACATGTAGTTAAGCGTGTATATTTTATAGTAAGGCTCAATCCTAGGGCAAGACACCATATGTCTGGAAATTCCACAGCCACTGACTTAATTCTGGAATTAATGTTTTGTTACAAATTGGAGGCAAGAATAATTTATTAAAAACCAAAACACCTTCCAAAATACAGAGCAATGAAGGGAGTCTAAAATAACACTAGAAATTTCAGTTTCACAATGGCTTAGTACCAAGTTCAAGGACAGGAGAAGAGCCACCAGTGGGGTAGGGACGGGTAGTCTTGCTGGCAGCACAGTCTTAGATAAGGAGACTGTGAAACCACACCCTATGCTCGAGAGGTGTAAAACAGCCTGCATTTCCCCACAGGAGCCCAAGCAAATACAGCTACACAACTCTGGATACACCATTTCCAAGGCAAGGCTGCATTTTATTTGCTACGCTGCAAGTAAAACCTGGAACCACGACCAACATAATTCTGCTGCCCTTTCTTGTAGGGACCGGGCCATTTCCACTTCATGTGCTCCCATTTATCTTGTGAGGAAAATGTGAAAGCCCTTCTCTGTTAAACAGGGTTAGGGATCTCGAACTGCCATTCAGGATTGACTGCGGAAAGGGAAGGAGGGGGCAGGCTGGTGCTACTCTCCAAAAGCAAACTTTACTGATAAACATTCCAAACTGAAAAACAACCCACATGAGTTGCACATGAATGGAATGGGAAGCTATCCCAAGGCATTTGAAACAAAGGTGGCCACAAAACTTGGAAACTGCTGTTACAGAATCTGGCCACATGTCATCCTTACATAGGACTTACAATTCTGTAAATCTGATTGTACACACCACCATACAGATGCAGGACTCAGCAGATTTCTACATTTCAGTGTGCACAAATTAAAATGTTTTTTCAGAAGAGGCAGTAAAATTTACCCTCTAAACAGCAATTATTACAGAATAAAAACCTAACCGAGATTAAGATAAATTATCTGCAATATGAGTGCCATATGAAGAATATTTAAAAACCACAAAACTCTTATTCAATTGATGCTACACACCTGCAAAAACCAAGTAAACACTAACATTTGATTGTTGAAACCATGTATTATGAAGTAGTTTTTCCTCCTTCCCTTCTGCTACATTATCCCAGAGAAAAACAGAATTTGTTGTTGGTATTTTTGCTTCACTTTATACTTTTAAACAAAACAAAACGGCAGTTACACACCAGTAGGATGAAGCTTCTCCTTCTTTGAAACTATTTCAGAAACGTTATTTTTAATAATGTAAAAGGACTAAAAATGAAAATAGCTGTTTACATTGCTTATTTATACAGACTGATTCAGTATGACTTAGTGTTTTGTTCATTTTCCTCTTAATATGGCATAATAGACAACACAACAGAGCAAAACCAGAAGAGCTTGTAGAAGTACTCATGCAATAAATGACACTGCACTTTAAAAACATGTAAAACAAATACGAGAGCTAAATGAAATTGAGAAGATTCAGAGAAAAGACCATTTGCTGAAAATCACTCTCTCTACTATAATTAACCTACCTGCTGGCAGATGATCCATTTAGTGAATTCTGTAGACTTGTATTGGCTGAACCTAGCGAGGCATTAAAAATTCCCTGCTGAGAACTACCATTCACCGGACTCCCATTACCTTTCAGTATGCCAGTACACTTCCAGTTGTCCATGTAGTTAGCTGCAAACACAAACATATAGAAACTGTGAGTTTCTCTTCTGAAGTTCAGCTTTCCCTACAAATATGTTTCAACTGCCACACACCCGGTGTGAATCAGAACTGAACTGCAATACCAATACATAAATTCCAAATAGCTGAGGATCTGGCCCTTCAGCTGCCTAATATTCTCTGCCTATCCATAATTTAAAACCAAGTTTCCACTATAACAGATGAGAATGAGTAAGGAAACTTGCAGTGGGTTTTTGTTGTTATGGGGACTTTGGGGGGATTTTTTTAGTTTGGTTCATGGAGGGGGGTGCATCTATTTCATTGTTTTCTTTTGTTTTCTTTCAAAAATGTAAACAGAAAAAAGCCACTTTGCCTGGACCTTGTGACTGAATGGAGATTTTCTGGGTTTAGCAGCAGAGAAAGATCTATCTTACTTTCTAAAATTACAATTTTACGCAGCTCTAGTCTGGTGAAACAATTTCAGAGTACAGTAACAACTATTCACAGCACCCTAAATCATGCAAGTATTCCAGCACAGAAAGTTATTTCTGAATTCTATTTTTCTTAAACATAAACAGAAATATAGAAAAAAAAAATCTATCTTTCACAAATCTGAAATGGACACTAACTAAAATTATGTTTTGAGTAAAATGTCCCAAGTCTATTCAGCAGACTACAAAGTTAATGTGTTTCAGGTGGGTGACCTTACCCTTCCAGAGCCTAACACAGCCATCATCACCAGAGGAGGCAAGCACTGTGCCTGTAATATTCCAGCTCACTCGCCACACCTGGGAGTTGTGATTATCAAACTGTGCCACAATATGAATTTCAAATTTTGTTAATCCTCCTGATGAAGTCAATTCTTTCCTGTTTAAGAGAAAAGTGACAGTTCTGCACACAACTGTTCAAAGGTCTGGGCTTGAACATGATGTCAGAGAGGACTACATCTTTCAAGCAGTTCATGTAACAACTGTTATTATATTAGGTATTCAGACAAAATTATAGACTTACTCACAATCTTGTCACCTTAAAAATCAGGTTGCTAAAACCAATCCCGCATACATGAAGTCATTACTTCTGCTTTGCAGAGACTATTTAAACAAGAGTGTATATAATGCATCACATCACACCAAACCACCTTCCTCTTAAGCTCACCTTAGAGGTTTTAGTGTGAAAATTCGTACGTCTTTGGTTGCTACAGCCAAGATGTGGAAGGATCTTCCCAGATTTGGAGCAAATGCAATATCATGTACAGGATCCGTGACTGTCATCAGAGCTTCTGCTTTTGCGTACTTCCTGTACAGTGCAAGAAATTAATCTTTAATGCCATCAAAATGGCCAGTGACGCAAATTATATAAACCAGATATAGTGGAAATGGGAAAAAGGGTTAAGTATACATGATAAGGCTTGCAAAACCAGAAGTATTTTTTTAAACATAAATTTAGGCAACTAATTCCAAGCAGATTTCTTCAGAAATTGATAAGATACAATAGCCACTAAGTACAGTATGCTACATTATTGTAAGTCATACAACAAAAGCAAGAATTGCAGTACAAAGAACGTTTTTGTCTACAATTGGAAAAGGGAAATAAAAAGAAATATTCCATTCACAAATCTAAAGGGAATTTGCATCTCAATAACTTACTAAATTTTCCATGCTTTTAAGCAGACCACTGCCTCCCTCCTCTGCTGTATGATGAACACATACCCCATTTTCTTAGTAAGTTACAGTAACTTTATTGTTAATGCATGGAGAGCATTGCCTGAAGCTGGGCATAAAATCCACACAACACTTCGGCTCCTTTCCCACATCGATCACTCCCAATCAATACAATTTTTCTGTTATCATTTAATTGGAAGTGGTGGTGCACAAACTTCCCAGCTCTTTCTGGTTCTGTGAACTCTTGACTGTACAAACTGAACTCCAACAGAACACGAGCAATCCACAAATGCCTTCCGTCATTATAATCATGCCTTTAAAACCACCATAAGGGGGCTTTGAACAAAACAGAGCCTGGTGCAACACAATTCAAATTTCAACTGATAATTCCTTGTGCAAAATTAAACATATAATTTAGTAGACACAGAAACAACAACTCTCCCTTCAAAATGCTGGTAAGAACACTGGCATTTCTGCACTGACAGAGAATAAAACTATCAATATAATTTCTGTTCACATCAGTTACCATTCTGAGGTGCCCCTCTCTTTTCCCATCCAATGGCTCAGAGACAAAATTAAGGTATTATTATTTACTACTCCACATCTAATGACAGGAATAAAAGGCCATATATTCTCAACAACTTCATGATCCCACAAATGTTATATATTGCTATTTAGCATACCTGGTATTTTCGTTATATTCATAAATTTGAACCTTAGCCAGTATATTTGGACTGTTGTCATCACTTCCTACAGCTATCATTGGAGAATGTGCTCGAGAGCTAAAAGGTGAAAACAAATACTGTTATATTTACAAATGATCTCAAAGAAAGTACACCAACCTATTTTTTAAATTTCAAACACATTATCTATAAAGAAAACAAAACACTACAAAATATCACAAGAAAAAAATCACAAAGAAACAGGAGTTAAATGCTAGCCACAGTTACCACTATCTTCACTCTGTTACTTCAAAAGCCCACTTTATAAGCTCACTAAGGCGAAATCATTAAGCAACACTATTTAGCAATTCAAGATGATGTTCCCAGAGAGAAAAACTTACTTTCTATAATAGACTGCATCTGCAGTCAAGTATTTCCCACAAATTTCATGGCAGAGTCTGTATTCTTTGCAGTGCTCTGAATGACTGATTTTGTGATATTTCATTCAGGTTTTGGAAGATCAATCACATAAGCTAAATGTAGATGAATTCTAGTTTTTAAATCAACTTTTATCCTATCCCATGCATTAAAGTGAATGCCTGTACTCTGAACCTTCAGCACAGACTACTGCTACTGAGTAGAAGAGTAACTGGAACAGCACGATGCAGCATTAGGTCTACAGGGAAAGCCATTAAGTGCTTCTGCACAAATAGAATTCGGAGCAGTTCAGCCTTGAATGGTTTTTCTCTTCCTGTTACAGTCATAAAGCAAACCCTATATTTTAATAACATACCTTGAAGGATTCCAAGAAATACAACTGCAGCTTAGCTTACACGAGATTTCATGCTGCAGTGACCACTGGCTGAGATTCATCACATCTGGAGCTTCATAGATCCTTACAACTCCATCTGCTGAACAGGTTGCTAACATAAGACCCATGTGCTTCGGAGCAAATTTCACATCTGTAACAGATGTCCTACTGTCTACTAGAGTGGTCCTCTTGACCTGCAAAGAAATTTCCATCAAAAATTTATTTCCTAAGGAAGGCTAATCAAAGTCTGATAACACCATTTCATAGGATTGCTTACACCTCCCACAAAAAAAAATTTCTTCCCCCAAACTTTCCTATTGTTTGCAAGATGAGCAAGAACAGCCAGTGTTGTTTTGAATGATCCCTTGTCAAAGAAAAACCCCACAACCGTAATTCTACTGTAGACGGAAATTCATGTCTGCAAGTTGTTTGCAAGGGAACAACTTCATCTTATTATGAAATAGTGATAATAAGTGACACTAACTGGCCTGAATGCAGCTGTTTTACTCCAAGGTTGTAAAAAAACTTTGTCTTGCAATATTGCCATGAATGAACAAAACATACCCAAAATCAGAAACTTTACAGTAACAGAAAAGGAGTCTCACCCAGTGACTCTGGCCTCGGAGTTTATCATTTGACTCTCCCACTATTTCTTCCCATACAGCTGCTGTTCTATCAAAAGAGCAGGAAGCCAGGACCTGCCCAAATTCAGGATGGGCCCATGTCACACGCCACACTGATCCGCTATGTGTCTGCAAGATAACATCAAAACACTGTAGAGAAGCACACTTCCTGCGTTAGTCCAAGGGACCATATATTTTCACGACTTTCTGCAGAAGAGGATTCTAGGAAACAGTAACACTGCTCCTTTGAAATCTATGTTCTTTTATACAAAGTTACATAGCAGCTTTGTAGCTGCAGTTCCTTATTCCAATCAGCACTGGAAAGTTTTGTTGCTATTAGTGTTCAAAATGCAATTATTACAAGTGTATTTCAAGGCATTATTTATTACTACTTCAAGTTCCAAACTATGATTCTGCCTTGATGCAAAAAGTATAGCTTTGTTCTCAATCAAATTTCAGCCATTACCATGCTCACTTCTACCTTTCCTGTACTTTCCAAAAGCACTTGCAGAGCATTACTAATCTTCTTTTTAATATGAAGCTTCTCTTTCATACCTAGTCAACATTCCTTTCTTAGAGAAGGGGAATTCAAAAGCCTCCCTTGCATTTGCATCTATAGGGATGAACGCATTGTGGTCCTATTAAATACAAGTTTAAGAACAATTCAGAAGCTGAATGCACTAATTATCCAGACAAAGCAGAGCCTCTACATGACACAGTTCTCAGAAAAGTTTTGGAGAACAAAAAACAGAGGTCAGATGTCGTAACATTAATAGCCAGACATCATCCTTTCAATTTTTCCACCTTCTATTTTTTTTAAGTCCTACTATATGCAAAAGGAAATACTCAATTAAAAATTAGGGTACTGTTTTCAACTCCCTAAACACCAGTCACTGATGTGTTTACTGATCGCAGAGTCTGCCAACATAAGTATTAACAAGAGCAGACTGCATGTTAGCCTCTGCTTTAAGTGACAGGCACTAGAGATGTTTCATATAAGCAAAGAAGTATTCTACACAAGACATATAGAATCTACATCAAACCAAAGGCATTTCTACTCTAAAATTCAGATGAAATGAAGCATGTTTCTTCAAAAACAAAGGAGAAATTATGGTTATATCTGTGTAATTTTTACCAATACAAACCTTCCAGCTGGCGGTGCAATGCCAATCTCCATTTTCACTTTTGTCCCAGACCTGTTGAGAAATCAAAATACAATCATACAATTTGTAAATGAAGCTTACTGACTAGTACTTTAAAAACACAGCCGTTCATACATATATATATATATAAAATAAAAATAAATAAAAATATGCACACACACCCCACTAAATATTTTCATCCAGGACACTGTACCTGGTTCAGTACAAAACCGCACTTCACTCAACCTTGAAAATATCCCTATTGCAAGTAGGGACAAGAGGCACCGCCTGCAAAACCCACTGTTGTATGACTTCTATCTCTTTTTAAACAGTAAATTACCTAGACAAGAAATCATTACAATTCTTAATACTTCACTCACTTTGTTCCAAGAGTGCACTATTCTGTTTCGTTCTAGAGGCCCCAGCATTCCCATATGCTCAGCTCTGGTTGCAAAACCCTAATGCAGTTCCCAGCACTCATCCCAAAAGCAGTGCAGGACAGCAAAACAGACATCAAGGTAGTGGGAGAACAGATCTTGTTTCTCTTTATGAGATTTCTGCCTTGATTTTTAACCATGTAAAAGTCACTAAACACTCCCCTCTCTTGATTTCCCATACATCTTCATATGTATGGCTTTTTACATAGACTCTTTTTACACAGACTTTTTTACTGAAAAATTATGCAGAAAGTCACAAACATAACCAAACGAAAGACACCACCTGACATCCACTCCTGTTTGTCACTCGTTCACTTTAAAGCTTTACTGAAAGTCACCTCACTTCTGCCACTCTGGACCTCTAATACAACCTGGGTCACGTTGTCCCTCCAGTTGGAGGAAAAAGTCAGAACAATCTCACAAAGGATTCAGTTATGATTGGAAAGTAACATGACACTGCTAAAGAACACAGCTTCCGTGTTCAACCTGGTATCTTTTTTAAGAACTGCAAACTCTAGGTAGTCAGTCCAAACCAAAGTTCTCCATGGTTTTGGCTTACTTTCTGGGGGGACCGTTTTATTGTGGTTAGTTATTTGCTTTTTAGCCTGTGGTCAGGGAGAAAGGGCCGCTCTCCATTGTTCTTAAGTCTTATCTACGTATGACACAGCTTTCTACGAAAAAAGCGACTTTCTCAAGCATTTATCTGCACTTAATAAAAAACATGACTACTCTCTGCAGTTAAATCTATCCATGTGACTCCTGAATCTATGCCCATTCTCTCACTATGCACAAGAAAGTGGAAAAACAATCAGCTTTTCGTTCAAGTAAATATAAAATGCTACTTTATTTTCTCTAAAAGAATGTAAAAATTAAGGCTTCTAGTATTTTACGTTTTCCCCAATCTGCCAGGGCACACAAGGAACAGTCCGGCTTTTTGCTTACAAGCACTTCAACAGCAGCTTCTTCCCATAATAAACACAAATTACTGGCACTACATTACGAAACAGTAGTTTCTTTCGTAAATATTCTTTAATAAATACAGATATTCAGCTGAATAAACAAAACAAGCTGCAGGTAGAGCAGTCGGTAATGTTTTCCCTGCTGCAGCACGGGGTGGGAAGCGGAGTTTCCGTGTTTACACGCGTTCGCGCACACACAAACACAACGCGCATTATGTGCTAAAGCCTCCCGCTCCCACGTCCCGACACCGCACCGGGACCTCCGGCGGAACGAGCCCGAGGCTGCACCCCGGCCCGGCCCGACCCGCAGCCCGGTAGGCCGCGCACGGCCGGTGCCGCGACACTCGCCCAGCACCAGGCCCGGCGGCTCCCCGCTCACCTTGACGCTCTGGTCGCTGGAGCAGGTGGCCATGCGGCGCCCGTGGAAGTCGAAGGACACATCGTGGATGAGGTCGCGATGATCCGCGGCGATGCTGCGCGCCACGAACATCCCGCCGCGGCCGCCACGCGCGCGCACGCCTCACGCGGCGAGGGGGGGGCGGGGCNGGGGAGGGGCGGGGCGGGAGTGGGCAGGGTCGGCAGGGTCGGCCTCCGGGGATCGGCGCGCTGGGTCCCTCCGCGGGAAGCTACGCCGCCGTCGCGTCCGGCTGAGACATGTACCCTCCTTTAGCGACAGGACGAGAGGACGTAACCTCAAGCTGCACCAAGGGAGGTTTAGGTTGGGCATTAGGAGGAATTTCGTCTCAGGAAAGTTGGTTAGAGATTGAAATGGGCTGCCCAGAGGGATGGTGGAGTCACCGTCCTGGAGGTGTTTCAGGAAGGACTGGACGTGGAACTCAGTGCCGTGGTCTGGTTGACACGGCGCTGTTCGGTCACAGTTTAGACTCGAAGATCTCGGAGATCTTTTTTCCAACCTAACTGGTTCTGGGATTCTGCGTGGTTGCCAGCCCGAGGCGTGCGGGCCGCTCCACGCTGGGGCTGCGCCCACAGCGCCCTGTGTGCGGCGTCCTCGGAGCGTGCCGAAATCGCATTCCATGGCGGATCTGAAAAGCTGCGGAGCTCGTTGTGATAATGCAGATCAATAAACAAACACTCAGCGCGGCGCTGTGTGATGTACTGCATTTGCTTCGTTAGTGATTTACTGTACTAATGAGCGCTGTCAGATGAACCCTCTCAGATTTCGCGGTGCGAAAAAATGTGTGATCTGCTTCTGTGTCGGGGAAAAGTTCGGGAGGATGAAATGCGTGACCGACAATGCAGGCAGGGGAGGAATCCGCGGACAGGTTGGAAACTGCTACGAGGAAAGGCTGGGAGAAATGAGATTGTTCAGCCTGGAAAAGAGCTGGCTTAGGGGTGACCTAATTGTGGCCTTCTAGTACCTGAAGGAAGCCTGCAAGAAAGATGGAGAGACACTTTTTACAAGGGCATGTAGTGACAGAACAAGGGGGAATGGATTCAAATTGAGAATAGGTTTAGATTAGAGATTAGGAATAAATTCTCTACTGTGAGGGTGGTGAGGCACTGGAACAGGTTGCCCAGAGAAGCTGTAGATTCCCCATCCCTGGAAGTGTTCAAGACCAGGCTGGATGGGGCTTTGAGCAACGGGGTCTAGGAAAGATGTCCCTGTCCGAGGCAGGGGGGTTGGAACTAGATGGTCTTCAAGGTCCTTTCCAACCCAGGCTATCCAGTGAGTCTAAGTGAGACAAGGTGGGTGTTGGGTAAGATCCAGACTATGAAGTAGAAGAAGCAGAACAGAGCCTGGCATGTGGTAGAAAACACATCACGATAGACTGAGCTCTGGGCAGGAGCTACAGACCAGTGATGACTGGTCTGTAGTCAGAGGGCTGTGCAAAATAAATTAACCACAGCAGCTGGAGACTCTTGAGGGCTCAATACTCTCATCCCTAACCTACCACCTTCCTGGGAACTCCTCACTAGAAGTACTTCTTTCTTCCAGTTTGTATCCTGCAGTATCAGCTTGGATCATGCAGCTCCCAGTGCCAATATTTTTTCAATACCATTCATTTATTGTGTCACTGAGCACAAGACCGTTACAGTATCTTGTTTTTAAGGAATGTTTCGTCTGTGTTATTTACTAGCTATTCTGAAGGTATCTACTGTGGATGCTGAAAAGCTGCTGGCAGGGAAAAATCCAGCATTTTGCAAGTATTCTGTGAGAAAGTTGTTGGTTCTCACACGAACAAGCAAGATGGTTTTCTAAACATCATGCAGGTGTTGTTTGTATGTAGAGTTGTTATGAAACTAAGTAGAAAATATTTTGAAAATAGGTGTTGTGAAGTGCAGCCAATCGCTTGGAGAGGTGGTAGGACCAGACACCAATGATCTTTTGCCATATACCAATGCGAGGGTTATATATATCCTGCCTGTAATTAAATAAATAATTCACTTCCTCTCAACCTTGCCTCCAGCTTGGACCTTCGTTTTTCCTCACTGTCCATGTTGCAACAACGACATACTACAATAGCTGATAAGTATTAACAAAGAGAAAATAATTCATGCACTGCGTTCCAAATAGCAATAATGCAGTCAGTAGATTTAAGAGGAAAAAAAAATTATGATCGTGGTAATAAACACCAAAAGCAAACACACTTGTACTTTACTGGTTTATATTTCAGGTCCAAAACAATACTGAAGTCATCAGAACACCTTCAGTGCCTTACAGCTATGATCCAGTTTTCTAATCATATATTAAGCAAAAAGGGAAAAGGATGAAGTTCCCTGAAACCAGAAATATTCAAATTCTCTGGATTCAAGTCAGATTCAGACCTTTTCTAGAAGATTTTTGGTATCTGTAGCTTTAACAGAAAATTGGTTTTAACATTTTCGGAAAGACTTTTGCTTCTCACCACCTCATTTAAAATTTTCATGTTCATGGCAATGAGGAGTCAAATTCTGTTCACTCAGTGAGTAGAATTTGTTCAGAGATGTCCAAATTCTTCACAGAATTATAAAGAAACTGTTAACTGCTTGTGAAATAAACCTGACAGTTTGACATTTAATGCATTTATTTTTGCAAACTGCAAACTACATTCAGTAGGGACTGATGGAGGTGCTGTTATCACATGCCAGAGGGGTCCCTTCACTCTTTCTGCATACCCTGCATGCATAATATGCAAGTATTTAGCACTCTAATACATGTGTTTCATTGGTAGGCCTTATATTAAGAGTAGGTATGGTGGTGCCCAAATGCAATAAGGAATTAAAATAGATAAAAAATAATAGGTTAAAATAAATTGCAACAAACTTGGACTTGAAGGGACACCATGGCTTTAAAATGGTAGGATTCAATTATTTTAGTGACATTGGGTAAAGAAAAGTTAACATGTTAAAAAATATTTTTTTCCCAAGTACAGCAAATATGATTAAAAATGTTTTCAATTACAGAGGATTGAAAATGTGGAAGAATTTAGAAGAAAAATCACCAGCTCGTTTTACATTCTTGTCCAAGTTGGCCAATGATAGTTTTTTAATTATATTTTTAAAATACTACAGAGCTAAATCTTAAAGGAGAACAACAGCTGGAGCTGAAAAGATGAATTTGCAAGAAAATTCTCAAGAAACTTTAGCTATCTAAGCTTTACCTGTTTATATTAGTGGAGAAATTAAGTTGGCATTTGTAAATAAGAGAAAATTTGCAAAGCATTTTTAAAAATGAGGAGCTAATGAAAGGAAGAGGTTAACATTTTCTCATTTCTGAAGATGAACTGCTATTGCACAATTCCTCTCCTAGAGGGAACCTCACTCTGGGCTCTAGGGCTATAATACAAGTACCCTTTTTTCCCACCTGCAATCACATGCAATCACTTTGGAAGTTGAAATTTCAGTATTTTCTAAATAATGGTTACAGTTTAAGTAATACAATAGCAAATGTGATTGTGACTGTTCCTGTGCTGTAATTAGAGTGGTAGTAAGTTTTTCGTGCTGTTCTCATATGTAAGAAAAACAAACAAACAAGAAAAAAGAAAAAAAAACCCCTAACAAATAATAGTAATGCATGTATTTAGATTGCTAAGGAGGAAGATTTTTTTTAATCTTTCAGCATAATTAGAGACATGTGTACTTTGAAACTTCAGTTATTGCTTCATTCAAACAGCTGGAGAAACAGTGCTTCATAAAAACATTACAGCTGACTTATAAGTTCTTTAGTTTGTGGCAGTGTATCTGAATGGTCAAATTTTTTAGCTATTTTAGGGAAATGTCTTTTACTGTAAACCACTATGTTTATAAAAAATTGTGCTTTTTTTCAGACCAATTGTTTCCAGTCAGTGATTCAGCTGTCAAAAGCCAATTCTTTTGCAATTTTAGTAATGTAATAATTTTGTTGAGACTTGAGTATGTTACAACCAGCGAATGAATATTTTTCACCCACTCAAATTTAGTTTATTTCTTCAGCCAGTAGTATCAGTATAGTTGGAACAGGGCAAAATTGTCAGATTCATAAATAATTGGCACCAATCATTTTTATTTGAACAATATATAAATATGTAAATGTATCACAAATGCATATTTTGACCTAAAATGTTCTTTTTCTCTGAAAAGACACAAAAATTATACACTTCAAGTCAAGATTAGACTTTATTTCTAACATTTTAGTTTGGTCAGTAAGCAAAAAAAAACCCACCAAACAACTGTAATTTTTTTTAAATACATGTACATGTACACAATTATTTGCCCATTTTTAAATACAACCAGCCCCTGACCTCATTCCCTAGATTCAAAGCAAGTTATGTCAGTTTACATTTATTTAGAAACTGGGTCCGAAATCTTCACTTACTTAAAAAATTCCAGGAAACGTGGGTGATTGTCATCCCAGAATCTTAGTTTACTGTGGTGTCTGGTTTCAGTCAGTACATACGAATGAGATAAATACATTTACCTCATGTAGACAATTGTATCAGGTGTTTTTTGTTAGTAGAAAGACTGACACATAATGAAGGTTCAATAGAGGAAACACTTCATAGTGAAATATCAGAATTAGCAAAGGGATGAAAGGACAAGATACAACCTTTGTTAAGGCAAGCAGTCGTTAAATAGCCAATTAGGATGGAAAGCATCCAGTCTAATGAAGAGGCATTCACATTTTCTGGGAAATGAAACAACACTTGTTTAAATTCTTTTAAATGGCCAGAATATCTCTTGCATTAAAAGTAAGACAAAATTTTTTGAGTAAGATTGAATCTCTCTGGACCTCTTCAGGAAGATTTCATCTGTTACCAAAAAATTGGCTATAAAAGCTAATATGCTACATCAAAAGAGGGATTTTCCAATGATGTAACATCAACACAAGATATCTTGGACCACAGAAATCTTGACATCTGGGGTAGTATGGTAAATCAGATGGAAATAATATGGATAGTATGTGAGCGCTTTCCTTTTGCTTCCTCACCTAGGTCTACTATAAACCTTTGTTACGAATAAATAGTTCAATTTCTTTTTATTTTAATCCAGGTGACATTAATAACAAATTCAAGACTACTACCTAGACATTCCTTTTTGAATGGTGTAACAAATCCAGAAAGCAAGGCACTGAGTGCTGAAAAGTGCAGCAGCTCCCTGCTGCATTTCCACAGTATCCAGAGGGTTGTGAAGTTGGTGCACAACGGGCCAATCCCACTGCACGGCAGTGGTTGGCAGCCACCATGGCCAGGCCGGGGGGGCACAAGCATCTGCTGCTGATGGTAACCAGAACACCCCGTGCCACGTAGCAAGATAATGGGAAGCATGCTGGAACTCACAGAAACCACAGGAAGTTTGCAGTTTCCAGTTAACTGAGCTGTGAATTAGGATTCAACTACTAGCTAACCTTGGAGACTTCCTCTTACAGCTGAATAGTAAGGAAAAACCTTCTGTTTGTGGTGATGGTGTGCATGAGGTAGAAAAGACAGTTGTATTTTAACATTATTATTTGCATAATGATGTGCAGAACTATGACAATCCTGATAGATATTTTTTAACATTTTGATTCAATATTATATATTGATTGAATTAAATTGAACCACAGCTTAGAAGAAGTAAAAGCATCTATAATAAGGTTAGATTTTCACTTTCAACACAGTAAGCCAATTTTGTTCTCAAATTGACTGTATAAAACCACATAACTTTATTTCTGCTGGAAGTCCAGTCACTGTAAGTGTATTAGCATTGGTAGAGATATTCTTGCTCAAAATGACTATAACTGGCATTGCTCTGAATTTAAAAAAAACCAGTTAGTACTTTCCTTTTCTCCCTTTTGACTACCTTCTTCAAGTAAAAGATGCTTTTGCCTGTAGAGAGAGATTTTATAAAATGCAAAGGCCTACCAAAAAGAAAGTAAATAATGAACTGTACTCATTAAGGATGTTTGTATCAGCATGGGCTAGAGGGGGAGGAAGCCTGCTTTAAATGGCTACCACTGTTACATGCCTCAGTCATGTCTGCACTAGAAGCTGGTCTGTTACAGACGATCATGGATTATCATACCAACAGCAAACAGCTTTCAGCAGAGTTAAAGGTTCCATTCCTGACAACCTTTTAAAAATATTGTCTTTGGCAAGGAAGACCTGCCTGACCCTGTGAAATCCAGACAGTTTTCTGTACCATGCTTTCCTTAACTTAAAAACTGCATTCACAACAATTGATAGTATTTCACAGGGAGTAAAATGATATCTATTATTACATATCCTGGATTAAGGCACTGTAGAAATATGAGCAATTAGATTATTGAGCAATTAGATTCAGGGGAAAAAAATTTCTGGTAAACCCAGTCATTTAGGAGGTTGCTTAGATTTGAGAATCTGAAGCTTAAAACTTGGAAAGAGTTTGAAAATGTTAGCAAGTGATCTTGTATGTGTAACACAGAGTGTCGTACAAACTGGAAATCTAAAGATGAATGTTTCAGAGGAAAGCACGCATAATCACAGCAGTATGTGAAAGATGTGGGATGAATTCCTGTTCAGGAAAAAGAATACCAGCAATTACTGTTATGAAGAGTAAGACAAATTAAGAGGATCGCTTACCAGGCATGACTGGCTGATCTTGGCAAGAAATTAATAGCAAAATTTTATTTTGTGGGCAAAAATGAGGGTAAAGTCCCCTAGCCTTTATGTGAGAAATCTGAGAGTAAAACAGGCACTTAAAGAAAGCAGAACAGTGAACCTTTATGTGTCACCCTGCTTTGTTGCTGCTGCAGAGTTCCACTTACAACCTGTTATTGTTTATTTTGCTAGGAACTCAATAGAATGTCCCAAACTGGATTTAAAACTTACTGTTTTATTAAAAAAAAAAATTAGAAAGATGCAAGGAAAAAATATAAGCTCCAACTCTATAAAATTATGCTGTACCACATAATGTAAAAAAGAGTACAGGAAGACAAAGTAGGCAAAATAATAATTATTAGAAATGACAGTTGAGCAAAACAGTTACCCAGTCATGATCAAATATAGCTGTGGCAGCACATAAAGTTGAGTTAAGGAGAAACAGAAGTGATGCTATATATAAGTAAGTGGCTTATGGATGGGAAACTATTCTGAGTCATATTAATGTACAAAGAAATGTAAGGGAAAACTGGAATGACAAGTTGACAAGCAAAATAACTGACAGCTAGGAAGGGAATACTGATGGCTTCATAACAGATTAATATGAAGGTTGATCTCAGATGGTGTAATTACATCAGAGCTATCTTTAAACTAGTGATCTTAAGTTGGGAAATAGAAACAGCTTGTAGGAGAAAAAGTAGAAAATAGCTGGCCCTGAGAGTTTTCACAGTAAGAACAGACAGAAAAGTCTAAACTTAGCACCTCCCTCTGTTTTGGAGTGTGGAAAGAAACATCAGAACTAGAAGACTGGGTATAAATGCTGAAAAAGTTACCAGCTAAATCATTTTTGCGGACTACAATTACGATAGAATATCAAATGCATTATTATAGCTGTTGCTTACAGAACGGTTGTGTATGCTTTTTTACAAGCTAAGGAAGCCTTTAATGCCTTTATTGTTGGATGGTAACACAAATCTTTCACTACCTTACAAAAATATTTCACACCACTACCAGTTACCACAGTAATATTCAGTGATCTGGACAATGGGGTCAGGTAGGGTTTGGTGAACTGTGTTTGAAGAAGGACTTCTGCCTTCTAGATTCCACAGCCTCTCAGTGACCTCACAGATGAGCCAACTCCCATTTCCTTCAGCAGTTTGCTCATGAAGGGGTAGAGCAGTGCTGAGGGAAGGAGCACGTGCTGCAGCCTTTCCTCTTCAGCCTCTCACCATGGATGGAGCTGCAGGATGGCAGTCCTGGTCTGTGGGAGTGGAGGCAGAGGCACAGCCGTGGTGGGCCACAGAAAGCAGGGCTGTGCCACGGCACAGATGGTACTGTCTGATGCCAGATACACATCATGATGCCATCCATTCCAAACGCAACTTAATTTCATTTACCACAGGTGTATCTTTAGATTATTTTTTCCTTCATTTGAAGTTTTTCTTTCTCACATATTTGAAGTGAGCATACAGCTTGATGTCATCTGCTTAATAGATTGGAAAATTTCAAGTGGTTTGTTCCTGGAGCTGACTCAAGGCTTCTCCACGTACAGGAAAATTTGAATTTTGCAGCAGTACTAGAACATATAAAAAAGAACATGGAGGTTGTAGAAGGTGGATGTGCATGAAGAAGAGCATGGAAGAAAGAGGAGAGAGAGGTGCAGGGAGATCCATTGTCAAGACCATTCAGTGGGGTTTGGGATGACCAGAAGTAGAACTAAGACACCTACTTCATCAGTCACTGGATCCCAGCCCTCCAGTGTCCAGTTTCAGAAGACTGTCCCTCTCCTTGCCCACACTCCTTACCTCTCCAGCAGCAAACTTCTCGTCGTTTACACCTCCTCCACTGCTGCCAGGGCTCAGCTGCTCTGGCAAAGAAAGGGGCGGAAATAGGACTGAGTCAGAAGTTCAGGTTTGCTACTGTTGCTGATGCATACTCACTCTTAGCGTGAGTATAAAACTTGCACACATACAATGTAACACATATATCCTTACAGTATAAAAGTATAAATTACTTAGGCTGAGAGAGTTTGCTGTCAGAAGGTAGAGATCAGTTGCTCACATGATATGAACAGCTCAAATGCATGGTCTTCCTATCCACAGGAGAAAGGCCTTGGCAGAGGAAAGAGCAGAACCTGGCTGCTCTTTACTGGGGACATTGTGCCACCCCGAACATCGGCATCCATAGGCAACCTGCCTACATTGCCTATACCTGCAGCTGGCCCTGCTGTTGTCTGTTCAAATAAAATAAAAACTCTAAGGTTAAAATGGAAACCTCAGCAATAAATGTCTTCAAGAATTTCTTTTTCATTTGGAAAAAGAAGAATAAATATTTATATTAGGGCATAAAATCTAAAGGTTTGTCTGATACCAATCTGAATTTATAGTGCAGGAGAGCTGGTGCAATGCAGTTTGAAGAATGGTAACACAGTGAAGTATTTACTATGGAAGTAACTTGCTTACTACTCATGACATGATCAATACTTTTGTTGTTGGTAAGTGTAACAAACATGTTTCATTAAAATGCTATTTAGCTATAATAGGCTAAAGAGCTTTTGAAATGGGTGTTTTAGGAAAACCACATATTCCCCAAACACAACAGGATTACCCATTCTTTAAAAAAATTACTTAAGCAGCTGTACAGGAACATTAACATATCTTTGCATCTACAAGCAGAGCAGCTTAACAAACTCAGGGTCCATCCCAAAACCAGCCTTATATTTCTGTCTTCCAGCAAAACAATGATCCTTGGAGCCATTTTTGTGTATCTAAAAATAGGTGTATAAGAAATAAAGGCCTATTAAGTGCTCTGGAGGTAACAGGGCAAGTGGCTCAGGCAGCTTCAGATTTCAATAAATATTTCTGAAAGGGCATAGCCAGGATTTTCAAACTGTTAGGTGGTATTTCAGTCTCTTCTTACGGAGAATAGACCCTGTCTCTCTATCTCAGATCTCAAATTAAATTTCAACAAGGTCTATGGGTAGACTGTGTTCTAGGTTTGGAATCACCTGTTTAGGGATGTCATAGGCTATATATATATAGTTTATACATAATCATTGTGAGGCGTAACAAGACAGAATAAATTTAACTAAGGAACAGTCTAGAGACATAGTCTAGATGATATATATCAGCATATATTAAATGGGCAGTGCTAGAGTAATTTTCTGCTTTGACCACGATTAGGAGAAGCTAAACATATCTTTCTAGGGAGGTTTCAGACTCCAGCAGAGAGAACTGCAAAAAGCTCCCTAGAGATGTGCTAAGCACTCCTCCTCCCTCTGACATTTCTAAAAGGAAATGTGATTAATTTATTCTGACAATAATTATAGTTCATTGTTTTCAAAGCATTTGAAACATCTGGATTAAGAACATGTAATGAAATCCCAGACAAGATTCCAGGGGAAGCATACTTCAATTTCTGGAAGACACATGACTACAAAAGCTAATTTCCCATTCACTGGAAATTTTGAAAATGTTTTGTTGTACTCACTTAAGGCTTCTCCTCTGCCCATGAAATTCTTGCTAACAAAATTGCTGCCTTACTGTCAGATGTGAGGGTGCACTCCCTTTAAAGAGAAAATGTACTGTGACTTCATACTAATCACCACCCACTTTATTCATCTTATGTCTCAACTCAGCAATGCTGTTAGATCAGAATCATAACAAGGAGAAATTCCCAATAGGAACTGCTAATGAGGACACATTACTCAAGGGAATCATTAGATGCAGCAAAGAATTTACATATTTTTAAATTGCTGTTTTGTAAACTCTGTGGTCATAGTTTACATTAAGATATATTCAATTAAATTATTTCTAAATCTTGAAATTTCAAGATCTGTTGCAAGAGAAGAATCAAGTCTGCATGTTGCTAAATCTCTTTTCTACAGACTTGTACAAATTAGCATGGTGAGTTGGCCTTACAGAAATAAGAGATGTTTGTGTTGTGATATTTATACTGAAAACTCAAGGCACATGCCAAAGCAAACACAGCCCAAAGCTGAGAGAGCATCCACCATGTGAACATGCTGAAAAGGGCACTTGAGTACTTTAAGAAATGTTCACATCGTGCCTTAGGATTAATGGCACTTTGAACATTCCCACACAGCTCTATTGTGGAGGTTTATTAGCAACTGCTGTACAGGGGATGCTCCTTTCAGCCAAGGTCACGTAAGTGACACTAATTGCCAGCAACTGCTTTCTGCCCAAGGTAACCCATTGCTATGTTGGGGGGAAACAATGCATGCCTAAAAGACATAATTCCTACCCACGCAGCTTATTCAACATTTCCCCTACCATTATGCTTTTGAACAAGCTGAAATACAATTATTTCAGACGTGTGTATCTTTGCTGAGTGGCTTATGTACCATCCCTAAGCGCTGAGTATCTCTTTTGAGCCCCTGCCCTTGAGATATCTGAAATACAAAGAAAATACACAGTACATTGAAGTGTTCTGTGGGAAGACTGCAGGAGCAGATGATATTTATATACACAAGTATTATGCACAAAGTATAAGCACACGAATGGAACACTGAACAGTGCACAGAGACTACTTAGCCACCATCTGCTGACTTGCACAGATTAGAGAAAGTAAAAATGTTATTTCCATTTTCCCCCCAATAATGCTATATTCTGATATTGAAAGAAGTAAACTTCCAAGAGTTAATCATGCAGTTATCTGCATGATCATTAAAAGTATCTGCCTTACTTTTTATAGAAATAATTTTCAGTTATCAAGAAAAATACAATTCAGCACTTGCTAATTCTACCTAATTTAATGTTTATCAGATCGTGTTAGAATGGTATATGTAAAGGTGTAAGTCTAGGAAATTCTCAATAGAAAAACAATTGCATAAAATTCTGTGCATAAAAGTTTCCAGTTAGAGTAACCAGAGGGCTATAACTTGCAGCATAGATTTCATTAATCTGATTAATTATCAAGCCTATTAATGACTCACTCCTCTGTGTGAGCAAAGCACCCCCAACTTCTTCTTCTCTCAGGAAAACGAGAGGTAAAAAAAAGAGAAGGGAAAGTTCTAATGTCACCCTGAAAGGCATATATATTTATGTTTTAGAAACATAATCCTTGCATTGTTTCATTGGAACCTCCTGTCCAAAGATATTCAGGATTTATTCCACTTGCTATGACAGAATTGTGTAAATTCAATAGTAATACTGCACACTGTTGATGCATATTTGACTGCAGAATTAGCTGTAATGCCTGATTCAGTTACCTCCTTCAGTTGTCTGCCTCATCCTGCTCTCCAAGGTTGCTGAAACTCTGGAAATTAGGTGAGAGTTATCCTTACTGCTTCTTCTGAGACAAAGAAATACTGTCATCACACAATTTGTAATGTTCCCCTGAGAAAACCCTAGGACAAAGACCGTGCATGTGGCAGAGTTTCACAAATAATACATCCCACTTCTCATTCACCATTGCTGCTGGCATATTATTCCTCGTATGGCATTCACCAGCCAAAACATATTCTGAATCTAGAAATTAGATTGTGCATTTATAACTTCTGATAATAGTATGTATAAGGTATTACCAATGTGTTGAGAAGCAATGGGAAATCTGGACTGTTCTGATTACAATATAAATGTTAATGTAACAACTTCTTAGGGAATGCAGATATGGGTTTATGGCAGTCGTATCTCCTAATCCCCTCCCCACAATATCATTTTCAGAAATCTAGTCACCAGATTCAATTAAATGTTCTTTCTCAAGTAAGAAAAACAAAACAGAAAACTGAGGTGGTCTTGAGCACAAAATGAACAAAAACCCCAAATATCTTTGGTTTTGCTCTGCACCTTACCTTTCCTGCTCAGTGCTTCAGAGGGGGCTGCTATGAAGAAAACAGCCATCTTGGACAATGACAATTAATTTCAGGTGAATAGAGCTTCCAAAATTAGTGAAAGAGAATGGGAGCTAGAAGCTACCTGAGATGCTGAAGTGATCCTGTAAGATATTTCTTGATTAATACAATTTCAATAACATACTTTGTTTCTTTATCTCTTTGTAACGTAGTTTCCTTACTGCAAATCTGTGTTCGAAAGTCTGCCACTAAAAACTTGCAGAGGTCTGCTTGAGGACTGGTACCATAAAGTTTTTTAAAGGAAAACAGTGTTTTTTAGTGATGTCTCTTTGCACAGTGAGAGAGTAGGAGAAAAAAAGAAAAAGAAAAAAAAAGTATAAAATTCAAAAGATCCAGAGAGTTTCATACACCCATTTCGATACTGGACACGTTCTGCACAAGGGCACTTTTCTCCCTGGGTTGTTAATTCCAGTAAGTGGTCATGTCATGACTTGAACTGCTGGAACTGTTCCATGGGCTAAAATAAGATGTTAAAGACCTTGAAAGCATTCCAATTGGAAAACGTGTGTTATGGACCCTTCTTTCAGTACATTACATTCAGTTTTTCTTTTCTTTGAGAAAACAAACAAATTGGCTTAGCAGTTACAGCCCATTTATATGCCACGAGGGTATGAATTAGAGGTTTGAAATGTCTGGACCAAAGACAACATAGCATACATTTAAAAGCACTATTATATTTGCTATGCAAAACAGATTTTTAAGACTCCTTACTTCAGTAGATTGGTTTCTAAGACATTTTTATAAGAGACATTATCAAATTAAAAAAGGAAAGATAAATTTTACATGCACTACTAATTTGGTTTTTTTTTAGGAAATCATACTGCCTGAAAAATTGACAATTTCTTCATGGCTCTTTGCCATTTACAGGCAAAATCTATTTTCCTCCTTGCTTTTTGATTTACTTTGAAGGCAAAAAGAGAGGTGCATTGATTATCGCAGTCCTGCTTTGCCAAGAAAGTGTAGCGATGCAAATTCTGATGTAGTGTTCCACGGCCCTTACAAGATCCAGTGCCTCTCCACAGTGACACAAGTGTGAACACCTTGTTCTCTATAACATACCGAAGGACTTCTCAGCAGGCAAAACGAGCTGCACACTCATGGAACTCTGCCATCAAAACAGTGACTCAGAGAATGTGGCTCCTACAGGGCTGCTCATTATCTCAACAGGACAAGCTTCTACGGGAAATTGTATGAAATTCGATATATTAATGTCAACTTAAAACCAGGCAAAGATATCACAAATCTTGCACAGACCTACCTCTGCCATCGCTGGAAAGACAGAAGTAATTATTGTAATGTACGTTAAAGGCTTACCACCACATGGTAAGTTTAATTATCTATGAAGTTGGTAACAATCAGATATTTTAAATAAGTGTTACAGCAAGTAGTACAAGAAAATCCTTTCCTGTTATTGGCACTTCAGGTTGTCTAACACAGAAGCATGAATTACAAACATGGGCTACAATCTGAAGACTCTTATTTTGAACTATTGGAGCCAAAAAAAAAGGCAAAACCAATTTGGGTATTGTTACACCCATGTCATAATTGCTTTGTTCTGATGCTGGGAAACCAAAAGGAAAAATGGAACATAAAACTGAGAATACAAATTTATAATAGAAACATTTACTGTTACTCCTCAGGAGAAAGTCTTCTTCTGCTAAAACAGTGTTTTCTGACCAGAACTTCTTCTAGCAAATAACAGTGGTCTGGTGCATCACAATCTTTCCAGCTGTAATTCAGAAAATGCCCTCAATTTTGTAATTCGGAAGATAAGCTTGAATATAGATGAATATACATATAATCAAGCATGGAAACCACTAAAATACAGAATCTGTGCTACAAACAAGTTACAAGATCATGGTACTATGACTTCAAAATCGTAAGAGAACTTGAATGAAAAACTCATTAGCCAGCATAAAGGTGTTTCCAGAACTTCTCCTGAACCATTATGCCATCATGTCATGTAATGCTTTGAAATAATAACTGTGAGATTAGAAATGGCCTAAGCATGGAACAGCCCTATTCAGTCTGTGATGCAATTTTCAAGTCTAATAAATCCATGATGTTCAAACAAACTTTGAACATGAAAATTTTATGTCATCTATAGGCAGTTACTACAGATGCCATTTATAGCAAAAAATTACCTTCTGACCAGGACCATGGAATGACACCAAGCCACACTCACTGAATTAGAGTTTCTCACTTGGAAACAGTGATTTCAGTAAATGTCACTGTAGCTAGGGGTGAAAAGGAAAGAGAGACAGAAAGTCAAGTAACATACACAAACCATCCCCAGCAAACAAGATCCTCTCTACAAGTGAGAAAAATAATAACTTAGAGTCATCTTTCTCTTGGCAACTGGCTCTTTTCTTCTTCCCGTAGCCGTACCCAACACCCCCTGCATTGACTCATAGACATCAGGCTTTGTGGCTGACTGCACACCCCAGCTTAGGTTGCTGGAAGGGCTGTTTCACAAAGCCACAGCAGAGGCTAAAGTTGTTTTATCCTTCAGACATACTGGCCAGCTGCCTTTTCTGCCAGCTGGTGTGCCCATTCACTTGTGACAGCACTTCTGCCAGTTACCCTTTTCTTTTCATACTCCACAATTATTTCAGCTTCACCATGGGAGTCCAGTGCCATACAGACTGGCACGAATCTCTAGACTATGAAACAGACTTCCTTAATAGTTCTTATTATTTCCTTTTGTCCTTGGCCATGAGTTTCTTCCACACAGAACTCCAAGCAACAGTTTGGGCAATTGTATAGTCTGGGCACAGCTGTATTCTCCTCCTCTTCCCTAATCCCATCACCTTTACTACAGAGCTGGTTTTTATTGGGTATTGGACACTAGGATCCCACTGTTGTGGATTTCTGACTGATGTGAAAGACTTCCTCAGCTTAAAGCAAACCTGTTTGAGGGTTTGCACTTCTGCTTTTGTTGCTGCCACGTGGATTTGCATTTTGCTACACATATTTTGAACCCCATTTGCTGTGGGGTTTTTGGGTGTTCCCCCCCCCCCCTTCTTGTATGCCACAATACAATATTTGCACCGACACCTCCATTCAGTAATGGGAATTCTAGCATTCACTTGAACAAGGACTACAGCTTCCAAAAGTCTGAAATACAAAGACTGCACTGTGAATGCACACAATAAATGAAACTTGTTTTATCCTGACCACTGGACCTTTCCATTCAGCTTCTACTCCCTAACAGATGTCAGAAGAGTGGCCTGTCCTTCTGGGTTTCAAGTCCTATCCAGTTCATCAAGGAAGGGAGAATCCTCTTCTCCTTTAGGCCTTGGGCTATAAGATTTAAATCAGGAATTATATGTTCTCCTTTCACATCGTGGAAAGATTAAGCACATTATAGCTCTCTTCCTTAACGGTTAAAATTGATGTGGAGTATATTTGTGAATAAAACCACCTCAGGGAAGAATTTGTTCTTCATCTCTCAATATCTAAAATGGTTCTCAGAAAAGCAGCACAAAGCAGACCATTTCCAATAAATGGTACTTAAGCAGTTCCAGTGAATGACCCAAAAAAGTACACATGGAGGGACAAACACTTAGTCTGTTCCAGACTGGTACTAGAATAATTGTTCAGCCAAGGTCACTGGACAAAAAACATTTAAAATTAACTCAATTGGTCTTCATGGGCACCAAGGTCAATTGTGAAATCAGAACTGCTATGGATACCAACTACTTTGGGGTGACTGTTTTGTCAGCACAGCAACGGGCTTCTCAAATTATCAGAGACTTAAAAAAACCCCGACATTGCTTGTTTGTGTTTATACTAAGACAGATAACACCAGACGTCCAGCAGTGACTGTCCAGCAGTGATGCTTTGCGTAGGTCTCACGCGGTCTCAAGGACTTAAGACTTTATGTAGTAGCTTGTCTGTGTTTGGCTGCACAGCTGATACAGGATGCGAGTACACTATTGGCAACGGAATAAAGTTTTCTAATGAGTGTACTTGGTTTATGCTGTATATACAGTTCTCCTTCACAGACCATTAAAAATGTAGTCTTGGGCCTATCCTGGGCTCAGATCCTAAAAACCAGAGAACTGGTGCTGCATATTCAGCATATTTGCAGTAAAAAACCAACCCAAAACTGTACAACAGCAATTTCTTCAGAAATCCCTGGTTTACAAGCTATTGCTTTTCTAAGCCAGCTCTAAATCACAATTAATAAATATTTTTAGCTTTCCATGAGATGTCTCTGGGCACTGATCTGCATTAGAGATTCTAAATGTAGCTGCTACTATAAAACTCCCTTTCCTAACAACACAATTAAATTGCTGTCCCAGTATGAACTACCCAAATATCCCCAAATATCACAAGCACAAGTGACAAGCACAAGCTTCTCATGTCATAAATGCTATAAATACAGATCAGTCAGCAAGCTTATATACAGGGGAAAAGCCCACCAAAGACTAAAATCAGTGAGGAATGTGTCTATTTTCATTTCTTTATTAATATATGTTATTTGTCAGACAGTTTCTATGTATCTATTTACTTTCTTATCCCAACTTGTGCAAGGAAAGTTTTCTGAGGTAAACAACAATTTTATCCATTGAAACATGAAATAAAAGAAACCTATTTCAAATGAAAATCAATCATTACCTTGAGGATGAGCACTTCAATTCTTTTCTGTACTCCTAAATCATAGTTCACAAATTTTGTCTTATTTGCTTGTTTCATAATGGATCACAAATAGAACACTGATTAACTAGAGAGCACCTGCAGAACTACAGACATGACCTGTGCCTCAGTCTTGCAGGCAGAAAAATCCAAGAAAGCCATTCCCTATACAGACTTCAAAGCTTGAACCTATAGTTCAAGAAAATCTTGTGCAACATTTCCTTGAGTTACTTGGAAAAACTTGCTATGAACTTACTGACCCATACTGTCCCATCAGCTGTGCTTCAGAGGCATCACACCATCCCATGGTGTCTAGGACACCAGCTTTTCTTCCAAGACTTGGGGGAGCACGTGAGCCAGTGGGCTTGGAGAACTGTATAGCAGAAAGGAAATGCAGCAGCATTCAATGACAGGTATTTGGATGTCAGAATCAAAAGTCTGTTTCAAAAATATTAGTTGTTGGTGGTGTTGTGCTTAAACATAAACCTCAGGCGAGGCCCACGAGGGCAGGGGGGCTGCACATGGGGCTGCTGTGACAGCACGTGAGGAACCACAGCGATGGCACAGCCACACTCAGCATTGTGACATTTGTTATCACAGGGGCTGTAGATCATAGAATCATGATCTGGAAGTGATCTCAAAATGTCTCTGCATTGGGCAGGGACACATTCCACTAGACCAGGTTGCTCAAAGCTCCATCCAATCTAGCTGTGAACACTTCCAGGGATGGGGCATCCACAACTTCTCTGGGCAACCTGTTCCAGTGTCTCACCACCCCCTGAGCAAAGAACTTCCTCCTAATACCTCAATTAAACCTACTCTCAGTTTAAGGCCATTCACGCTTTTCCCATCACTACATGCCCCTGTATGTGTCTATCCATCTTTCTTGTAGGCTTCCTTCAGATACTGGAAAACCACAAATAGGTCACCCCTGAGCATTCTCTTTTTTAGGCTGAACAATCTCAATTCTCTCAGCCTTTCCTCGTAAGAGAGGTCCTGCATCTGTCTGACCAACTTGGTGGCCCTCCTCTGGACTTGCTCCAACTGGTAAACGTCCTTCCTATGCTAGGGACTCCAGAGCTGGATGCAGCACTGCAGGTAGGGTCTCATAAGAGTAAAGGGGCAGAATCCCAGGATGTGGTTGGCTTTCTGGGCTGCAAGCTCACAGGCTCATGCCCAGCCTCTCACCCACCAGCACCTCGAAGTGCTTCTCGGCGGGGCTACTCTCCATCTGTTCAGACTCCAGTCTGTATGGATACTAGGGTCTGACCTAACCACTGGGTCTTGTTAAACCTCATGAGGTTCCCATGGGCCCACTTCTCGAGCTTGTCCAGGTCCATGCCATCCCTCTGCATGGCATCCTGTCCTTCAGCTGTCAGTCACACCACAGTTGACACGCCCAGCCCCTGCCCGTGTGTACGTGCCTGCCGTCGGGCACCATGAGGGGCCCAGGGCAGCGGGGGCCGGTGGTGGCAGAGCAGGGAAGCCGAGGGGAGAGGCTGGGGCGCAGTGCAGGGCGGAAGCCCCTCGGGCGTGGGCGAGAGCAGATACAAACGTTTCCAGGGAAACCTCTCAGTCCGTGAGGGGCCGTGTTGAGGGTGGGGAAGAGCCTGCAGCAGGGAAAGGGTGTGCCAGGAACTAAGGTTCAGGACAGGAACCCGCGAGAGAGGAGGCGGCGGCGGTGCCGAGGGCAGCACTGTCACCGGGGTGCAGGAAGCCACTGTAATCTCTCACAAAATGGGGAAGATTGGAAGAGATCATCTGATCCAGCCTCCCTGTTCAAGCAGGGTCATCCTAGAACACATTGCACAGAATTGCGTCCAAACGGTTCTTGAATATCTCCAGTGAGGGAAACTCCACAACCTCTCTGGGCAATCTGTTCCAGTGTGCGGGCACCCGCACAATAAAGAAGCTCTTCCTTATATCCAGGTGGAACTTCCTGTGCATCAGTTTTTGCCCGTGGCCTCTTGTCCTGTTGCTTGGCACCACCGGTAAGAGCCTGGATCCATCCTCTTGGCACCCTCCCTCCAGACACTTACACAGGTGGCACATAGTTCCCCTTTGTGGCACTAATTCACACGTTTTTAAGGCGCCGGGCATTACCCAAGCGACTGGGTGCTGAGCCCACGAGGCGTCGCCCGCCTGCCCGGGGGCCACAGGCGCTGTCCCCCAGCAGCCCGCGCATCGCAGCCCTCGCTGACCCCGCCCGACCCTTGGCTTTGCCCGGCGTCTGCCGAGCCTCCCCTTAAGGGACTTTCTGTCCCCGTGAGGCAACCGCTGCGGGACACGGCGTTTCTGCTTTCGGGACGGCGAGCCCCGCTGTGATTTGTCTGTCCGACACGTCCGTGTCTCCGCACTTCTGCTTTTCGGAATCAGCGGCTGCAGGCGGGGCACAGCGCGGAGGATTAGGGGGG